>OZ020249.1:20116979-20251020 GCA_963971285.1 Astropecten irregularis | reverse complement strand
CGCAGTGCCTGGCTAGAAAAATTCACTCTGGGTAAACCCCCCCCTTACCAAAAGCTAGATCCGTCCCTGATACAAGAAAGAATATAGCAACAAAAATGATCCGTTGACGAAGGACAAAATCTGCGAATTGACCAAGAGTGCTCCGATACGTACGGACACACGTGTGTACATACTTGATCGATTGGCGCTGCCTGTGCAGCCTGCACGCACAGGGCAAATTTTTTTTTTTCTGTCTCTATATGACGTTTTCGGTCACTTGCATATCATGAATACGTAATGAGCGTTTCTGAAAAAGGCGAAAATGGGCTCGCTGAAAACCGTGGTTTGGAACCCTTTTTTACCACAAAAGCAAAACGCTATGTCAAATATTTATGTTTATTATGTTACATGGTTATATCACCTATTGTATAAAGCCTATATCTCGGAAAATGAGCGAGCTTTTCCACTGCCCTTTAATACTTCATCAAGTCAATCGTTTCCACAGAATCCCGAATTTTCTTATGGCAAGCAGAACTTTACTGTTCAGAACGTCGAGCCCCAGATATGCCCTTCAGAGCCTTGATCACAAAGTGCTTACGAACAAGTGAAATATTACATTCAACCGCAAACCTTCTCCATATTGCTATCTCCACCGACCAAGTCTTCAGACTTGTTCATTGCGCTCCCAAAATAGCATATCAAAGGAACTTTCTTTTTTAATCATGTACAATCGAGAAAATCATGGAACATACCATAATTAAAATTGCAATTACTCGCATCCCCAGAAATAACTGGACTGTTCTTAGCGTGAATTGAAGACGTTGCAGTAGGCTTATCTCTAGCGGGAGTGACTTCTAGTTCGGTCGACTCTTTCCTGAGCGAACCACTCTCTGTTGTCGATTCCGGCTTCTTTTCTGCATATAATTTATAGGAAGGTAAATATTTAATACTGCGCCAAGGCGGATGGCTTTATTTTGAAGCTTTGCAGTACAATTTTGTCCTTATAAATTGGGTGTACAGTCAAGAAAATCATTGAACATACCTGGGTAATTGAAATCGCAATTACTCGCATCCCCAGAAATAACTGGACTGTTCTTAGCGTGAATTGAAGACGGTGCTGTAGGCTTATCTCTAGCGGGAGTGACCTCTTGTTTGGTCGACTCTTTCCTGAGCGAGCCACTCTCTGTTGTCGATTCCGGCTTCTTTTCTGCATATAATTTATAGGAAGGTAAATATTTAACTCTGAGCCAAGGCGGATAGCTTTATTTTGAAGCTTTGCAGTACAATTTTGTCCTTAAAAATTGGGTGTACAGTCAAGAGAATCATTGAACATACCAGAGTAATTGAAATTGCAAGTTCTCGCATCCCCAGAAATAACTGGACTGTTCTTAGCGTGAATTGAAGACGTTGCAGTAGGCTTATCTCTAGCGGGAGTGACTTCTAGTTCGGTCGACTCTTTCCTGAGCGAGCCACTCTCTGTTGTCGATTCCGGCTTCTTTTCTGCATATAATTTATAGGAGGGTAAATATTTAACCCTGCGCCAAGGCGGATGGCTTTATTTTGAAGCTTTGCAGTACGATTTTGTCCTTAAAAATATAGCCAAAGCCTTAATCTCCCATCACATTCTTCCTTTAACCTACTAAAGAACTTAGATTGGTCACTTTTAATCTCAGAGCTGACCACGAGAAAGGAATATTAGCGATAATAATCATAAAAAGGTACTTTTAAGCTTATGATTTTCGGTTTTCATTAGTAACAGGGCTCAGAAGCATCCCCTTATAGATTCCAGTCCATTTATCTGTGGATCAAAAAATGTGCTCCAAACCACAACTATAATACGGTTATGGCGGATCAGCAAAGGATCCAATGCCGCCATCCCGTTTGTAAGAATTGTAAATGACGCGCAGGGTTGAGGGAGTTCAAGTTTTATACAGATGAATCGCATAACAAAGGTCCGATGTCGAAGTTTGGCCGGTTTCACACTGAATATGGCGTGAATTTCAAATAGCTTTTGATTCGATAGCATAGATGAGTGGTTAAGACAATTAAAAAACGCAATATGGATTCAATAAATGTATCGGACGTGTTATGTCAATCTGCATTTTTCATTGACGGATATTTTCACTTTATACCTTATACATAAAAATTAGCTAGTACCTTTTCAAATCTAAATTTGGGGGTCACATTGGGCCAAATTTGGACCTAGTATCTTAAACACAAGCGTGCCTTTTTACATGCAACTGATCGTCGACATTGTAACTACAGTACTGTACATCTGACAATTTGTTTAAATTTATTAATCGGTAAAAACGAATATAGGCAGTATTTTAGAAGTTGAATTATCTCCTTTCTATGCTCATAAAACAATTAACACGTTCAAAGTCCTATTATTTTTTGCATAAGCTTGGTTAGTGTTGACGAACCAGATTCTAACCATTCATTCCTGTAACGTAGCATTCGCCGCAATTTGCCAACAGTTATAGTCTTGAAATCTCTCTTGAGTTCATCTTCTGTGTACGTTTCCATGGCGACACCGTCTATTTCTTCAGAATACAATTCATCAGCGATAGTAGTCGGTATACCAATACCAAGTAACCAACTTTTGACATGGTCTCTATTCCAGTCTGACATGTGTACTGGCAAGTTGGAATCAACGGGGTCTGTAATGAGAAAAGATAATGACACAGCTCAGGTTAGGACTGGTTCACAAAAAAGGAGACAGCGAAATATATAGTGCATCACTTTTACAACGTACCTGTATCATAAAAACCCTATACGTTTCAGTAAAATTCACGGCAACATTCTGAGAAACAACAGTTGAAATCGTTGACCCCGATTGACCAATTTGTTTTTCATACCATTGGCCAGACTCGATTGAGCTTTTACTTTCATAGTGCAAAAACCAAAGTGTAGGTCTACCTTGGCCAGAGTCAGACTGTTCCGTTTCAGTAGGGTCGTCGCTTGGTGTAGGAACACCGTGCCCACTCGCGCTTGCTTCTGGTTTGCTTTCCTCTCTCCGTCCTGAAATCGAGATGATTAAGCAGTAACGTAAATCTCAATAAGCCATTTATTCATTATTATTTTGATAACACTTAGTTAGGACACGTTTCTTCCAAAGGGATATTTATCTCAATGTGGGTGGAAATACACAGGCTATGCTACCAATCATCAATACCCACAATGGAAACTGACCGGATTAATTTGAAGTCGTTTTAAGGTGAACACACAAAAATAACTGGAGCGGGATTCGAACCAGCGGACACAGCTTTTCAATAGCTTACATCGTCGACGTTTTCACGAAGGGGCGAATTTGGCAAGAAATGAAGATCTTTTCGAAATTCTTTTTTGTTGTTGGCCGAAATCGATTAGGGGTATTGTAACGGACATCTTGGCGAAATTATTTTGGCCAACTCAAATTAAATCAATTAGATTATGAAAATCAGTAAAGGGCGAAATTTACCAAAAGTGCTGTTTCACATTTTCACGAAGGGGCGAATTATCAAAAATGCACGTTGTTCTATGGGGGTACTTTCAGCGAAAACGCGAATTTACGTTTTCACGAAGAGGCGAATTCCAGCGCGCGCGCGCGTGCTATTTTAAACTTTCACAAGGGAAGAATTTGTGCGTGTTTGTATGGAGAGAGTTTTGGATCACATCCAATTTGTCGGAAAAAACGTTTTCACGAAGGGGCGAATTTCTTTGAACGTTAATTACTCCGCAATCATATATAAGCTCTATCAACTCTTAAATGGTATGTCGTGTAAGGGAAAGTCTGTTTCAACGCCCGGGTGCATGGGCAATGTGGCTCTTCGTGAAAACGTCGACGACATCTTTGAGGTTTTATTTTTGCCAGCTAGAATTTGAGACAACATTAGCGTTTTCAACAGTAGTCCTACAGGCTATTTCAGATGCCTGCCTTGCAATAGCTTTCAGGGCTAATGATTCAATTACACTCATTTTAAGACCATATGATATGCTAATATTTATATCAATGCACTATAATTTTTGCCGTTTATTTGGCTCACCTGATATGTTTATCCAACAGTTTCCATTTGTTTTAAGTAAAGCGGTCTTTGTAAATTTAATCAATTATCATTATAATTATTTGACAGAGTATTGCAATTCAACTAAATACATTGACATCGATATCAATAAGTAGGCTACCTTATCAAACGTCTATTTCAATAAATTTTCAAAAAGACCACTTCTTGCATGATGCAGAGTGTATAACAGAAAGGGAACTAGACCTAAGTCACGAAACGTATTTGAAGTCAAAAATTGAATCCAAGTTCTGTTGTTGTTCCAAAAAAAAGTAAAATACTGTACCTGTATCATAAAAACCCTATACGTTTCAGTAAAATTCACGGCAACATTCTGAGAAACAACAGTTGAAATCGTTGACCCCGATTGACCAATTTGTTTTTCATACCATTGGCCAGACTCGATTGAGCTTTTACTTTCATAGTGCAAAAACCAAAGTGTAGGTCTACCTTGGCCAGAGTCAGACTGTTCCGTTTCAGTAGGGTCGTCGCTTGGTGTAGGAACACCGTGCCCACTCGCGCTTGCTTCTGGTTTGCTTTCCTCTCTCCGTCCTGAAATCGAGATGATTAAGCAGTAACGTAAATCTCAATAAGCCATTTATTCATTATTATTTTGATAACACTTAGTTAGGACACGTTTCTTCCAAAGGGATATTTATCTCAATGTGGGTGGAAATACACAGGCTATGCTACCAATCATCAATACCCACAATGGAAACTGACCGGATTAATTTGAAGTCGTTTTAAGGTGAACACACAAAAATAACTGGAGCGGGATTCGAACCAGCGGACACAGCTTTTCAATAGCTTACATCGTCGACGTTTTCACGAAGGGGCGAATTTGGCAAGAAATGAAGATCTTTTCGAAATTCTTTTTTGTTGTTGGCCGAAATCGATTAGGGGTATTGTAACGGACATCTTGGCGAAATTATTTTGGCCAACTCAAATTAAATCAATTAGATTATGAAAATCAGTAAAGGGCGAAATTTACCAAAAGTGCTGTTTCACATTTTCACGAAGGGGCGAATTATCAAAAATGCACGTTGTTCTATGGGGGTACTTTCAGCGAAAACGCGAATTTACGTTTTCACGAAGAGGCGAATTCCAGCGCGCGCGCGCGTGCTATTTTAAACTTTCACAAGGGAAGAATTTGTGCGTGTTTGTATGGAGAGAGTTTTGGATCACATCCAATTTGTCGGAAAAAACGTTTTCACGAAGGGGCGAATTTCTTTGAACGTTAATTACTCCGCAATCATATATAAGCTCTATCAACTCTTAAATGGTATGTCGTGTAAGGGAAAGTCTGTTTCAACGCCCGGGTGCATGGGCAATGTGGCTCTTCGTGAAAACGTCGACGACATCTTTGAGGTTTTATTTTTGCCAGCTAGAATTTGAGACAACATTAGCGTTTTCAACAGTAGTCCTACAGGCTATTTCAGATGCCTGCCTTGCAATAGCTTTCAGGGCTAATGATTCAATTACACTCATTTTAAGACCATATGATATGCTAATATTTATATCAATGCACTATAATTTTTGCCGTTTATTTGGCTCACCTGATATGTTTATCCAACAGTTTCCATTTGTTTTAAGTAAAGCGGTCTTTGTAAATTTAATCAATTATCATTATAATTATTTGACAGAGTATTGCAATTCAACTAAATACATTGACATCGATATCAATAAGTAGGCTACCTTATCAAACGTCTATTTCAATAAATTTTCAAAAAGACCACTTCTTGCATGATGCAGAGTGTATAACAGAAAGGGAACTAGACCTAAGTCACGAAACGTATTTGAAGTCAAAAATTGAATCCAAGTTCTGTTGTTGTTCCAAAAAAAAGTAAAATACTGGAATTGAGTGAAATTAGAAATTTCCGGGATCAGCAATTGGAGAAAAAGTAGCTATTACATGAAAACATTACCTGGTTTGCGTTTCTTTCTACCGCCCAGCAATCCAGGCGTGAGACGTAAATCTAAATTGGTATCTCGGTCAATGCTTTGATCTGCTAAGGAAAGTGCATCGCAAAGCTGTTTGTAAAAGAGATTAAAAACATCAAGTTGAAATTTCAATATCAGCAAGATATTGCAAACATTGCATTGCTTGTTGTCGAATTTGAACACTCGAAGAAATATTTCTTATGAGGTAACAGCTTACTTTGCACTTTTTTAGGTGATTTTTGTATTTTCCTACTGAGCTGCTTCAAGTCAATACAATTTTGTGTGACATAATCTCAGTCTCTGATCGAATAGCGCTCCGCACTTGCTCTAAAAATAGCACCCGATCTCAGACAAACATTGCAACCATGCAAACTCGGTGGGTGTGCGCGTCCATATGTACACTACGTGTGTGAGACAATGTTTGTCTGACATCCGGGGATTTTGTGACGTCATTAGTGCGGAGCGCTATTGCCTATACCTACCTCAAATCCACTCTTGGTAAAGAGATGCTGCTTTGTAGCTTCGATTCCGAGTTTGTCTTGTATCATTTCCTTCACTGCTAATATCGAGGTGGATGATTGAAGTTGGAGACAGATAGTGGATGCCAACGGAGTACGTATGAAAATCTGGGTGCTTACATTCTCAACCGTCTTCTCGACACTACAAACATAGATGCAAATAATCTCTTCTTAAAAGTGATTCATTTACTTGTGTTCTGCATAAGTAATTTAACTGATCAACGTTTGCCTTTGTTTTGTAAATGTCATTAGCGAAGTCTGTCCAAACTTGAGGCAATTAGGCACGTTCTCACACACCAAAAAAGCGCGACTATTTGGGTCACGATTTGCAGCGCGACCCAAATAGTCGCGCTTATTTGTGTGGGGACACAAATAATCGCGACTATTAGTGCGATTTGGAGCGGAGCGCATTCCAAATCGCACTGATAGTGCGTCTTTTTGCAAATAGTCGCGATTATTTGCTGTGTGAACTTCACGCTTCACTGCGCACGGGCAGTTTGATAGAAATCGTACCGGTACAATTTGGGTTGCACTTTTTTGGCTGTGGGAAATATATATATATTTATATATAAAACAGTGACCATTGTGTGGAGGGCATGGAAATTGCCCACCCCCCAATTTTCTTTTGTCTTATCTTATGTTATTCTCTTTGGAATGTTCCTGTACATATAGTGTATAATTGCTTCTGCACTGATAGATTAACCTCTAGGTACATGGATTAACCCGCATGGTTAATGAGGTGCCACATCACCACAGGGGTGGAGCAGGGGTACAGGAAGTGGCCTTGGTTCATTGTTCTTTCATCGATGACCAAGTCCACACGTGTTATTAAATAAAACTGTATTCCTTGCTCACCGAAGCTCTTCTTCTTATTCATTCCAGGTATGTTGAGTTTCACCCATTTTATGATCTGCAAGTGTATTTTCTATTTTATGACTGTATAACTTTGTTTTGAATAACTTTTAGACTTAAAGACTTTTGGATTATGACTGGACTTTCCATCAGAAGATTTTATAGATTATGCAGAAAATATCTTGATTCTATATTTTCTACTCTGTTCTTAGGATTTATTGAAGTGATGTAGTTCTAAGTTGGATTTCAGTTATAGTTGTATTTACCTTAGTATGAGTTTGTGTTGATGAATGATTTTATAGAATGTTTAAGGAACATTGTGATGTATTCATGATGTGTGCTACATAGGACATATTGCATAGTGCATTGAAGGCCTAGCCATGCCTTAGTGTGTGTACTGAGCAGTATTGGATTCACTGACCTGTAAAGTAATTGTCACTTGAGGAGTAGGACCAGTGTTATGTCCAGGAAGTGAATGTTTACATTATCTTTAGCCAACTGGAAGTAGTGTGGTCCAGTAGACCTAGTATCAGAGATGAAACTTTCCCGGATTTATCCGGAATTCCGGATATCAGCGTGGCAGAAAAAAAGTATTTCCCGCATTTTCAGGATTTTCATTGATTTTCCGTCCTGGCCTGGTGAAATAGTGAAATTACAAGACGGATAAACAAAATAATTAATACACTCAATAATTATCATAATGTTAACCTTAATTACCGGTATAATTCAGTGAAAACGCCTGCCACATTAGACGTACGTATTCGCCATCGTTTCGACGAGTTCACCATACTGCATGGTCTGCCATTTTGTACATAGTCTTGATCCAAGACGTTTAATTGCTGTTCGTAGTGCGCCCTCACACGACTGATTCAGACCATCACAACCCGCTCAGCGTACGTAAAAACAATTTCTAAATTATTGCAAGGACCGAGACAAGTCTAATTATTCTGACCATAACAAACAAACCATGCATCGTGCACGGCACATACACCGCGTGGTCGCTGTGTAGTCACTGTGCGGTCGAGATGTGTGTGCCGTTGAGTGAGCTCTGTTGCCCGTATGCGCTGTGTAAGATAAACGCTACAGTAGGACGGTGTTTCGGCGCTTTACGACCGAAAAGGTGGCCTTTTCTTTTGCTTTTATCTGCATATTTCTGGGTGCTTTTTGCAGTAGTTCTACGATTTTTAGCATATGAAATATGTTAGAGAAATTTTTTCATAAAATGCAGACCGAAATAAACCAACTGGAAAATAAAACAGAAAAACCAGAAAACTACCATTCCAGCCATTTTTGCGGCGAGCCAGGCCGTAGTTGCGCTTGCATTGTTTTTTTTTTAGGATTTCCGGATATTTGGGAAATTTTGAGTTTCATCTCTGTAGTATAGTCACCATGGTTACAAGACTTGAGGCCAGATTGATTTATAAACTTGTTCTTTGTTTCAGTAGGACCAGGTTTACTTTGTTAACATTATGGCCAGATGAATTCTTTGAGTTGTTTCCAGTGAAGATGATTATGATCTCTTTTGAGTTATGTATGTGTTTAGTGCTAGGATAAACAGATATATCATTGCTTGATTTTAACAGTGATCTTTACTATTATTAGATTGTGTTTTCTTGTATGGTTTAGTTAAGGACTTTATAGAAAACGAGATTTATTCATTTATGTTAAGTTTTGGTTCATTGTTCTTTCATCGATGGCCAAGTCTACATGCGTTATTAAATAAAACTGTATTCCTGTATTCCTTGCTCACCGAAGCTCTTCTTCTTATTCATTCCAGGTCATCGAATGAACACAATTTAATGTGCCCTGTGTTGGTTGATAATCAATCAGCCACACGGGTGCAACATTTGGAGGCACGAGAGGGGGGAAACGTGTCCAGTTTACTCTCCTAGTGGAACTGGACGACATGCGTCTCCCCAGAGAAACAGAACCCTAGTCAGCTACTGTATGATGAGTGGCCAGTAACCAGGAGGGACACGGGTACCAGGGCAGTGACAAGTTGACTGAAGGTGCAGTGCTGGAAGGAGCAGAGGGATCGCCATATCGGGATTGCCTTGCGTCCTCATATGACTCACTGCAGTTCGAGTGACGTTGTCTACCTGTTCTTGTATCCGGCTTCCCAAGATGGAGACACTACTCGACACAATCGGGCAGCTGACCACAAGGCTCGGAAATCATTCCGTGCAACAACTCCTACAGGTATGCCAGGAGCTAGAGTTGGAGGTAGGAGGTGTAGCGGAGCAGGCAGATGTTCGAGTCAGGCTCGTCAGAAAGGTAATCAGCTACCTGAACAGTGATGGTGTCCAAGATCAGGAGGATGGTGGCCAGGAGATTGTTGAGCGGCTGCAGAAGTTTGTAGAGGAGATGGCAGCACCGGAACCATCGATAGCAGTCCCTACCTCACAACCAGCAGCAGGGCCCACGGAGGCAGAGACCACCACACCATCTCACCCGACCCAGCTGCCTGTGGTTAAGACGGATGTCGCGAACCTGATCCGGAGGGAGTTTAAGATCTCTGGACAGATCGGCGAGCCGGGTCAGAAGGACCGCCGTTCCTTCGCAAGCCTTGCGAACAAGATTGAGACAGGACGGGAGAAGGGCTACCCCGACCGGGACATCGTCCACGCTGTCATCCGTGCCATAGTCCCAGGCTCGGACCTCCGCAGCTATCTGGAGGGAAGGAACAAGATACCACTACCAAGCCTGCGACGTATAATACGATCCCACTACCAGGAACGGGATGCCACAGAGATGTTTAAGCAACTATCTCAACTAACCCAGGAGGCGAAGGAGACACCTCAGGCTTTTCTCCTTCGAGCATTCAATATCCGACAGAAGGTGCTCTTTGCCAGCCAGGAGGTAGAATCAAAGCTGTGCTACGAGCCACAGTTAGTTCGTGAGATGTTCCGGCACACCCTGCTGACTGGCCTGCGCAGCGAGTCAATTAAGACTGAGCTGCGCCCCTACCTGGACGACTCTGAGACCGCAGATGAAGTCCTGTTCGAGAAGATGAATGTGTTCGCGAGTCTGGAGATGGAACGCCGAAAGAAACTTCATCACGCCAGATCAGCGGCAGTAAACGAGGTGCAAGACAGCCCAAAACAGACGGCACCCCCGAAGCAGGGACTCCTCATGACAGAGATCGCAGAGCTGAAGGCTGGAATTGCTGAGTTGTCGTCACTGAAGAGCCAGGTGACGTCGTTGCAGGAGTCACTACAGACGTCGTCCCAGAGGCGGTACCAGCCTGCCCGAGGACAGCCAACAAAACGACGGGGTTGTCCGAAGTGCCATGAGGAGGGACGAGGTGACACCTGCGACCATTGCTACAAGTGTAGATCGTCCGACCACTTTGCGAGAGGCTGCCGCAGTAGGAGGGATGGCCACCAGGGAAACGGCAACCGGTTGCTTCCAAGGGACGGGAAGTAACCCATGAGAATAGGTCCCATTCATCCAAAGCTTATCACCCAACAACGACCAAAGGATCCAAAGTCTTCATTTGCCACATCACACCCAAGCAGCAGACCAAGATTACCAATCTGGTAGGGCGAAAGTGTACCGTGGACTGTCTTCTCAACAAGGTACCTGCAACAGTGCTGTGGGACACAGGGGCCCAGGTATCCATCCTGAGCTCCAGCTGGGTCAAGAAGTTTATGCCCAGAACAACCCTTCGTCCAGTCTCTGAGCTCTTAAGCTGTGACAGTGAGCTAGACCTGCAAGCGGCAAATGGGACGCCCATCCCATTTAACGGCTGGATTGAAGTTGAACTGCAACTTACAGCATCCAAAGCGAGTCCCCAAAAGGTTACCTTCCCAGCGTTAGTCACATCGGGCAACTTACAGCAACCCATTATAGGCTACAATGTGATCGAAGAGATGGTGAAAAGTTCAGAGGGCGAGTCGATCAACAGCATCCTTGGTGGAGCGGTACGAGGTCTCGACCACAACCAAGCGAACCAGTTGGTTCAGCTCGTTCAGGCCAACAACTCGGATGATATGTGTAACGTAGTCTCTGGAAGACAAGATGTAGTCATCCCATCGAAGAGTAATGTGGGCATACGCTGTCGTGTCCATGCTGGCCCGCTAGATCATCCCATCACAGTCCTGTTTGAACCTGATGTCCGATCCATCTGGCCGGAGGACTTGCAGGTCAGGGAGTCTGTCGTCACTCTGACTCGAGGGAAGTCCTGTCCCATTACCATCCGCGTCACGAACCCCACTGACCGCACAATTGTCCTGAAACGCCATTACCAGGTCAGATCAGTCACCCCCGTTTGTCCGTCCTCTCTGGATAAGTGGACGCCAGCCCCCCAGCAGAGCGCCAAGGGAAACACTGTGAGCTCATCCACTCCGACAGAAGACACTTGGTTACCTCAAGTTGACCTGAACCACCTATCCCCACCTCAACGTACAGCAGTAGAGTCTCTACTAAGAGAGGAATCAGCAGCGTTTGCCAAAGATGGGGACGACATGGGACGTGCTGAAGGCCTGAAGATGACCATCAAGCTGAACGACGAGACCCCTGTCCAGAAGACGTATACGTCAGTCCCTAGACCCCTTTACCACGAGGTGAGAACATACCTATCTGACCTAATCACACGTGGATGGATCACCAAATCCAGCTCACCCTACTCATCACCCATTGTATGTGTCCGAAAGAAGGATGGCACCCTACGACTCTGTGTGGATTACCGAGAGTTAAACCGGAAGACAGTGCCAGACCGCCAGCCTATACCTCGCATCAAAGATGTCCTTGACAGCCTTGGTGGAAATTCTTGGTTTTCCACCTTGGATCAAGGGAAAGCCTACCATCAAGGGTTTATGGCAGAAGAGAGTCGTCACCTCACCGCATTTGTCACGCCATGGGGGCTATATGAATGGGTTAGGATTCCATTCGGCCTCACCAA
This sequence comes from Astropecten irregularis, assembly GCA_963971285.1. NCBI lineage: Eukaryota > Metazoa > Echinodermata > Asteroidea > Paxillosida > Astropectinidae > Astropecten > Astropecten irregularis. Next base: position 20,238,787 of record OZ020249.1, on the reverse strand, counting down.
CGCACCGGCGGTGTTTCAGAGATTTATGGAGGCTTGTCTTGAAGGACTCAACGGTGACATCGCGATGACCTACCTTGATGACGTGCTTGTCTTCAGTGACACCTTCCAGAAACATCTCCAGAACCTGAGGACAGTGCTAAGACGGCTCCAGGAGAACGGTGTGAAGCTAAAACCCAGCAAGTGTGAGCTCTTCAGGAAGGAGGTGCGATATCTAGGCCGGCTAGTGTCGGCAGAGGGACATCGAATGGACCCAGGCGATGTCGCAGCGGTGAAAGTCCTCAGCGAGAAGAAGCCAGCCACTGTGGGCGAGTTGCGTAAGTTACTTGGGTTACTCGGGTACTACCGCAGCTACATCCAGGATTTCTCCAGAAAAGCGAAGCCCTTGTACGATTTGCTGACGGAAGACCCAAGCCCAGATAAGCACCACCGAAAGTCTAAATTAAAGACCACAGCGAAGAACAAGATGGGACAGATCGCTATCGAAGGAAAAGATCCAGTGGACAGACCACCACCAAGACGTTCTGGAGAAACTACTTGATGTGCTGGTTGCTCCACCGGTCATGGCCTTCCCCGACCACGAGAAGCCATTCATTGTACACACCGACGCGTCTAATGAAGGTCTCGGCGCTGTACTCTACCAGAAGCTTGATGGGAAGATGCGGGTCATCGCATATGGCTCCCGTACACTCACCACAGCCGAGAAGAACTACAATCTGCATTCAGGGAAACTGGAGTTTCTTGCACTGAAATGGGCAGTGACAGAAAAATTCAGAGACTATCTGTATTAATGCCCCATCATTTCTGGTATATACAGATAATAATCCTCTGACTTATGTTCTGTCTTCTGCTCGGCTCAATGCCACTGGCCAGAGATGGGTTGCGGAGTTAGCAGACTTCCACTTCACGATCAAATACCGACCGGGTAGGAATAATGCTGATGCAGATGTCCTCTCCAGAATGCCAGTCAACATCGAGAAGTACATGTCTGAGTGCTCGAAGGAAGTATCTCCAGGAGAACTGGGCACCACTGCCAGTGCTGTGCTGTCTCAGGGCACAGGACTGACCACATGGGCTGCAGCAGTCTCAGCTGACATTATACCATCAGCCGGAATGCCACCGAATGTACCATTGATGACAACTTCCGACCTACAGGAGGCTCAACAGGATGACCCAAGCATTTAGAGGGTGCTACAGTACTTGAAGAAGGGACATCGTCCTAGTAAGCGTGAGAGACTAGGGGAACTACCAGCAACCACATCACTGATGCATGAGTGGAACCACTTGACCCTGGTGGATGGTGTCCTGTATCGGAAGAAAGGACGTCGGTCACAACTGATCCTTCCATTCCAACTTCGGCAGAAGGTCTATCAGGAGCTACATGAGGAGATGGGACACCTCGGGGCAGAGTAGTGATTCTGGCGAGAGACCGGTTCTACTGGCCCCATATGCAGAAGGACATTGAAAACTACTGCACCAAGGTATGCTCATGTCTCAAGCAGCGAAAACCCAACCGTCACACGAGGGAACCACTTAGGAGTATCGTTACCACGGCTCCATTTGAGTTGGTTTCAATCGACTATGTCCATCTGGAGAAGTGTAAAGGCGGATATGAGTATATCCTTGTTGTAGTCGACCACTTTACCAGATTCGCACAGGCTTACCCGACCAGAGATAAATCAGGCAAGACAGCGGCAGATAAAATCTTTAATGATTTTATATTGCGGTTTGGATTTCCTCATCGTCTCCATCACGACCAAGGGAGAGAGTTCGAGAATCAACTGTTTGCCAGGCTCCATCACCACTCAGGTATTGCCAAGTCCAGGACCACGCCCTACCACCCAGCCGGGAATGGACAATGCGAGAGGTTCAACCGGACGCTACTTGGCATGCTAAGGACCCTCTCTGATGCCGAGAAAACCAACTGGAAAGACTCCCTCAACAAAGTGGTGCATGCATACAACTGCACAAGGTGCGAGGCTACTGGGTACTCACCCTTCTTCCTGCTATATGGGCGATCGCCTCGGTTACCCATTGACCTGATGTTTGGACTGCAACCGGAGACAGGCCCCACAGCAACCGACCACAACAGATTCGTCCGAGAGTGGAAAGAGCAGATGACAGAAGCCTTCGCCACCGCATCCAAACATGCTGCCACATCGGTGGAACGGGGAAGGAGGTATCAGAAGGTTCACAGTACAGTACTTCAACCAGATGACCGCGTGCTGGTGAAGAATGTAGGCAGGCATGAGGGACCAAGCAAACTGAGGTCTTACTGGGAGGACGAAGTCTATGTCGTCGTCCAGAGAAAAGGTGACGATTCCCCAGTATACGAGGTGAGACCAGAACGAGGAAGGGGGCGTCACCGGGTACTTCACCGGAATCTCCTTCTTCCGTGTGACAGTCTCCAGCCAGATCAACCGCAACATCAGGTTCCCCAGCCCCAGCGTCAGCAAAGATCCAGTCCAAGGTCACATCGCAGACATGGGAGGAGCCTGCAGCAAGCAGAAACCAGTGATGAAAACTCAGGGGAGGAAGACGCACTCATCTTTACTCACACCCCAGCTCACAGGCAAGGTTCCATTGAACTTGATCCAGAAGCAGAACCCTTTGACCTTGGCCCGTCCGTTGGTGTCGAAACCCCACTAGAGGAGCATCCTTGTGCAGACGATGGAATTCAGCAAGATGCGGAGGCAGCTCCAGAAACCAACGAAGACTCGATTGTCCCAGCGGCTTCGGCACCAGATGATGGTCAAGATTCACTTCCGGAGGTCCAAGAGGCAGACAGTCCATCACCTGAGACTGACCCAGCCCCTACTTTCAGTGAACGACCAACTAGGCAGAGACACCCACCGCAGACGTTCCAGTATAGTTCCCTGGGGCAACCAGATGCAAGCTGCATGTACCCTAGAGTGAACACCCTTCAGCAAGCCGGTGTCCCACCTTCATTTCCCCAGACTGGATGGCAGCAGATGGTCCCAGTTCCTGTGAACTACTACCCACCTGCCTGGCCGAACCCGTATGGACACCCCTTTGCACCGTATCACATCGGAGGATGGGGACAAGCACCACAGGGAGAATTTCCCCAGCAGGCCTAGACACCAACTGCGTCCAACCCTGAAGACTCTCACGGATGGTGTATTTCTTGCCCAGCTTCGTGACAGCACCAGGGGACCCCACAAGCACAACACATGAGAAGGCGAGCCAGCAGAGAAGAAAACGACTGTACAGTGTGAGCATGACTGGTTCATCACGCGAGCATCGTAGCCAGCCAAGTCTACTTGTGAAGCGCCGATGAGAGACCCAGTCACAGAGAACCGAGCTGCTGTGCTCTATGTTTGGTATCCAGCTGTCCCATAGGACAACAGTTCAGACCGACGCCCATGATGATCGTTTAGCTAGATCGGGAGGACATTGAGACACTGAGGAAGTAGCTAATCTTCAGCTTCTCCCAGTCTTCAACGGGCCATCTGCATAGAGTAGATATATCACAGATGGAAGGGGTGACATGCCTCAGGAGCGGACTGAACTGTACCATGCTGATTAGAGACATTATGATTTTGGTGTGCTTGTATGTTGGGACAACATAACATTTTGAAGGGTCGAGTGTGGAGGGCACGGAAATTGCCCACCCCCAATTTTCTTTTGTTTTATCTTATGTTATTCTCTTTGGAATGTTCCTGTACATATAGAGTATAATTGCTTCTGCACTGATAGAGTTACCTCTAGGTGCATGGATTAACCCGCATAGTTAATGAGGTGCCACATCACCACAGGGGTGGAGCAGGGGTACAGGAAGTGGCCTTGGTTCAATGTTCTTTCATCGATGACCAAGTCCACACGTGTTATTAAATAAAACTGTATTCCTGTATTCCTTGCTCACCGAAGCTCTTCTTCTTATTCATTCCAGGTATGTTGAGTTTCACCCATTTTATGATGTGCAAGTGTATTTTCTATTTTATGACTGTATAACTTTGTTTTGAATAACTTTTAGACTTAAAGACTTTTGGATTATGACTGGACTTTCCATCAGAAGATTTTATAGATTATGCAGAAAATATCTTGATTCTATATTTTCTACTCTGTTCTTAGGATTTATTGAAGTGATGTAGTTCTAAGTTGGATTTCAGTTATAGTTGTATTTACCTTAGTATGAGTTTGTGTTGATGAATGATTTTATAGAATGTTTAAGGAACATTGTGATGTATTCATGATGTGTGCTACATAGGACATATTGCATAGTGCATTGAAGGCCTAGCCATGCCTTAGTGTGTGTACTGAGCAGTATTGGATTCACTGACCTGTAAAGTAATTGCCACTTGAGGAGTAGGACCAGTGGTATGTCCAGGAAGTGAATGTTTACATTATCTTTAGCCAACTGGAAGTAGTGTGGTCCAGTAGACCTAGTATAGTCACCATGGTTACAAGACTTGAGGCCAGATTGATTTATAAACTTGTTCTTGACCAGGTTTACTTTGTTTACATTATGGCCAGATGAATTCTTTGAGTTGTTTCCAGTGAAGATGATTATGATCTCTTTTGAGTTATGTATGTGTTTAGTGCTAGGATAAACAGATATATCATTGCTTGATTTTAACAGTGATCTTTACTATTATTAGATTGTGTTTTCTTTTATGGTTTAGTTAAGGACTTTATAGAAAACGAGATTTATTCATTTATGTTAAGTTTTGGTTCATTGTTCTTTCATCGATGGCCAAGTCTACATGCGTTATTAAATAAAACTGTATTCCTGTATTCCTTGCTCACCGAAGCTCTTCTTCTTATTCATTCCAGGTCATCGAATGAACACAATTTAATGTGCCCTGTGTTGGTTGATAATCAATCAGCCACACGGGTGCAACAATTGGTATAGCATATTTTCAGAGGCGGCATCAGAAATTGGCCAATAAAGTTACGTAAAGCTTCTAAACCAAGTTGCTCCCATACCTCTTTGACGAATCCTTACGGGCTTTAAGAGTATGCTTTCGGTGATGAGACCATGTTTTCTCGTTGGTGTCTTGTCTTGATGCTATGGCAAGATTTGATGCTGGTATGGCTGACAGAAACGCCATTTTCTTCGACCTTCGGACCTTCATCGTCTTGTTGACCATCTTCGCCTGCGAGTGGTCATAGACAACCCGAGCAACCCTCAAGGCTTCCTCCATGTCGGCGTAGGTCCTGTGTGCCATCTTGACTGGTGTTTTCCCGTATACTCCCTTCAATGTCAAACTGTGTTACAATAAACACATTCTTATCAAAATTTCAGTTCGACCTCCACCTTCATAGAAAAAGAATAATTCCTCATTCCCTTATACATAGTCCTATATAGGTACAAACAATAATGCAGTCATTCTGTTGTGAAGTTCGATCTTCGCCTTTATGGGAATAAAATAGTATCTGATTCCTTTTACATGGTAAAAAAACAATAATGAGGGGGAAAGGGTCAAAAGTGGTATAATTACGAAAGGCCGGCCATTAAAACGTTTCAAATTTGCTACGATCTTAAACCTACAGTACAGTACAATGCAAAGCTAGATTTAAAACATCCACTTCATTGGTACATAATTAGCAAAGTGTCAGTTTAAATTTTGTACATGTATTAATTATTTATGAAGTTTGCTATATTATCTCCTCAGAGACACTCCTGAGTTATAAACCATCAAATTAGGCCTAAATGTACAGACTAATCCACGCCGGGGCTCGATTGCAAGCACTTGAGCTTTTCTAGTCATATAAAGCTAACTTTAGACGGACCTAGCAATTTGTTTCAGTTTTCCAAATTTAGATTTTTTTCGTCTTTTTTACAGAAGCAGACTTGGCTGGAACAGTAGATGCATGCACTTCAGATGTGTTATACTCATTTTCATAAACATAAATGCATGTCGATTACTTCTATTACACCCGTGTAACCTTTCCTTATATTCCACTATAGGGTTGCGCACCACTGATTTCTATAGAAATCATTGACTGCATTGTGCATGAAGTTGGGCCGGGAATGATACGGTACTTTCCCCGGCCAGTCACCGCGAAATCAGCAGGGGGCCTATACGTTCGGCGTCATCTGAATAGAAAGTCATCTTTGAACTCACACTTTCCATACTAAATATAGTACGCGTCATCACATGACCGGATAACACATTATGATTGATAGGTTCACACACCAGCAATATTTGCAAGAAATAAAATTAGTAGATCCTACCTAATAGTAACTGAATCAGTGTGATTTTCACTGTCCTGCTTGGCACAACCTTTCTGCCGGCCAACTCATGTTGTATGATATACAGAAGACGGGGAAGCTTTTCAAGTTGTTCATTACATGTACATGTTTACTGACACATCATTTCGCACATGATTCTGAAGATGATATAGAATTGCAACTGTTACCTATTAGGTCTACATGATTATCTTGATGTTCACAACTGATAATTGTACACATTTTATACTTAAAAGGCAAAGTTTAATGCCCGTGAGATGGTACAAAAGTGTACTCGTACATTATCAGCCAAGTCACTAAAATAGAGGGAAAGTAATAATTTAATACATGTAAATCGAGGAATTTCCACAAAATACAGTGTAAAAGTAGGACCCCAAAGTGACAACAAATTAAGTTAAAAGAAATTAATCAAAATAGCATATTAGACTTTTACATTAACATAATAAAATAACATATGCACAATAAATGACAGCTGAGGTTTAATTAATGATAAGTAACTTTGCCTGATCAAACATGTACATGAAATAATAAACCTGTGAAAATTTGAGTTCAATCGGACATCAGAGAGTCATGAGAAAATACCGAAAACCCGACTCAATGTTTCTAATAAAACATAAAGAATGGTTTTGATCTTACCCCGAGATCAAAAGTGTTTGCGGACTTTGGTTTACTAAATTCTGGATGAATAGGCCTACACCATTTCAGGCGGAAATATTTTAACGGTATGTTTTTACCAGCACCCCTTCATATCTGAACGTTATACGTAAATCTGTGAACACTTTCTGTTTGGGTATGTTACCAATCTTGTACTGTACCTTTAAGTAATAATTAGGACAATATAAAATAGTATTAAGTTAAATCTGATCTATCAAAGTAACAGGAGGCCAGATATAAGGCAATAAAGAGCCAATTTTACGGCTCTGCTTAACGCAAATATAAACCCGGCGCTTAATACGCAAGCAGAAAGGTTTTTGCTTACGATATCGTATTTCAATGGATTCCTATCAGGTTTTTTTCCCACTGAGTTGTGCGCGTGCGTAGTAAGCGTAAACATGGCGCAACTATAGGACTCTCGGCTTGCTCGGCTTGCGTAGAAAATCGACTCTAACCCTGGAACTGCCTACGCCGAAAAATGAGAATCATATTAAGCGCCGATCTGTGCACTAAGCAGACTCTTGAAACAATAGAAACATCGTCCTAACTACATTACTGTCGCCCTTACGTACACGTTCAATCACAACTTCACATTTTACGGAACTAAACCTAAACTTCATGGTAATTAGGCCTACATCAAAAAGCGGGAAAACCCGTGCAAGCACTCACCTAAATACAGCTACCGTTCTCGATGAGCAGAGTGCACTTCAGGATGGTTAAAATCCCAGATCAGGTTGATTCAAATAGGTATCGCGGGCCACTTGAGTGTAAACTACAAAATTGCAGTAGCAAAAATTCTGTGACTTATGATCAATAGTCTACTCTGACAGAATATTCTAGCAAAACTTCGCACCAAAATGTACTGCCATGTCGTAACATTTACTTCCTCTAAACTAGCTAAAATGGCCGCAGTCTATGGTGAAGGCAACATACAAGTTCACTTTCCTGCGTTACGCTTGAACGGTTTATGCAAATTAGAACCTAATTTCAATATAACACCGTTGAAGGCGCTGTTTATAGGGAAAGATCTATCATTCTATATGCTGCAACCAGCCTCCTCGGAAATCAGTGAAGCTTAAAGGTAATATCATACTTTGGTTTTTGTTAAAGAAATGCAGAAAATTCCCTATTCCATACGGTGCCGACTTTTTGAGAAAATAGTGAAAAACACCCACGGAATTTCTTTAATCTTTTCACCGTTATTTGTTTATATCTTTTAAATATCTTTTACTAATTTCTGGATAAATACAGCATTTTAGGCGGAAAAATGTAACGGTTTGTTTCTCCCAACACCATCTTCATGCCCTGTAAGTTATATGAAAATATGTGAACATTTCTGTTTTTGTTTCCCTTCCAAAAGTAACAATTAGTAGTAATTATACTTTGAAAGTTTGATACTACCTTTAAAGTCTGAATTGTTGTCATTACACAAACTACGGCGACTATATTTCCAGAGCCCATAGTTAAGCTCATTGGGGGGATTTTTTCTTTATATTAGTGCAGGGGTTGCTTATAATACCTGCATATAAGCTGCCCCTACCTGACACCATAGGCTTGCATATTGAGTGTATGATTTTTGTGGGACTATAGGGGCACAGTGTTCCGTATCACACACTTAACAGGAGCTCTCTGGAGTATGCACGCATGCGCACATCACACGAGAATCGGTCATGCCGAAGAGCAAAGGTAGTGCCGAAGTTGAAGAATTAATGGGGGTGTTCGAGTGTCTGTTGATTAGGTTTGATTAGGTTGCCGCATCAATATTTGGCGTATTTACAGAGTGTTTTGCACCCAGTGCCCAAAACGGGCTGCCGGTGCTGTTTATGGCTTTGTCAGCCTGTTCCTTGAGGCATGTCATGATTTTGAATTAAGCAATGACATACTACAGGTAGCCTACCTAGCCCTAGGCTAGCTCATCACTGAAATCGGAACTGGAAAGATGTTCTGACCTCAGACCGGCATTTCCAGACTTTGATGTCGCGGCATTAATGTTAATGATAAGGGTTGATTAAATTTTGAAAAACTTGTTTTTCCCAATAATTAGGAGCACATTGTATCCCATCACTTATTAACGAAGTTAAATGTTGTCTTAATCAGGTGCTGCATATCATGAACAACAGTGAAAAACCCCGTCAGTTCTCGTAAAATACATCCAGTGCGGCTGATTCTGCATAAATGATCACTGGCTGTGAATTGTATTATGCTCCACTCCCTACAACACAACAACTTCCATATTGGTAACAATTAGGGAGACATTATATGAAATGTACTGAAGGTCTACTTTAGTTTTATTTTATTTTGTTCAAATCACAAAAAAAATCACAAAGTTCTACAAAATCTTAAGTCCATATAATAGGGCCATTGGCCAAAATGTATTGTGCACAGTCAGTGAACAAAATTAATGTACGGCACTTGCTATGATATACAATAAAGGTGCACTGTTACATAAGACAAATCTTAACACATCATTTTATAATCTTATGAAAAAATATATTTCTAATTTTACACACACAAAACACGACATTATAGGAACAGCTTATAGACGCGTAGTGGGATTACTTTGAATGGAAGTGAACTGAAGGTATCACCAATACCATTGATAATTGTCAACCGACAAATTTTGTTTGAAAATTCTGGGCTCTGTAGGTTACTGACTAGTGATATACTGCAATGCTTGAATTTGCTGTCATGGAGACGACTGTATCTCCATGGAGATCAACAATGAATGACATTGACACCGGTACAGATTATTGTCCCTTTAACTCTCATAAAATGTCACACGAGGTACTTTACAGTCAATCAGTTCCATATGATGTTCAATGATAAAGATCGCCTGTCTTTCAATTGTCACATAATTATCATGGGACTGTAAAGGCAATTCCTTTAACAAAAATAATGTCTTTTATGCTACCAAAGGTTTCCATTGTTATGCTGTGTACTTGGTTCAATTACCTCCAAATTGCCTGTTCAAATTACCTTGTGTGACATGACCCAAACATTTCTAATGATATACCTAATAATCAGCACATCATGAACATACAAAAAAGAGAACGTCCACGAAATAAAACACAAATGCATTAATTTTACACACATACATCTTCTAGTCAAACGACAAGATATCTGTGAAATAACCACAAGGGAAACCGACTGAGTTATTTTAAGTCATTGAAAAGTGAACAAAGAAAAACTGACTGGAGCGGGATTCGAACCGGCGACCTCCTGAATACCGTACAGGCGCTCTACCAACTGAGCCATCCAGCCCTATGTTGGTGGTGACCCCAATAGTCAACTATCTTTGTTCGTTTGGCAGTCAGAAGCCATGAAACCATGCACACACCGCCACACCCCAGGGATCGTTTCAATGATACACGCAACAATGCTGCAACCTGGGAACGGCACATGGGGGATCACTCAAAGAGGATACGGGTTTTTAATTAATATATTCGGGAAATAACCACAAGGGAAACTGACTGAGTTAGATATCTGGTTAGTTTGTGAGTGATGCCATTTTGGTTATACTCTTGTAATACTTATAATTATAAAAGTATAAGCTCTGTGTATGCGTATGATAATATGGTGTACAGTTAGATAAGGCACTTTCAATTTAAAAGATTTAAACTTAAACCAATTTTCAAATAGTGATACATTTTATTTAATATCATGCATGAACATGTGACCCATTACTGCTTTGCCAAAAGTGCCCTTTTAAGACAAAATACAAGCCCATAATCATAAAAACAATCAATGCTAAATGGCAATGAACACACAGACAAATATCATAATTTCTGTGTTGGATTTGTTCAAGGCAGCATTCATGATTGGTGCAACAGAGAAAATATTTACATAATATGCGTTAACATCAAACTTATTGAGGTGCTGATGGTACAGACCGCGAAGTTTACTTATAATCTTCTTCTTTTTTTGGCCAATAATTAAATGCTTCATTTGTTTTCTTTAGAAAAAAAATACAAGAGAATTTACATGTCGGGGTGATAAAACCCCTTTCAGACGAATAAAATATATTCCAGTCGGTTTCAGTCCCTATTGATGTATTATCATGTCAGATCCGACAAATGCTGTGTGTTTTCCTGTAGGATATCAATGTGTTCTTCCTTGAACCATTAGATTGAATTGGTTTGATCATTTTACTTTTATACATTTAAAATACAAATCACTGGACTATAGTGCGAAGACTAAGGTATAGTCGAATTTACAATTTCAAATTATTGACATCCAGTAAGGTAAATGATATATAAAACCAAAGGAAAAAAGGAAAAAAAATATAAAAAGGGGATGGAATTCCAACAAGCAAACAATTCAACAGACTACACAAAAACACATGCTAATAATTAATATGCTACATATCCTTTTTGTAGTGTTTTGTTTTAAATAGCTGTTGAAATGTTCAAATACAAACTTAGTTGTCTATATAATACAAGAACTTAGCTAGTCGAGTTTACAATGTCAAATTACTGAAATCTCGTAAAATGTCAACTCATATATTGACCTAAAACCAGCAAATTTAAAACAAAGGCAAAATTAAGAAAGGAAAAATAAAGAATACAAAACCAACAAGCATAGGAACAGACTACAAACAACTACAAACTAATAATTAATATACTACATATAGTGTTTTGTTTTAAGTAGCTGTTGAAATATTTACACAATTCAGTTTACAATTGGCGTTTTGTTCACCAACCATGTGCATTGTCATCATGAAACAAAGTAAAGAATTTAAATGAAGGATAAAGTAAAAGTAACATGATCCTTTCTCTACTGACAGCACAATGATATCGCGCAAATACCCAGTATAGTGTTGTATCAGAGGTGGGTAAAAACGCGAACTTAATTGTTGAATAAAACTGGTAAATCCAATGTCCTTAGTATTCTCGACAGTACACAGTAAAATCACATACCTTTATGCTTTATAATAATTCGAATACATGTACTCGAAGTCTAATTCGGCCTCTTTACTTCAATCCGTAGAGGGTCTTATTAATGTCTGATATTTCGCGTTCCTTGGCGGCAATACGACGTGTTTATCTCTGTCTATCAAACAATATCAACAGAAAAGTGCAGTATGTTATTCCCTTGACGGTGTCAATATTGTACAATAATGAGGTCGGTTTTTTTTTTAGGTCGGTTGAGAACAACTCAACTAGTGGTATTGAATACATTATTTTATCCTTATGTTGTCGTTCCAGTTTAACCGACAGGAAACCTGGAAATTTGAGAGGAATGTTTTTGATGCTTATCTTAAACATTTATGTTTTATATTCTTTCGAACTAAATAATAAGTCACATTTTCAAGAAGAACCGTCTTCCAGTAATCTCAATAAAAACCTAATCGAGTTATTTCACAGAATCCCCAAACAAAGGTTTCGTCAGATGAAGACAATATCATTTAACGAAAGATGAACAATTATGTATTGTTAAAAACAGGCCCCTATATCATTAATCAAGCACTAGAAATTAATTAAGACTTTCAAAAGAAAACGATTATTCGGACGCTTATTTCGCTGATCTAGTTGACTTTGACTTACTGGAACGGGAAGCTTAAGGCGGCAAAATGTGTCGCGGATATGCCCGACTAAAATTAAAAGGAGTGGTATCCTCGCACTCCTTTCCTTTTGGTGACACGTTGTAAGCAAGTGGTCCGTTCCAGCTGAATCCGAGGTAAAAGGTCACATTCTCTTGGCATGGTACAGGCTTCACATACGGGACAGCCAATTTAATGTCAATAATTTGTCCAGTTTTGGCATGGTACTGGAGAGTCGTCTTATTCTTAAGATTTCCCTCCAATCGCACCAACCTTTTTTTGACGGTGGGCGATTTCCAAAATTCGACATCGTCTGCGTCTCGCCTATCGTGTGCACTCTGAGCACTCTGAGCTGCGAGCAGTTCGTTGATGTGAACGAACACCTCCAGACCTTCCCCTTGTCCCAAGAAGAAATGAGTTCTTGGTTTCATAGGAAATCGGGTTTGGCGCTGAGCCTTGTCCTGATGTGACCACTGTTGATCCGCGGATTTGCAACCTTCCCACCGGTTTCTCAGATTGTCGACATGAAAGGAAACATCTTGCTTGTCTCCTCTTTCTGATTTGGCATCTTGAATTGGCCACAAGAACATCATCATGAAGAAGGGAGGCCAACAGCTTTTACCTTCATCCATGACATTTAATGGGTGGACAAGCTTTTTATATACGTCGTCAGCAGACATATCAAGCTTTTTCCCTCTAGAGGAAAGGGCCAAGTAAATGCATATGAGGGTCTTCAAATCGAAAGCATTATATGTATCAGAATTCTTCAACAGTTCCTGTCGAGATTCTTCCAGGATGGTTTCATTATTCAGATCAAAGATATCACTGAATGTACCACAATGCATGAGCACGACCCTTTTCCGTTTCTCTTCAGCATGAAACCTCATCCGTCTCATGTGATACTTGTACATCATCTCATGTTCAATCCTATCATGAAAGAGCTCGAGAAGTCTAGGTATATTTTTAGTTTTTTCTCGCAACTCTTCTAACTTTTCCCCATTAATATTCGCAGACGAACCGTCCTTGTAGGAAGTCAAATTATCATCCATCTCTTCTAAAAGAGAGAGCAGTGTGCGCGGTAAGGTTAAAATCTGAAAAAAGTCCGCGACGTCTAAACGGCCTTCATAGTGCCACATTATGTCTCTGAACATTGGTTTGTTGATTAAGGCATTTACTACTTCGATTTCGGCATATAAAGCAGAATATTCGATAAATAGTGTTTTCTTCGAGAATTCATATGACTTACGGAAGGCGTCCATGGCCTGGAATGACAGATATAAATACTTTCTCCATTCCTCGAGATTCTTAAAACGCCTTGTCAACGCGTACTGTGACTCGCTTTGAAAAACTCTACCCTTTGTATACCAGAAACAAGACTGCTCAGGTTCAATCTTTAGTGCCTCGTCAACAAATTTGTGAGCCATTTGGAATTGATCCATTTTCAAATATAATCTGGCAAGCTCATGTGCAACGAAGGGGTCTTTAAGTATTTCAAACGCATCTTTTAGTATACCGATAGCCTTATCAGGACCTCCCTCACTGCTCCCATAGACACCCTCAATAAGAGCAGAAAAACTTGTCTTGGCATCACCTGATCCCAATATCCCCCTCCTGATCAGGAGAGTATGGACTGTTTTAATGAGGTCCTTCCTGCTATAAGACTGCGATTTTAGGAGATCACAATTCAAAAACTCTGAGATGGCAGCCACAAGTGGCTGGTCATCACACATGTGGAGGGTCTGCTTTAAAGCTTCCTCCGCTATACTCTTGTGAATCATCCTTACTGTTTGCTTTTCTGTGACCCTCACAAGTATGGGAAAAGATGCCGTTAACGTCTTCTCCCAGTTAGACAATGCCCTTTGGGGTACCGCTGTTGTCTTTCTGGATTTCAATTTACCAGCCATTAAGGAGTCACAACACGAAATCGGAATTTCGGCTTCGTGTATGTATGTGTTCAGAAGTGCGCAGTATTTTATCAGTTTAAGCTCATTGGGCTGGATATCATCCTGATGAAGTATTCTTGATACGACGTTTGTTATGTACTTCTTGTTAAATTCTTCTTTCATCACCATGAAGGCAATAAGATTTTCAGGATTGTAATCACCTGTGCGCAACTGATTTTCTTTGCTTTCTAATTCCAGGTATTTTTTCGTAAACCATTCTTTTTCGTCCTGTGTCAGCTTTTGAGTTAATGGAATGCAAAGGTTACGATCTCCCTTTGCAAGTTCATCGATCATTGGCGAGGTGTCAGCAGTTCTCTTACAATGTAGGAGAACGCACACTGCCCCACCGTCAGAAGAAATTCCCTTGGAAACTTTCTCCAACTCTGTAATTAAATGTAACACGTCAACGTCATCCAAATTATCTAAAAGGACACAGACTGGGGGGATTCGTCCCGTATGCTCCGCTTGGTATCCGTGCCGTCTTACTTCCATGATCTGGTTGACCGTGTGGGTGGTTATTCTGTCCACAACGATACAGCGGTGACGTCGATGCAGCTCCCATAACACATGCCGTGCTAATGTGCTACCCCCAGCACCGGGTTGGTGTAACAGAGTAACAGATGTTATCACGCTTTCATCCTTCCTTGTGCTATCCAAAGCCTTCGTAACTTTACTCTGTGTTTCCTCAAAGCCACTTCGTTTCAACACATGCCCACTGCCTCTTTCACTTTCACTAATCGCAAAGTTCCACCAATCCACCTTATCACCGTGGTAAAAGTTCAGTTCCTTTTGAGCTTTGAACTTGTCAAAGCCCTGGTTTGATTCGTTCATGTCTGTGTTTTCACATTCATTTTTGCACACAACTGTTAAATCATCCCATTCATCCTTTTGCTCCTCTGAAAAGTAACACGATCCACCAGGATACAAAGGGAGTTCATTCGTTGCTGTCTGATTTACACCATGTATCCGCTTCATGATGCTGTTAATTTCCCGCCATTTTATTCCAACAACGCTCCTCTCATCGATTTCGTCTTTTGAAAACCATTTTTCAACTTGACGTACGAACTTGGAATAGATCCGAGGGTCTTCTGCAATACAAGTGAAATTCTGTATACCTTGCAGGGATGAGGTCAGTTTTCCAAACGTTTCGCAAATTATTTCGATGTCATCTTCTGAAAGAAGCAAAAGCAGCAAGACAGCTCGCCCCTGTGGTATAACTGATGGTTGACAGAAGAAAGAGATCGATGCCTCCACATCACTGCGACGTTCTTTGTGCCATTCGGGCAGAGTCATTTTGGGGGACTGGATATTTGGGTTATCCTCTCGACCGTTTGCAAACACCCACGATGTTTTTTTCGGAAATTCGATCCTTTTCCGGAATTCTTCTTCAGATTTGATTTCTTTAAACAGTTCCGGCTGCTGCAGAGTGACCTTACGATCATCATGATACAGCTTACACAGTCCTTTTGTCAAAGAATGTGCATTGAAGTCTAAAACAGTGGTCCACCTGATGGTTTTTATGAATTCAAACTGCTCACGAATGGGGTCCCCATCTCCGGACTGTTTAGGTTGAACAGGAGGTTTACTGGCGATGAGTATCGGGTAATGCGACCGGTCGATTTCGCCACATTCATCACCCGTTAGTAACAAGCGCAACCTGGCCTCTGTATTTTGGGAATCATGCAGTGTATATTCGGATGTCTGTTCTCCTGACGATGAACTTGTTTCTTGTTGACTTTGAGATGGAGGAGATTCATACTGGACACCGAAGTGCTTGACGCCCTTTTCTTCTTGTGCCGCAGGGAATGGCGCGAGTCTGCATGTGAGTGGACTTCTCTCAGTAGTCCCGTCTTGTTCTGGAGCCTCGTCAAAGCTTTTGTCAGGCGACTTTCTTTTAATCACAGCTGTAGATCTCTCTTGAGGCTTGCGTTTTTTGGGCCTGACAGACACCTCTCTACTCCCTATCTCTTGCGAACCTTCACCCTTCAACCATTCATCCCTGCTTGACAGAATGAGATCCATATCATGCACTGGCATCATGTTGCACTCTTTATTGAGATCATCTTCCGTGTACATTGCTAACATCTTCCCAATTACATTGCAATCGAACAGCTGTCTGGCGATGGCATGTTCTACGCCAATGCTCAAAAGCCAAATCTGCACGTGTTCCTGGGTCCAGTGTAGCATAGACTTCGGTAGCTCTGGATTAAAATGTAGAAATCAAACGGTAAATGAAAGATAAGGAATAAAACTCACTCAAGCATTTTGTTCCGAAGGTTTTGGTATCATAAAAATGGTTCCAACAGGAGTGTTTATTTCGAGAACCCCCCCCCCCCCCCAAAAAAAAAAGTTCTGTGTTTGCCTTTTCCATCACTTCAAGGATTCTTCGAAGTACTGAATGTAATTTCTTCTGCAATCAGCAGCTGATCATTATCATAATAAGCCCGTCCTTGTTGAGACTTATATCTTCACAAGTTCACATACCTTTTAGAAGACTATCAAAGAACTTGCATCCCCGTTCATAGTCACTCTCCTCCATGGCCACCTGAATGGCCAAGCTGCTTTTGTCTTCGGTCTTGATAAGTTGGTCAGTGATCAGAATATCAGTCAGACTCTTGGCCAGATCTCCGGAGTTATACTCTTTCCAAAGTTTGTCGAGACCGGCACGACTCTTGACCTTGACGATGATTCTGATCGAACCATTCTGTAGCTCACACACAATAGTGTCACGATCTTGAAACAACGCTAGGAACTGCTGCATGGTGTAATTTACTTCATTTTTATTTCCTCTTTGCTGGAGTGAATTATCCATTAATTGTTTGGTTAACTGGTCAACCTTCTCTCCGTTTTGCACAACGTTAATAACGAGCGCGTTTTTTATCTGGATATTATCTGTGAATAACAAAAAAACACACATTTTTTGATCGATCAGTTTATAGGTTTTTCATGATTTTAACGTGTCCTTGCCATCGTGGTTTCATTTGCCTATTGAAATGTTTATAACAATATGGATATTTGTCGTAACACCGTATAATATTATACTGTAATGTGAGTAAGTGATTGAGATTTTGAAACAAACAGAACAAAGGTTCGTCGTTTCGAAAAGTGCGCTCTCCTCGGCAACAGAATACAGGAAACCATGCATGCTATAAAGGGGAGCTTATAACTTGCCACTGTCCCAATATTTAGCACCTCATCGAACCGGTCGTATCGACAGAATTCTGAAGCAGACTTCTTAAATCGTTTCCTGCCTTCTCTTTATGGCAAGCATAAAATACATTTCCAAACGTCAAGCTCTGAGATACTTTTCAGAACCTCGATCACTTGCTTCCGAAAAACTTTTACTATCCACATAAAGCTACCTTCAAAATTCTCGTTATTGCTATATGCTCCACCGAACATACCGCTCCCAAAATAACATCACGGGAAAGTTATAAATTTGATTTGTATGGAACAATTTAACAAAATTATTGGAAACAAAATGATGAGTGTACACGACACGTATTATTGTTGTATACATACCGTGGTAAATGAATTTGCAACCTTTGGCATCCTGAAGAAAAATTGGACTTTTATTGGCATCGATAGAGCGTGGAGTGTGGTCTGACTTAGTATGTTGTGACGAGGCACTATCTGTAGGGCGAATCAAATAACAAGATACAGTTAGGTCCGAGCTCTTATTGTTTGGCCGATTTAACCTCACCAATGTGGCGTGAAGTTTAGATAGATGAGTGGTATAGACAATTTAAAACTCAATATCAGTCAGTTTCCAAACAAAATTCATCATGTGTTAAGCCAATCTGCATTCATTGATGAATCCAATTTACCTTTTATACCTTATATGAGAAGTGGTTTCAATGATTTAAATGTGTGGGTGAAACTGATCAAAATTTGTACCAATGACCCATAGCACATGCAGAACAATATTGTTTTCTTTTACATGCAACTGGTCTTTGATACTTTGATATTTATTCATAAATGGAAAAAGGATTATATACGAGTCATTTTCAATAATCCAAATGAACAGGAATGTTTCTTCTCCCCAAGGGTAAAACCAAAACTCCGAACTTCCTGGCAACCAGTCCCCTATAAGCATACTGCAGCAGTTTAGAAGTTGAATAATTGTCTTTCCATGGTCATCAAACGATTAACGAGTTTAAATGCCTCTATTTATCGTATTAGCATTGTACAGTCTTACCAGATTCTAACCACTCCTTTTTGCATTGTAGAATCCGTCTCAACGTCCCTCTAGTTATCTCGAAATCGTCCAAGAGATCGGGTTTGGTGTACTTTTCCAGTACAGCACCCGTTACCTCTTGCGTGTAGAATTCATCAGCGATATCAGCCGATATATCAATACTGAGTAACCAACGTCTTACATGGTTTCTATTCCAGTCTGACATGTGTACTGGCAAGGCTGGCAGGCTGGAATCTACAGATTCTGTAATGAAAAATGGCACGACACTTATCAAGGATATATTTTCGTTTTACAGGGGATTACATGTAAAAACTATCAAAGTTTAAAATTTGAGGGTCAAATGAATTTGGCCAACTGTTGGACCTTTCACGTTCAACACACAAGCTCAGTCATTGATAATTGTATGTATAGGCCTATCTGGTCTTCCATAATTTTATAAAAGAAAACATAAACTTGACTAATCCAATGACAGTAATCTCAATTAGCAGGTTGCCACAACTTGTTTAAAAAATATTGCCAACCAATCACGCAAAAACAACAGGTTTGCCCCTATTACAAGTGCACAACCCATTTTAGCAGGGGCCAAGGGACTAGTTTGGTTTCGTGTACCCAAGGCGAGATGTGGTGGTCGCCATGACACACGACACTTGGGGCGAGCATTACATTAATCATAGCGTGAAATTAACTATGCATATCATGCTCAAGACGGCACAAAATGGTGGCGTAGGAGGGACATCGCACATCACAAATATCTGCGCTCACATTAGTGATGTTTGATACACATCACAAACTCACAAATAATAATATGCGCATATTTTGTGACGTATATATCGCAAATATCTGTGCACATAAATCTGCGCACATTTTCTTTGTGTTTTGTTATTATGTGGCATGATTTTTTTCTTTGTTTGCTTAGTCAGGTGCGGATTTAGCTTTTTGCTAAGGGGGGGGGGGGGGGTTACCCGGATTGAAATATTTTAGCAAGGCACTGCGAGGGAGCGGAGTGGGGGAGCCCGAGAGCGCGAAGCGCCCGAGGGGGGGGGGGGGGGGAAGGCGTGGGAAGGTCTTTGGTAGGGAGATTTTTCAGTTTGACATTTTGAATTTTTTTTTTTCAGGGAGCTCCACTGTTAGTTACGGTACGAAGAACTCAAGTGAAATGTAAACAAAACGTTATTAAACAGCGGTCAACTGCCACGATATGCACTTTAACGCGGTGCAGTTTGTGGTTGTGATTCACCCATGTCATACGTCATGACGGCCACAAAAATGCGTGATGGCACTATAGAAGAAAATAATTCAAGGAGACAAAAAGAACAGTTCTGTGATGAACCCGTACTTGTGCAGACTTATGAATCCACATACCTTTTAGAAGACTATCAAAGAACTTACATCCCCGCTCATAGTCACTCTCCTCCATGGCCACCTGAATGGCCAAGCTGCTTTTGTCCTCGGTCTTGATAAGTTGGTCAGTGATCAGAATATCAGTCAGATTCTTGGCGAGATCTCCGGAGTTATACTCTTTCCAAAGTCTGTCGAGACCGGCACGACTTCTGACCTTGACGATGATTCTGATCGAACCATGTTGTATCTCACTGACAGTTGTATCATGCCTTTCAAAGAGTTTTTTGAGCTGTTGCTTAATGCAATTTACCTCGTTTCCTTTTCCTCTTTGCTCAAGTGCGCAGATTACGTCTTTTGCTAACTGGTCATTCCTCTCCCCGTGTTGCAAAACGTCACTACTTAGCAGCATTTCTGTGTAAATTACAAATGAGAACCTTATTTATGATGGATCATTAATATGGTTTTTATATGAGAAACGTAAAGTGAATTTTCGGCAAAAAAATGGGGCAAGGAAGTTGCCAAAATATCCAAAAATATCAAATATGACCAGTCAGACTTATAGATATAACTAATATTGTGCATGTCCTTGAAATCGTGGTCTGTTAATCAGTGAATTATAATTGCTTTGCTTTAGCGTAATAATAACGAGAATGTTTGTAGCAGCCACGTGATATATTTTCTTGTGTTCTGAAACAAACCGGAAGGTTCGACGTTTCTAACAGTGCGCTCTCTTCGACAACAGAATGAAGGAACTATACAGGTGAGCTAATTAACTCCCAATTCCTGGCACCTCATCGAGCTAGTTGTATCAACAGAATTCTGAAGCAGACTTCTTAAATCGTTCTCTGCCTCCTTATGCCTATCAGAATTTACCGTTCCACACACCAAGCCCTGGGGTACTTTTCAGAACCTCGATCACTTGATACCGAAAGAGCTTACTTTAACAGAACAGTAGAACAGTTCGTCAGGTAAACGGATCACTTTTCAAACTGACAAACACACAACGGTCGGTCCGGGTAAAAAGGTTGCACCCAAGTAAATAGTCCCCAAATCCGTCCGCCTAGCTCATTAATAAAAGTTAAGCACTCAATATATTTTAAATAAGAGAGTTCTGAGAGCTATAAACATGAGGGATTGAAGAAATATGGCACTGGACCTCCTGCCTGGACTCTGGGCTTCCATTTCAGCCGCTTTGCAGAGGGATTTTTTTTTTAATGGCTTCTTTGACTGGAGTGATCCATAGCGACAATTATTGCATCAACATAGGGCCTACCATGGTAATTGCAAGTGCAACCACTGTCATCCACATGAAAACATGTTTCTTTTTCTGCAACGATGGAAGAATCACCAGGTTCACCTGGTTTCGTAGAAACGTTTTCTTGTGAGGGGGCACTCTCTGTCGTCGATATCGGCTTTCTTCCTGCAAAATGGTTAATACGAAGGTGAATAACTTCAGTAAGTGGCGTTTTATACAGTTTGAATTGAAAACAAATACTACAATGTATAGGCCATAAAGACATTAGGTCCAATTTCTATTAATTGGCAGATTTGACCCCAAGAATGGCGTGAATTGTGAATAGCTAATAACACGAAATAATAGATAAGTGGTACCGTCTTTAAACGTCTTCAGTGTCTTCTAAAAAAAATTAAATAGTGAAATTTCCAGAGTCAGCAATTGGAAAATATGAGTCTCTAAAAGTGGGAAAGCATGCGAAAACATTACCTGATTTGCGTTTCTTTCTACCGCCTAGCAATCCAGGCACTAGACGTAGATCTAAATTGGTATCTCGGTCAATGCTTTGATCTGCTAAGGAAAGTGCATCGCAAAGCTGTTTGTAAAAGAGAATAAAAACATCAAGTTGAAATTTCAATATCACCAAGACCAGTGAATCATTGCAACGCTTATTGTCAAGTATGAACACTCGAAGATGAATTTCGTTTGAGTAAATTATGCCAAATTAGCATGGAGGAAGGAAGAAACAGCTAACTTTGTACTTTTTCAGGCGATTTTTGTTACATGTATATATTTGTTAGTTTGTTATTTTCCCTCAATAACAACTCAAGCTACTTCAAGTCAATACGTTCTTCTGTGGCATAATCTCAGTCTGTGAATTGTCCACCTACCTCAAATCCACTCTTGGTAAAGAGATGCTGCTTTGTAGCTTCGATTCCGACTTGGTCTTGTATCATTTCCTTCACTGCTAATATCGAGGTGGACGATTGAAGTTGGAGACAGATAGTGGATGCCAACGGAGTACATATGAAAATCTGGGTGCTTACATTCTCAACCGTCTTCTCGACACTACAAACATAGATGCAAATTATCTCTTCTTAAAAAATAATTCATGATACTTGGATAAATGTGAACGTGTTTTGCATTTAAGTAATTGATTAAGTTTAGCCTAATTTGTTTTGTCCGACGTTTACAACAGAAATTGTTCAAACTCGAGGAAATACTCGATGTTGCTCTATGACAAACTCTGTCAAGAGTGTACATGGGAAATAGTTATAACCGGTGGTATAGTATTTGGAATTAAATAGCTCATAAAGTCACCACGAGCCAATTTGTTGCAGTTAAGAAGGCAAGTGCATAAACAAAATGTACAATGAATACAATTTAAGGGAAAGTACTGAGTGCTCCAAAAGATCAAACATCCCAAATTCAAAGGAGTGGTGAGGTAGTCAATATTTCTCAGGCGGCGTTGAAAATTGGCAATTAAAGATTCATAGAGCTTCTTAACACACCAAGCTGCTCCCGTACCTCTTTTGCGAATCTTTCCGGGCTTTCAGAGCATGCTTTCGGTGATGAGAAGATGTTTTTCTGTTGGTGTCTGATTTCGATGCTCTTGCCGGATTTGTTGCGTGCAAAGCGGACAGGAAAACCATTTTCTTGGTTTTCCGGACCTTCTTCATCTTGTTGACCATCCTCGCCTGCGAGTGGTCATAAACAACCCGAGCAACCCTCAAGGCTTCCTCCATGTCGGCGTAGGTCCTGGGTGCCATCTTGACTGGTGTTTTCCCGTATACTCCCTTCAATGTCAGACTGAGTTACAATAAACACATTCTTATCAAAATTTCAGTTCGACCCTCACCTTCATAGAAAGAAATAATTCCCCATTCCCTTAGGGCGCCCCCATTTAATTCTATGGTTCTCATTTCTTTTTCACCTTGAGGGAGGGTCGGTCGGTCGAAAAAAAAAAAAGTTTGGAAGAAAAAAAAATCTGGCTGAATACACAAAAACCTAAAGAAAATGATGTTCATTGTATTCACTGTAATCGCGTTTGAATATTTTTGTATTATTTCAGTGATAAAAAGTATAACAATTTGAGGTTTATTGGCAAAATAAAAAAAAAGGAATTCCCAAAATTTTTGGAGACAATTTTTTTCTCCAGAAATTCTGGGAATTCTTTTTTTTTTCTTTTTTTTATATTATGCCATTCTGACAGGGTCGGCGGCAAAAAAAAAAGTTTTTTTTTTCTTCGGTCGGAGCCCAAAATATGGGTCGGTCGGAAATGAGAACCATAGAATTAAATGGAGGCGCCCTTATACATAGGCCTTCAAATGTACCCAAATTAATACAGTCATGCTGTTAAGTTGTGAAGTTCGACCTTCGCCTTCATGGGAATAAAAAAAAATTACATGGTAAAAACAATAATCAGGAAAAAGGTCAAAAGTTGTACACTTACGAATGGCTGGGCCATTAAAGCGTTTCGAATATTAAATGGATTGTTACGATCTTATTGGAAAGCTAGATTTAAAACACCTACTTCACTGGTACACAATTAGCAAAGTGTCAGTTTATACCAACAGGGCTGATGGAATTTTGTACATTAAACAATGCTTTATTTATGAAGTTTGCTTCATCATCTACTCAGAGACACTACCGAGTGTAATGAACCAACAAATTCGGCCTAAATGTACAGACTAACCACGCCGGGCTCGATTGCGAGCACTTTAGATGGATCTAGCAAATTATTTTCAAGTTTCCAAATTTAGATTTCTCAAAGGTGACAGCTTTTCACAGAAATATATTGTGTGTACAAACTTTACGTGAACTTCATATGATAAAGCTTGCGGACCGAAGATAATCTTATTTAATATAAGGTACAGTACATGTATGTACTTCAAATCTGTTATACTCATTTTCATAAACATAAAATGCATGTTGATTACTTCTATTACACCTGTGTGACATTTCCTTATATTCCACTATAGGGTTGCGCACCACTGATTTCTATAGAAATCATTGACTGCATTGTGCATGTAGTTGGGCCGGGAATGATACGGTACTTTCCCGGCCAGTCACCGCGAAATCAGCAGGGGGCCTATACGTTCGGCGTCATCTGAATAGAAAGTCAACTTTGAACTCACACTTTCCATACCAAATATAGTACGCGTCATCACATGACCGAATAACACATTATGATTGATAGGTTCACACACCAACAATAATTGCAAGAACTGAAATTAGTAGATCCTACCTAATAGTAACTGAATCAGTGTGATTTTCACTGTCCTGCTTGGCACAACCTTTCTGCCGGCCAACTCATGTTGTATGATATACAGAAGACGGGGAAGCTTTTCAAGTTGTTCATAACATGTACATGTATACTGACACATCATTTCGCACATGATTCTGAAGATGATATAGAATTGCAACTGTTACCTATTAGGTCTACATGATTATCTTGATGTTCACAACTGATAATTGTACACATTTTATACTTAAAAGGCAAAGTTTAATGCCCGTGAGATGGTACAAAAGTGTACTCGTACATTATCAGCCAAGTCACTAAAATAGAGGGAAAGTAATAATTTAATACATGTAAATCGAGGAATTTCCACAAAATACAGTGTAAAAGTAGGACCCCAAAGTGACAACAAATTAAGTTAAAAGAAATTAATCAAAATAGCATATTAGACTTTTACATTAACAGAATAAAATAACATATGCACAATAAATGACAGCTGAGGTTTAATTAATGATAAGTAACTTTGCCTGATCAAACATGTACATGAAATAATAAACCTGTGAAAATTTGAGTTCAATCGGACATCCGAGTCATGAGAAAATACCGAAAACCCGACTCAATGTTTCTAATAAAACATAAAGAATGGTTTTGATCTTACCCCGAGATCAAAAGTGTTTGCGGACTTTGTTTTACTAAATTCTGGATAAATAGGCCTACACCATTTCAGGCGGAAATATTTTAACGGTATGTTTCTACCAGCACCCCTTCATATCTGAACGTAAATATATGTGAACATTTCTGTTTGGGTATGTTACCAATCCTGTACTGTACCTTTAAGTAATTATTAGGACAATATAAAAAGTATTAAGTTAAATATTATCTATCAAAGTAACAGGAGGCCAGATATAAGGCGATCGAGACCCAATTTCACGGCTCTGCTTAGCGGAAATATAAACCCGGCGCTTAATACGCAAGCAGAAATGTTTTTGCTTACGAGATCGTATTCCAATGGATTCCTACAACTGAGTTGTGCGCGTGCGTAGTATAAGCGTAACCATGGCGTAACTAACGACTCTCGGCTTACTCGGCTTGCGTATAAAATCAACTGCCTGGAACTGCCTACGCCGAAAAATGAGAAACATATTAAGCGCCGATCTCTGCAATAAGCAGACCCTTGAAACAATAGAAACATCGTCCCAACTACGTTACTGTCGCCCTTAAGTACACGTTCAATCACAACACCACATTTTACGGAACTAAACCTAAACGTCATGGTAATTAGGCCTACATCATAAAGCGGGAAAACCCGTGCAAGCACTCACCTAAATACAACTACCGTTCACGATGAGCAGAGTGCACTTCAGGATGGTTAAAATCCCAGATCAAGTCGATTCAAATAGGTATCGCGGGCCACTTGAGTGTAAACTACAAAATTGCAGTAGCAAAAATTCTGTGACTTATGATCAATAGCCTACTCTGACAGAATATTCCAGGAAAACTTCGCACCAAAATGCACTGCCATGTCGTAACATTTACTTCCTCTAAACTAGATATCATGGCCGCAGTCTGTGAAGGCAACATACAAGTTTACTTTCCTGCGTTATGCTTGAACGTTGAAGGCGCTGCGACCGGCCTTATCGGAAATCAGTGAAGCTTAAAGGTAATATCATACTTTGGTTTTTGTCAAAGAAATGTAGATTCACGGGCAAAAATATCAAGAAAGATACAGTAACAGTCATCTGTGAAATTCCCTGTTCCATACGGTGCCGACTTTTTGCGAAAATAGTGAAAAACGGCCACGGAATTTTTTTAATCTTTTAACGCGTATTTTTTTTTTTTTAAGATCTTTTACTAATTTCTTGATGAATACAGCATTTTAGGCGGAAAATTTTTTAACGGTATGTTTCTACCAGCACCATCTTTATACCCTGTAAGCTATAGGTAAATCTGTGAACATTTCTGTTTTGGTTTCTCACCAAAGTATGATGCTATCTTTTAAAATCTGAATTTTTGTCATTACAATAACTACGGCGATCATATTTCCAGATCCCATAGTTTAGCTCTTTGGAGGATTTTTTCTTTATATTAGTGCAGGGGTTGCTTATATAACCTGCATATAAGTTGCCCCTACCTGACACCATAGGCATATTGAGTGTATGATTTTGTTGGACTATGGGGGAACAGTGTTCCGTATAACACACTTAATATATCTGTATTGTTATAAAACTCAACCTGTCTAACAGTTGTTTGTGCCAAAAAATATATAATGTATATGTATATAAAAAAGGCGGTATTTTAGACCAATAATTTAGCACCCCACTTTTCGCGACGAAAAACCTTGCTTACATCACATGCAGAACGCCACGCGGTATAGGTGCTAGCCTATACTAGTTCTGTAGGTGACGTCACGCGCTATTGTTGCGTGGATCGGTACCAGGGGGGACTTTTTTTGGGGGGGGGCGAGGCATACATGGACTGATTTGGTAACTTTTGGGTCAAAATTAAGCACTTACATAAACATATACATTTATATAGTCATTAATAATGTCGAAAGCATTAATTTTACAGCATTGTCTCCCCTTTTCCATATTTGATTACAGTAAACCTTTAACAGGAGCTCTGTTGTGTATGCACGCATGCGCACATCACACGACAATCGGTCATGCCGAAGAGCAAAGGTAGTGCCAAAGTTGAAGAATTACTGGGGGGTGTTGGAGTGTTTGTTGATGAGATTTGATTAGATCGCTGCATCAATAAATTGTTGGCGTGTTTACAGAGTGTTTTGCACCCGGTGCTGTTAATGGCTTTTCAGCCTGTTCTTTGAGGCATATAAGTATGCATTTCCAGACCTTTATATGTCGTGGCATTAATGTTAATGATAAAGATTGATTACATTTTGAAAAACTTGTTTTTCCCAATAATTAGGAGCACATTGTATCCCATCACTTGTGAACGAGGTCTAATTTTGTCATAATCGGGGCCTGCATATCATTAACAACAGTTAAAACCCCATCAGTTCTCGTAAAATACATCCAGTGCGGCTGATTCTGCATAAATGATCATTGGCTGTGAATTGTATTAAGCTCCGCTCCCTACAATACAACAACTTCCATATTGGTAACAATTAGGGAGACATTATATGAACTGTACTGAAGGTCAACTTTAGTTTTATTTTAGTTTTTTTCAAATCACAAAAAAAAATCACAAAGTTCAACATAATCTTAAGTCCATATAATAGGGCCATTGGCCAAAATGTATTGTACACAGTCAGTGAACAAAATTAATGTACGGCACTTGCTATGATATACAATAAAGGTGCACTGTTACATAAGACAAATCTTGACACATCATTTTATAATCTTATGAACAAATATATTTCTAATTTTACACACACAAAACACGACATTATAGGAAAAACTTATAGACGCGTATTGGGATTACTTTGAATGTTAGTGAACCAATACCATTGATAATTGTCAATCGACACATTTTGTTTAAAAATTCTGGGCTCTGTAGGTTACTGTCTGGTGGTATACTGCATTGCTTGAATTTGCTGTCATGGAGACGACTGTATCTCCATGGAGATCAACAATGAATGACATTGACACCGGTACAGATTATTGTCCCTTTAAGGCTCATAAAATGTCACACGAGGTACTTTACAATCAATCAGTTCCACGCGATGTTCAATGATCTTCTGTCTTTCAATTATTGTCACATAATTCTCATGGGACTGTAAAGGCACTTTCTTTAACAAAATTAATGTCTTTGATGCTACCAAATGTTTCCATTATTATGCAGTGTACTTGGTTCAATTGCCTCCAAATTGCCTGTTCAAATTACCTTGTGTGACATGACCCAAACATTGCTAATGATATACCTAATGATCAGCACATCATGAACATACAAAAAAGAGAACGACCACGAAATAAAACACAAATGCATTACATTTTACACATATACATTTTCTAGTCAAACTACAAGACATTTCGTTAGTTTATCAATGATGCCATTTTGGTTATACTCTTGTAATACTTATAATTATAAAAGTATATAAGCTCTGTGTATGTGTATTATAAAATGGTGTTTACTGTAGTTAGATAAGGCACTTTCAATTTATAAGATTTAAACTTAAACCAATTGTCAACCCGAACCGACAATGTTTTTTTTTTTTAAATCTGGTCTCTGTAGGTTACTGATGTGGTATACTGCATTGCTTGAATTTATTGCCATAGAGACGACTGTATCTCCATGGAGATCAACAATGAATGACATTGACACCGGTACAGATTATTGTCCCTTTAAGGCTCATAAAT
Organism: Astropecten irregularis; assembly: GCA_963971285.1. NCBI lineage: Eukaryota > Metazoa > Echinodermata > Asteroidea > Paxillosida > Astropectinidae > Astropecten > Astropecten irregularis. The sequence goes on along the minus strand of OZ020249.1, from coordinate 20,210,113 downwards.
GTCAAACGAGGTACTTTACAGTCAATCAGTTCCATACGATGTTCAAAGATGAAGATCGCCTGTCTTTCAATTGTCACATAATTCTCATGGGGACAGTAATGCACTTCCAGAAATAATGTTTTTGTGTTACCAAAGTTTTCCTTTTACATGCAGTGTACTTGGTTCAATTGCCTCCACATTGCTTGTTCCAATTGCCTTGTGTGACATGACCCAAACATTATTATGCCAATCCTTGCCAACTTTGATATAGCTAATGATTAACATATCATAATACACAATAAGATATACAATATACTGTACAAGTAATACACAAATTAGCAAAATGATTATTTTTATACAAACATTTAGGCAAACTACAACATATTATAAATACATAATTTTGTAAGTGATACCATTTTTGTTAGTCTTGTAATAATTTTATGAAAAAAGAGGCTCTGTGTATCCGTATGATGTACAATGCGATAAGGTACTTTTAATGAATTAGATTTAACTTCAACTAATCGCCAAATATGATTTCTTCTTCTAACGTGAAGTAGTGACCATTAATAGGGGATAGTATTGCTCAGTGCCAAAAGTGCCCCTTTAAGACTAAAATCAACTCATTAGCACACTAACAATCGATACCAAATGGAAAGGAACACACAATTCAAATTAATTATTTTTGTTAAATATGTTAAATGGCATGATTGGTGAGAAAGAAAAGAAAAACCCACTAAATATTCACATAACTTGCGTTTATCTTACATCATTATTAGGTAGTGATGGTACAGACCTTTAGTGCTCATTAGATTTTATTGCGTATAATGCTGCATTTGTTTTCTTAAGCACAAAATGCAAAAGAGTTTACGTCGCTAATGGATCAAAACCTTTTCATTTTCCTAAGATGAATAATAATTATCCGCTTCGGTTTTCATTCCCTATGTTTTCCTTTTACAAATGGTGTGTTAATTAATGTATAATTAAATCAGATCGTAAAAAAAATTGATGATAGCATCAATGTGTTCTTCCTTGAACTACTGAAATGAAATGGTTTGAACTGTTTTACTTGTATACATTTTAAATACAAATCACTGGACTATAGGGGGTCCTGTTTACAAAGTCAACCTTTTTGAAATCTATATAATAAAAAGTAAATGATGCCCAGCAAAAGGCAAACTTTAAAAAGAATTCAAACAAAATATATGGAATACTAACAAGCAATCAATATACTAAACAATCACACGCTTATAATTAATACATAATTATTCATGGTGTTAAAACTGTTTTGTTTTAAAGTAGCTGTTAGAAATGTTCACAACTTTACACGATTTCATTGTTTATCACACAGATTGAAGAATGTTACTGCTACTTAACTTGTTAAGGAAAGAAAGAGCAACAAAAGCCCACATATAATGGAAGATGACGTTATGTTTAACCATGTGAATGTTCATCATGAAACAAAGTAAATAAATAAATGAGATTTTAGTAAAAGGACATGATCCCTTTTCTCTGCTAACGGCACAATAATAGCGCACAAAATACCCAGTTGACAAGTGCTGTATTCGAGATGGGTAAAACATTGTTGATTTAAATTGGTAAAATTCTCCAATGTACTTTCTCGAAAGTACAAATTCATTTAAAGCACATGGCTTTTAAGGTTTGATACATGATTGGTTAATGTCACAGAAAAGCGCTCGCACTTTGTGTGATCCAGCATTTACATGAAATGATAAACATGTGAAACATTTTACCATTCCTGTACTGTACCTTTAAACTTTAATAATACAGAAATCAGAAGTCTTCGGCCTCCTTACTCCAAGCTTGGTAGAGGCTCTTGCTAATCTCTGCTATGCCACGTTCCTTGGTAACAATACGCCGTTTTATATCTCCCTATAAAGACAAGAAATATGAACAGAAAAATGCAATATGTTATTCCCCAGGGTGTCGATTATTGTGAAATATGAGATCGTATATCCGGAGACAGCACAACTAGTGGTAATATACACATCCTCATGTAGTCATTTCAGATTGACCGACAGGAAACCTAATGCAAGGACATTTGAGGGGAACGTCAGGGTGTTGCACATCTTCAAAGTCATTCGATCTATAGACAGAAATTGCATTTTTCTTCTTTCAGTAATTCCTGTAAAAAAAAAACTAATCGAATTATTTCACAGAAATCGAAAATAAAAGGTTCGTGAGAAGACAATAATATTATTAAAAGAAAGTTGTGCAATGAACTGATTACGCGAGATAATGTTCGGAACATAACATTCATTTCAGATTAAGACTTTCAAAAGAAAACAGCTTACCCTGCTGATTTTTGTCACTCGGGTTTAGGTGGAACAGTCACTCGTTTAGATGAAGCAGGCACTCGTACTGGTTTAGGTGAATCAGTAGATCCTTCAGATGAAACAGGCCATGGTTTATATAGATCAGTAGATCCTTTAGATGAATATTTTGACTTGCTGGAAAGCGGCAAAATGTGTCGCGGATATGCTCGACTAAAATTAAAAGGAGTGGTATCCTCGCACTCCTTTCCTTTTGGCGACACTTGGTAAGCAACTGGTCCGTTCCAGCTGAATCCGAGGTAAAAGGTCACATTCTCTAGGCTTGGTACAGGCTTCACATACGGGACAGCCAATTTAATGTCAATAATTTGTCCAGTTTTGGCATGGTACTGGAGAGTCATCTTATTCTGAAGTGTTCCCTCCAATCGCACCAACCTCTCTTTGACGGTGGGTGATTTCCAAAACACGACATCCTCTGCGTCTCGCCTATCGTGTGCACTCTGAGCACTCTGAGCTGCGAGCAGTTCGTTGATGTGAACGAACACCTCCAGACCTTCCCCTTGTCCCAAGAAGAAATGAGTTCTTGGTTTCATAGGAAATCGGGTTTGGCGCTGAGCCTTGTCCTGATGTGACAACTGTTGGTCCGCGAATATGCGACCATCCCACCGGTTTCTCAGATTGTCGACATGAAAGGAAAAATCTCGCTTGTCTCTTCTTCCTGATTTGGCATCTTGAATTGGCCACAGGAACATCATCATGAAGAAGGGAGGCCAACAGCTTTTACCTTCATCCATGACATTTAATGGTTGGACAAGCTTTTTATATACGTCGTCAGCAGACATATCAAGCTTTTTCCCTCTAGAGGAAAGGGCCAAGTAAATGCATATGAGGGTCTTCAAATCGAAAGCATTATATGCATTCGAATTCTTCAACAGTTCCTGTCGAGATTCTTCCAGGATGGTTTCATTATTCAGATCAAAGATATCACTGAATGTACCACAATGCATGAGCACGACCTTTTCCCGTCTCTCTTGAGCAGGAAGCCCCATCCGTGTCATGTGATACATGTGCATCATCTCATCTTCAATCCAATCATGAAAGACCTCGAGAAGTCTAGGTATATTTTTAGTTTTTTCTCGCAACTCTTCTAACTTTTCCCCATTAATATTCGCAGACGAACCGTCCTTGTAGTAATTCAAATGATCATCCATCTCTTCTAAACGAGAGAGCAGTGTGCGCGGTAAGGTTAAAATCTGAAAAAAGTCCGCGACGTCTAAATGGTCTTCATAGTGCCACATTATGTCTCTGAACATTGGTTCGTCGATTAAGGCATTTACTACTTCGATTTCGGCAAGTAAAGCAGAGTATTCGGTATATGGTGTTTTCTTCGAGAATTCATATGACTTACGGAAGGCGTCTATAGCCTGGAATGACAGATATATATACTTTCTCAATTCCTCGGGATTCTTACGCCTTGTAAACGCGTACTGTGACTCGCTTTGAAAAACTGTACCCTTTGTATACCAGAAACAAGACTGCTCAGGTTCAATCTTAAGTGCCTCGTCAACAAATGTGTGAGCCATTTGGAACTGATCCATTTTCAGATATAATCTGGCAAGCTCATGTGCAACGAATGGGTCTTTAAGTATTTCGAACGCATCTTTTAGTATACCGATAGCCTTATTAGGACCTCCCTCACTGCTCCCATAGACCCCCTCAATAAGAGCAGAAAAATTTGTCTTGGCATCATCTGATCCCAATATCCCCCTCCTGATCAGGAGAGTATGGACTGTTTTAATGAGGTCCTTCCTGCTATAAGATTGGGATTTTAGGAGATCACAATTCAAAAACTCTAAGATGGCAGCCACAAGTGGCTGGTCATCACACATGTGGAGGGTCTGCTTTAAAGCTTCCTCCGCTATACTCTTGTGAATCATCTTTACTGTTTGCTTTTCTGTGACCCTCACAAGTATGGGAAAAGATGCCGATACCGTCTTCTCCCAGTTAGACAATGCCCTTTGGGGTACCGCTGTTGTCTTGCTGGATTTCAATTTACCAGTCATTAAGGAGTCACAACATGAAATCGGAATTTCGGCTTCGTGTATGTATGTGTTCAGAAGCGCGCAGTATTTTATCAGTTTAAGCTCATTGGGCTGGATATCATCCTGATGAAGTATTCTGGATACGACGTTTGTTATGTACTTCTTGTTAAATTCTTCTTTCATCACCATGAAGGCAATAAGATTTTCAGGATTGTAATCACCTGTGCGCAACTGATTTTCTTTGGTTTCTAATTCCAGGTATTTTTTCGTAAACCATTCTTTTTCTTCCTGTGTCATATTTTGAATTAATGGAATGCAAAGGCTACGATCTTCCTTTGCAAGTACATCGATCATTGGTGAGGTGTCAGCAGTTCTATTACAATGTAGGAGAACGCACACTGCCCCACCGTCAGAAGAAATTCCCTTGGAAACTTCCTCCAACTCTGTAATCAAATGTAAGACGTCAACGTCATCCAAATCGTCTAAAAGGACACAGACTGGGGGGATTCGTCCCGTATGCTTCGCTTGGTATCCGTCCTGTCTTACTTCCATGATCTGGTTGACCGTGTTGTTGGTTATTCTGTCCACAACGATACAGCGGTGACGTCGATGCAGCTCCCATAACACATGCCGTGCTAATGTGCTACCCCCAGCACCGGGTTGGTGTAACAGAGTAACAGATGTTATCAAGCTTTCATCCTTCCTTGTGCTAACCAAAGCCTTCGTAACTTTACTCAGTGTTTCCCCAAAGCCACTTCGTTTCAACACATGCCCACTGCCTCTTTCACTTTCACTAATCGCAAAGTTCCACCAATCCACCTTATTACCGTGGTAAAAGTTCAGTTCCTTTTGAGCTTTGAACTTGTCAAAGCCCTGGTTTGATTCGTTCATGTCTGTGTTTTCACATTCATTTTTGCACACAACGGTTAAATCATCCCATTCATCCTTCTGCTTCTCTGAAAGGTAACACGACCCACCAGGACACAAAGGGAGTTCATTCGTTGCTGTCTGATTTACACCATGTATCCGCTTCATGATGCTGTTAATTTCCCGCCATTTTATTCCAACAACGCTCCTCTCATCGATTTCGTCTTTTGAAAACCATTTTTCAACTTGACGTACGAACTTGGAATAGATCTGAGGATCTTCGGCAATACAAGTGAAATTCTGTATACCTTGCAGGGATGAGGTCAGTTTTCCAAACGTGTCGCAGATTATTTCGATGTCGTCTTCTGAAAGAAGCAAAAGCAGCAACACAGCTCGCCCCTGTGGTATAACTGATGGTTGACAGAAGAAAGTGATCGATGCCTCCACATCACTTCGACGTTCTTTGTGCCATTCGGGCAGAGTCATTTTGGGGGACTGGATATTTGGGTTATCCTCTCGACCGTTTGCAAACACCCACAATGTCTTTTCAGGAAATTCGATACCATTTCGGAATTCTTCTTCAGATTTGATCTCTTTTAACAGTTCCGGCTGCTGGAGAGTGACCATACGATCATCATGGTAGAGCTTACACAGTCCATTTGTCAAAGAATGTTCATTGAAGTCTAAAACAGTGGTCCACCTGATGGTCTTGATGAATTCAAACTGCTCACGAATGGGATCCCCATCTCCGGACTGTTCGGGTTGTACAGGAGGTTTATTGGCGATGAGTACCGGGTAATGCGACCGGTCGATTTCGCCACATTCATCACCTGTTAGTAACATGCGCAGCCTGGCCTCTGTATTTTGGGAATCTTGCAGTGTATATTCGGATGTTTGTTCTTCTGACGATGAACTTGTTTCTTGTGGACTTAGAGTTGGAGGAGACTCATACTGGACATCGACTGCCCGGTGCTTGACGCCCTTTTCTTCTTGTGACGCAGATGTCTCGAGTCTGCATGTGAGTGGACTTCGCTCAGTAGTCCCGTCTCGTTCCGGAGCGTCGCCAGAGCTTTCGTCAGGCGACTTTCTTTTAATCACTGCTGTAGATCTTTCCTTCGACTTGCGTGTTTTGGGCCTGACGGACAGCTGAGGTGTGTCATTCTTATGGTGATGTGCATCTCCATGAGACGGTTGCATGGAAGGGTCTTGGTCAGGACCTCCGACGTGGGCATCAGGAGAGTCGTGGGGTTCAATCTCCTCTGTTCTGCTCACCTCTCTAATCCCTATGTCTTGCGAACCTTCACCCTTCAACCATTCATCCCTGCTGGACAGAATGAGATCCATATCATGCACTGGCATCATGTTGTACTCTTTATTGGGATCATCTTCCGTGTACATTGCTAACATCTCCCCGCTGACATTGCCATCAAACAGCTGTCTGGCGATCGCCCATTCTACGCCAATGGTCAAAAGCCAGATCTGCACGTGTTCCTGGGTCCAGTGTAGCATAGACTTCGGTAGCTCTGTATTAAAATGTAGAAATAAAACATCAAACGGATAATGAAAGATAAGCATTTTGTTCCGAAGGTTTTGGTATCATAAGAAAAGTTCCAACAGGAGTGTTTATTTCGAGAACCCCCCCCCCCCAAAAAAAAAAAAAAAACCACAACAAAAAAGCCAGTTCTGTGTTTGCCTTTTCCATCACTTCAAGGATTCTTCGAAGTACTGAGTGTAATCTCTCCTCCAATCAGCAGCTGATCATTATCATGATAAGCCCGTCCTTGTTGAGACTTATGACTTCACATACCTTTTAGAAGGCTATCAAAGAACTTGCACCCCCGTTCATAGTCACTCTCCTCCATGGCCACCTGAATGGCCAAGCTGCTTTTGTCTTCGGTCTTGATAAGTTGGTCAGTGATCAGAATATCAGTCAGACTCTTGGCGAGATCTCCGGAGGTATACTCTTTCCAAAGTGTGTCGAGACCGGCACGACTCTTGACCTGGACGATGATTCTGATCGAACCATTCTGTAGCTCACAGACAATGGTGTCACGATCTTGAAACAACGCTAGGAATTGCTGCATGGTGTAATTTACTTCATTTTTATTTCCTCTTTGTTGGAGTGTAAAATCCATTAATTTTTTGGTTAACTGGTCATCCTTCTCTCCGTTTTGCACAACGTTAATAACGAGCGCGTTTCCTATCTGGATTTTATCTGTGAAAAACAAAAAAGCACATTTTTTGATCGATTAGTTTATATGTTTTTCATGATTTTATCGCGTCCTTGCCATCGTGATTTAATTTGCCTATAGGAATTTTTATAGCAACATAGATATTCATGAATATTAAATGATTTTTGGGAAATACATAATATTCAAATTAAGCTTCCCCTTCACCGACGTGGATGAGCACTGTATACTCAGTGCTTGTGAGAGCACGTGAAAAATCACATGCTGGCTCAGGTGGGATTTCCCACGACCTCCTGGTTACATCTGCAGTAGTATTAGATCTACAGTATAGTAGTATTACATCTATATTTATTATTGTTGTATACATACCGTGGTAAATGACTTTGCAACCTTTGGCATCCTGAACAAAAATTGGACTTTTATTGGCAGCGATAGAGCGTGGAGGGAGGTCTGACTTAGCCTGTTGTGACGAGGCACTATCTGTAGGGCGATTCAAATAACAAGGTACAGTTAGGTCCGAGCTCTTATTGTTTGGCCGATTTGACCCCACAAATGTGGCGTGAAGTTTAGATAGATGAGTGGCACAGACAATTAAAAACTCAATATCAGTCAGTATCCCAACAAAAGTTCATCTGCTAGGCCTATCTGCATTCACTGATGAATCCGATCTATGTTTTAAACCTTAGGCCTATAATTTTGAGAAATAGTTATTTGGGTTTCAATTATTTAAATGTGTGGGTGAAACTGATCAAAGTGTGTGCCTATAACACTTCACACATGCAAAACATTTTTTTTTTTTTTACATGCAACTGGTCTTTGATATACCGAAATGCATCTGACATTTTTTAGTCATAAATGAAAAAAGGATTATGGGTCATTTTCAATAATACAAATGAAGAGGAATGTTTCTTCTCCCCAAGGGTAAACCGAAACTCCGAACTTCCGGCTATTGCCAACCAAAAGCATATACCTCAGCAGTTTTTCTTTCCATTGCCACCAAACGATGAACGAGTTTATATGCCTATATTTATCGTATAAGCATTGTACAGTCTTACCAGATTCTAACCACTCCATTTTGCATTGTAGAATCCGTCGCAGGTCTCTTAATGTCATCGCGAAATCGTCTTTGAGATCCGATTTTGTGTACTTTTCCATGACGACACCGTCGATTTTTTATTGTAAAATTCATCAGCGATATCATCCGATATATCAATGCTGAGTAACCAACGCCTTACATGGTCTCGATTCCAGTCTGACATGTGTACTGGCAAGTCTGGCAGGCTGGAATCTACAGATTCTGTAATGAAAAATGGCAAGACACTTATCAAAGATATATTTTCGTTTGATACCTTCGGGGCCTAGGCCTACATGTAAAAACTATCAAAGTTTGAAATGTGTGGGTCAAATGAAATTGCCTAACTTTTGGACCCTTCACGATTCAACGCACAAGCTCAGTCATTGATAATTGTATGTATATGCCTATCTGGTCTTCCATAATTTTATAAAAGAAAACAATAACTTGACGAATCTAATGACTCAAGTAATCTCAATTAGCAGGTTACCAGAACTTTTATGTTTCGAAATTAATGCCAATCAATAGGTTTGCCAATATAACAAACCCATAACCCGTTTTAGGGACTATAAGGGACTATAGAAGAAAATAATTCAAAATCATTTAATATTCAAATAATTCAGGGAGACAAAAAGAAACAGTTCTGTGATGAACCCGTACTTGTGCAGACTCATGAATCCACATACCTTTTAGAAAAATATCAAAGAACTTGCATCCCCGTTCATAGTCACTCTCCTCCATGAACACCTGAATAGACAAGCTGCTTTTGTCTTCGGTCTTGATAAGTTGGTCAGTGATCAGAATATCAGTCAGACTCTTGGCAAGATCTCCGGAGGTATACTCTTTCCAAAGTTTGTCGAGACCGGCACGACTCTTGACCTGGACGATGATTCTGATCGAACCATGTTGTATCTCACTAACAGTTGTGTCATGCCTTTCAAAGAGTTCTTCGAGCTGTTGCTTAATGCAATTATCTTTATTTTCCTTTCCTCTTTGCTCAAGTACACACATCACTTCTTTTGCTAACTGCTCATTCTTCTCTCCGTTTCGCAAAACGTCATTATCTAGCCGCATTTCTGTGAAAAACACGAAGAATATCATCTATCGATCAGTAATATTACAGCCGAATCTCAGCAAATTGTTATCATGTAATATTCAGCCACGTGTGTGCATATCAATTATTAGTTCAGCAACAGGAGAATGCAGGGAACCAGCTAAATGTATGCTTTAGTACATGATAGTATCGTCAATTCTTAAAAGTATAATGTGCCCATGACATTGCTGTTTCAGTCGCATAATATTATGAGTTTTGCTGTTTCATAATCTTCCAATGTGTCGATTTGTGTCGATGAAATATAACATTTTCACATAACTTGCAGGTAATAGTTCAGAAATGCATTTGATCCAAAATGTACAAACCAAAGTGACTGGCATCGCCAGGAATAGTTGTATTCACTTGGACAAGAGCGACGTCTGAATCCTTCCCCGGTGACTGGGCACCTGTTGTCGATGTCGGATTCTTTCCTGCATAATGATCATTTATATGGTGCTTAATACTGCACTAAAGTCATGTTAGGTCGGATCTCTAAGTTTGGCCAATTTGACCGAAAATATGGTATGCATTTTGAAAAGCTATTAATTTAGAAGGAGAGATGGTAGACAATTTAATAGCGTTATGTTCTCATTTTTATATTTACCGGTTATTGAGTATATTTATTTTTCAAAGTTTCCTAAATCTTTTAAAGTCTTTGAAAAAGTGAACAAAGAAAAATTGACTGGAGCGGGATTCGAACCGGCGACCTCCGGAACACCGTACCTGGGGTTTCAGCAAAATTCACGGCAAGTCAAACATCGGTATAATTATGTTACTTAAGATCAATGACCCCCCCCCCTTGTTTGGTTTCCATAGCATGACCAAACTTTATTAGCTTTAACTATCAATTACAATCTAAAAGTACAAAGTATGTAAGTGTGTATATACCTTGACCAGAGTCAGACTGTTCTGTATTAGTAGGTTCGTCGCTTGCTGTAGGAACATGGTGCTCGCTCGCGCTTGCTTGTGTACGTTGCTCGCTCGGTCCTGAAATCGTATTGTAGGTATCGTAAATCCATCAATCCATTTATTGGTCGCTTACAAATGACAGGTGCCTCCCAGAGTGACATGCACCTTAATGTGGTTGGAATTGCACATGCTATACTATTTGCACTGGAAATGCAAATAAAGGAAATTAAGCAGGAAGGTTATTTGGCCTATAAGTTGCGAAATGAAATTAAAGTCAAATATTCGCTATTCAGTTCCAAAAAGTTAAATCGTGAAATTTCACAGAGTCAGGAAACCATAGATTACCTTGAGTGTCATTTCCATTAGTACCGCCCAGCAATCCAGGCACTAGACGTAAATCTAAATTGGTATGTCGGTCAATGCTTTGATCTGCTAAGGAAAGTGCATCGCAAAGCTGTTTGTAAAAGAGATTAAAAACATCAAGTTGAAATTTTAATATCACCAAGACCGGAGAATCATTGCAACGCCTATTGTCAAGTATGAACACTCGAAGAGGAATTTCGTTTCAGTAAATTACGCCAAAATAGCATGGAGGAAGGAAGAAACAGGAGGCTAACTTTGTACTTTTTCAGGCGATTTTTGTTACATGTATATATTTGTTATAGTTTGTTATTTTCCCTCAATAACAACTCAAGCTACTTCAAGTCAATACGTTCTTTTGTGACATAATCTCAGTCTCTGAATTACGTATACCTACCTCAAATCCACTCTTGGTAAAGAGATGCTGCTTTGTAGCTTCGATTCCGAGTTTGTCTTGTATCTTTTCCTTCACTGCTAATATCGAGGTGGACGATTGAAGTTGGAGACAAATAGTGGATGCCAACGGAGTACGTATGAAAATCTGGGTGCTTACATTCTCGACCATCTTCTCGACACTACAAACATAGATGCAAATAATCTCATCTTAAAAACAATTCATGATACTTGGATAAATGTGAACATGTTCTGCATTATTTTATATAATTGATGAGTTTTAGCCTTTGTTTTGTAAATCTATTCCCGACGTGAACAGAAACTGTTCAAACTCGAGGAAATACTCGATACTGCTCTATGTACATAATTATGTACATGGGAAATAGTTTTATTAACCGGTGGTATTTAGAATAAAATAGCTCATAAAGCATAAAGTCACTACGAGCCACCATTTCGGTGCATGAGTTGAGAATACAAGTGCATGGACAAATGTACAATGAATTCAATTTTAGAGAAAGTACATGTACTGAATGCTGCAAAAGATGAAACATCCCAAATCCAAAGGACTAGTGAGGTAGCCAATATTTCTCAGGCGGCATTAGAAATTGGCAATTAAAGATCCATAGAGCTTCTAAACACACCAAGTTGCTTCCATATACCTCTTTGACGAATCCTTCCGGGTTTTTAGGGTATGCTTTCGGTGATGAGACGATGTTTTCCTGTTGGTGTCTGGTCTCGATGCTCTTGCCAGATTGTTTGCTGGCAAGAAGGACAGGAAATCCATTTTCTTGGATTTCCTGACCTTCTTCATCTTGTTGACCATCTTCGCCTGCGAGTGGTCATAGACAACCCGAGCAACCCTCAAGGCTTCCTCCATGTCGGCGTAGGTCCTGGGTGCCATCTTGACCGGTGCTCCCCCGTACTCACTTCAATGTCAGACTAAATCACAATGAATACGTTTTGTTAAATCATCAAAATAATCAAAATCTCAGTTCGACCATAAATTCCATCCTCCATAGAAAGAACAGTACTTCATTACCTTTTCATAGGTTAACAAAAATCAGGAAAAAGATCCAAAGTAGTCCAAATACAAACGGCCAAGCCATCAAAGCATTTGACATTTGGAATTTAAAAGGATCGTTAAACCTATAATGCAATGAAAACCTAGATTAAAAAAAACAAACGCTTCATATTCACAAAGTGTTCAAACGAGTAGGCTAGTTGCAATTTGGGAATGTATACATGTAACAATGCGTTCATTATTATCTATTTGCGTCATATCTCTTAAAATCCCGAGTTATAATTAAGCCCAACAAATAAGGCCCAAGCTTAGTGTATATGTAGCCTACATGTTCATGCAGACTAACGCCGGGGCTCGATTGCATGCACTTCAGCTTGTGCAATTCGTGGGTAAAGAGAACTTCAGCTGGACCGTGAGCGACTTTTCAGGTTTTCAAATTAACTGATCTCTCAAAATTTGAAAGCATTTCAGAGAATAATATTTCACACAGATACGTGTGTATATCAGCTTTACGGGAACATAAGAAAACGCTTGCCGACCGGAGATCAGTTTCCAATAATAGACATACTTGTTTCTTTTTCAATTAATTTTGTGCTTTATATAACCGATGCAGATTTGGCCAATACAGACACTACAATAAGTCTGTTAATGTGTGGAATATAAATTATTATACACATGAATGCATGTGCATACATTATTCCAATGCCCCGGTGACCTTAGTCCATGGGCGGAAATCCCTCACCGATCATGGGGGGGACATCAATTTACACTTCATAAGAGAGTAACTTATGGGTCTGCAAAATCCTATCACTTTTTTTTAAGAAATAAAGTTACGGCGTGGGATCCGGGGCCCGCTTAAGGGTCCGGCAAAATTTTGATTCTAGATGCTCTGTAGTGCATTCTAAGGCAATTCCCGGCCACTTTCCTCAGACTTTTTTTAGGGAAAGTTTAAAAGATTTTAATCAGACTAGCTTGGTATAGAAGTACATAATAGGCTTTTTGGTAACATCATGTGACACTCTTGTGTGAGTACGTTATTTGGTCTGAAAAGAGCATGATAACGGGATGTTCCAGCCAGTATGCTCTGGACTTTTTTTAGGGAAAGTTTAAAAGATTTTAATCAGACTAGCTTGGTATAGAAGTACATAATAGGCTTTTTGGTAACATCATGTGACACTCTTGTGTGAGTACGTTATTTGGTCTGAAAAGAGCATGATAACGGGATGTTCCAGCCAGTATGCTCTGGTCGCTCACAAACCTATGACTTTTTTTAAGCCATGTAAAGTTACGGCGTGGGGTCCGGGGGTCCGAAAATGTTGATTCTAGATGCTCTGTGGTGCATTCTAAGGCAATTCCCGGCCACTTTCCTCAGACCTTTTTTAGCGAAAGTTTTCGAAAAAAAATTTAATCAGACTTCCATTTATTTAGCACATAATTACTAAACAGAACTTAAAATAAAAGATTATAAATAAAGATTAATACCACTACGTACTCCTATAATTCCTAATTTTCCAAACTTCTATTTTTCAGTTATTGATCTGGGTGAGTGGGTGGTTTAAGAAAACACGCAAGTTCGGGGTTTCAAAGGTATTAATTTATCTACATAAATTGTGTACATTCGTGGTACCTCATAGTATCGGGCAAGGTAAGGAATAAAAAAGAATATAACAATGGAAACAAAACACATCAAAACGAAACAGAACAAAGCAGAAACAGGATGTTTGTCATTGTAAAATGATCCATTTGGCCAGACAATTGTAACTTCTCACGTGTTTTACCATCTAAAACGGAAACATGAGTTGTGCCCATGGGCGGAAATCCCTCCCCGATCATGGGGGGGACATCAATTTACACTTTATAAGAGAGTAACTTTCAGTATACATAGTGCCATGCCTGTGGCCTAGCATACGCTTGCATGTTTGTGTACCGTATCGTAATGTATGGTACGTGTGCCGATCACGAGTCAGTGTTCTCCAACTTTGAAAAATAAACCTATATGAGCTAGGCTATGCATGGTAGAAGTACAGGTTTTTTTGTAACACCATGTGACACTCTCGTGTAGTATGGGGTGGGTCTGCAAAATCCTATCAAATTTTGATTCTAGATGCTCTGTGGTGCATTCTAAGGCAATTCCCGGCCACTTTCCTCAGCCTTTTTTTAGCGAAAGTTTTCGAAAAATTTTAAAATTTTGGGGGTTTCAAAGGTATTAATTTATCTACATAAATTGTGTACATTCGTGGAACCTCATAGTATGCGTACATTCCTTGGTCAGTACCAGCCATCATCAGGTACAAGATCCAAGATGGCCCGTTCAGACCATTCCGTCTTGAGGGAGACGCCTGAAGCCAACAATGCATCACAATGTATACTTACATTTAATCTCACTATTCTTCTCATGTCCTTTGTTTTGTGTTTTCATGTTTGTGTATTTGTACCTCAGTGTGAGACAAGCCGACATCACAAGTTTGATATTGCTTTTTCTTGTGAGTTATATTTCGTGCTTAATATGTCTTGTTTTGTTTCTTTAATTAACCAATCAACATATCCTATTGAATGACTTCTGATATAGATCCAGATATAAATTTTGATATACCCGAACAAAATTGTTATTATTACGACCAGGATGAATTCAGTGATCACTTCATTACGAACACCGATATTAAATTATTACATTTCAATGCTCGTAGCTTACGAAAAAACGTATCAAGCATTAATCAGTATATTAACTTACTACGGAAGGATTTTGCGGTTATTGGAATATCTGAAACCTGGTTAAATGATATCCATGACCCTTTAATACAAATCCCAAATTATGTTATTGAGGGAACCTGTAGGCAAGACAAGAGGGGTGGTGGGGTTGCACTCTATATACAAGAGGATCTGGTTTATAAAGTTCGCAATGATTTATCAATTAACAATTCTGATATTGAATCATAAGCGAATGTTATTTTTGGAATTGTCTATAAACCCCCCCTGTGTTTTAACCAACATCTTTACAGAATGTTTTAGCACTGTTTTGTCACTTGTATCTAGTGAAAATAAAAAATGCTATATAATGGGTGACTATAATATCAACTTACTAGAGTATGATATTGACAATAGTGTGCAGATCTTTATAAATACTGTTCTATCTCAATCATTTTATCCGACTATTGACAAACCAACAAGAATCACTGCTGATAGTGCAACTCTAATTGATAACATTTTAACCAATGACCTTTCGAATCTTTCCACTGGTGTTCTGATGACTGACATCACAGACGACCATCTCCCCGTATGCTTAGTAATCAACAGTGTCAAAGAAAGTCCCCGAACCAACAACAAATTACAAAAACGTACTTTTAATGCCAATAATATTGAAAACTTTATCCATGATCTTAATATTATTGATTGGGAGTCTGTAATATCAATTAACGATATACATCGTATGTATAATGCCTTCCTATCAAACGTCCAACAACTCTATAATAAACATTTTCCGTTACAAGATGTTAAATGCCGATATAATAAATGTACATCCCCGTGGTTATGTGATGGTATTTACAATTCTATCAGACGAAAACAATCATTTGTACCGAAAATTTACGAGGAACCCAACTGCCACTAATAAATCTGTTTATACTGTGTATAAAAACAAATTGAATTCTGTAATCAAATAAGCCAAAAAAGAATATTTGTACACAAAATTTTGCGAAGTGCAAGGTAATATCAAGGGTACTTGGAAAGTTATCAACTCCTTACTTAACAAGCGCAAGCAAAATGTTAACACATCTTACTTCTTTCAGGATGAAATCAACAGTGACAAGGAAATTGCAAAAGCATTTAACGACTACAGTACTTTGTTAACATCGGCAGTAGCCTCTCCAGCGAGCTCCCGTCATGTGACACTTCCTTTGATTCGTTTCTTCGCAACAAATGTCCAAATTCAATGTTTTGTACACCTATTACCAAGGAAGAGGTTGTCGATTATCTTAACAAAATACCTTCTGGGAAGGCCCCTGGATTTGATGGATTAAGTTCTTCTGTAATCAAACAAGCACGGTATTCCTTAGCTAAACCTTTGTCTGACATCTTTAACAAGTGTTTGATAGCTGGAGTTTTCCCCCAATGATCTAAAAATAGCCCAAGTAACACCGATATATACAAAAGGTTGTAAGCATAACATTACCAACTATAGACCCATATCAGTCCTATCTACATTTTCAAAACTATTTGAAAAGCTTATTTATAAACGATTAGTATCTTTTATCACTAAAAATAATATTCTCTCCGAGTCTCAATTCGGATTTAGACAAAATCGTTCAACTGAATTAGCGATTTCTTATGTAGTTAATAAACTTTGTAATGCAATTGATCAAAATAATTTCTCCATAGGCATTTTCTTAGACTTATCAAAGGCATTTGATACAGTAAATCACGATATTCTTATAAGCAAATTAGATCATTATGGAGTGCGAGGAACAGCTTTGGACCTTCTGAAAAGTTATCTGTATAACAGAAACCAGTATGTATCATTTCAATCTGTAACTTCAACTAGCCGACTCATTACGTGTGGAGTACCTCAGGGTTCAGTACTGGGTCATTTACTATTTCTTCTTTATATTAATGATATATGTAATACCTCAGACATTGTAACATTTTGTTTATTTGCAGATCATACCAGTTTGTTGTATACTCACGATAACGTAGATGAAGCGATAAGTAACCTAAATATGGAACTTAAAAAGATCAGTACATGGCTTCTCGCAAATAAATTATCTATTAATGTCGTCAAGTCAAATTATAAGATTTTTTGTGCCAATCAGTACAAGTACACACAATCTGTTCCTGTGATCTTGCATAACTCAAGGCTTAGTCAGGTTAAGATAAGTAAATTCCTGGGTGTAACTATTGATGAAAATTTAACTTGGAAATATCATATTGATGAAGTTGCGACAAAAATATCAAAGAACGTTGGATTAATGAATCGTTTGAAATATTACCTTCCGAGTAAGATTTTATTAACATTGTATAATTCATTTGTTTTATCATACTTAAATTACTCAATCCTGACTTGGGGTAGTTTGCCATCTAATGTATAACAAATTAATTGTTTTACAGAAACGAGCAGTTCGTGTAATTTTAAATGCTGGATACCGTGATCATTCTGCTCCATTATTTGCTAAATTAAATTTATTAAAATGTAATGACTTATATTACCTTAATTTAGGAAAATTTATGTTTAAATTTAAGCATAACCTACTCCCATCCTGTTTTGATTCTTGCTTTACCTTAGCATCTAACGTTCATGTATATAACACTCGAAGTAGTGCTAAGGGAAATTTGTTTGTCCAATTTAACAGAACGTCAATGTAAAAAAAACAGTGTGATTCAAGGCACCTTGTACTGGAATAGTTTAGATGATTCTCTTAAACTGTTACCCTCACTCTCTGTCTTTGTCAAACATTTAAAAACTCATTTTATCGAATCATATTCATAAATTGAAATGTTACAATTATGTGCATTGATATTAAAGCCTTATCTCACACCTGTCCTGTCTGTCCCATGTTGTGTTTTGTTTGTCCCTTATTACTGTACTCTGGTTGTATGTTTGTCCATAGGTAAGGGCACAAAAGCGTCTGCTTAACCTTATACCTAAATGTTGTCATTTAATCTTTATTAATAATCATTGTGTACACAACAGTCATTACTATATTGACCTTATTTAATTTATACATGATTGTACATAATTGTAATTAATGACATCATTGAAATAAATTTGACTACTATCATCGGGTAAGGTAAGGAATAAAAAAAGAATATAACAATGCAAACAAAACACATCAAAACGAAACAGAACAAAGCAGAAACAGGATGTTGTCAGTGTAAAATGATCCATTTGCCAGATGGCCAACTTCGCACGTGTATTACCATCTAAAACGGAAACATGAGTTGTGCCACTGGCCGGAAATCCCTCCCCGATCATGGGGGGGGCATCAATTTACACTTCATAGAGTAACTTTCAGTATACAGTGCCATGCCTGTGGCCTAGCATACGCTTGCATGTTTGTGTACCGTATCGTAATGTATGGTACGTGTGCCGATCACGAGTCAGTGTTCTCCAACTTTGAAAAATAAAACTATATGAGGCTATGCATGGTAGAAGTACAGGTTTTTTTTGTACCACCATGTGACACTCTTGTGTAGTATGGGGTGGGTCTGCAAAATCCTATCACATTTTTTAAGAAAAAAAATTACGGGGTGGGGTCCGGGGCCCGCTGAAGGGCCCGGCAAAATTTTGATTCTAGATGCTCTGTAGTGCATTCTAAGGCAATTCCTGGCCACTTTCCTCAGACTTTTTTTAGGGAAAGTTTAAAAGATTTTAATCAGACTAGCATGGTATAGAAGTACATAATAGGCTTTTTGGTAACATCATGTGACACTCTTGTGTGAGTACGTTATTTGGTCTGAAAAGAGCATGATAACGGGATGTTCCGGCCAGTATGCCAGTAATTTTAACCAGACTTCCATTTATTTAGCACATAATTACTCAACAGAACTTAAAATAAAGGATTATAAATAAAGATTAGTACCACTACGTACTCCTATTATTCCTAATTTTCCAAACTTCTATTTTTCAGTTATTGATCTGGGTGAGTGGGTGGTTTAAGAAAACTCGCAAGTTGGGGGTTTCAAAGGTATTAAAGCAGTTGTATCATACTTTAGTAGGGAAAACCAAAACAGAAATTTTCACATATTTACCTATTACTTACAGGGTATAAAGATGGTGATGGCAGATACCATCACAATTGTTCTTGCCTGAAATGGTGTACTTTATCAGGAAATTAGTAAAACAACGACAGAAAACATTTTTGATCTTAAAAAGATCCTGTGCCGAATTTAGAAATATGCCTATATGGTGAAGCAAATAATGTAAACCTTAAAATGAGAAACATATTTTGAATGAAGAAAATGCAAATGTTTTGCTTCAGCCTTAAACAATACTTGGGTGAACCAGTTAAGTTTTTAAATGAAGACACAGTATTTTATGGGCCTAGGTAGATTTCTATACTGTACTCTATTGTACCGGTACTCAAATTCTGCAATTCCACAGAAAAATCATGAGAACTTTACTTTCATTACAAACGTAATGAAAGATTACTCTATTGTACCGGTACTCAAATTCTGCAATTCCACAGAAAAATCATGAGAACTTTACTTTCATTACAAACGTAATGAAAGATGACAAATAATAAATATAAATGTACCTTAATATTTCCAAATATGGCACCTTGTGTTTTTTTATGGATGTACGAGAATTCTTCGGAAATATATTTTGAATAAAGCAACCTCATTCAAAACGCAGTAAGAAGTTTCGCGAAACTCAAACGACGAACGAGATTAAATCCGTCATGAGTCAGTGCAAAATCATTGGATTCGAGCATGGTGCTCTATGGAATAAAAACGGTTTTAAATGGATGAGTCGAACAGGAGACGCGTAACCAGATTTGTATACACAAGAATGTATACGTATGCAGACTGTATGCGGTTTAAGTCGATTTCAGTCATTGATCTCCATAATACACTGGATAGGACATCGCGCGCCATCTTGTGTAACGCGTGCGTTTGCTCAGGAGGGTTTAGAAACTTCAAGCGCGGGTCGGCGCAGAGACCGTACGCAACACAAACAAATGAAGTTTGGGGGTTGGGGCAATAAATGTACCATATATTTTGCTGATGTTCGAGTGGTTTAGAATTAAACTTTTGGAGGAAATACCTTACTATGGATTATAGGATGTGTTATGCGTTTGTGGATGCAGGCCTACGAATGCCGGGTGCACGGATGACACAAAAAGAGGGATTTGATTCCATAAGTAAGCGTTTTAGTCTGCAGAACAATAAGTTTAAGTGTGTGGGAATAATTATAACTTTATTTGAAAAGAATTCTAGAATCCTTATTTCATTTGCCTTTTTTTGAATGATCGTAGTAAGGCCACATAAAAAAAAAAATTGTTTAGCGTCCACCTCTTCCAAATTTTCTAGGTAGGGAGGGAGGTTTTTATTTTTATTTTTTATTTTAAGGATTGAATGGAAACATGCCTGTGGAAGAAAAGATACATGGTATTCATGGTCAGAAAACATGTTAGGAAGATACTGAAGACCATAGAAGCTTTCAAGCTAGATATCTGACCATTGGAAATTTCAGTAGACTAGAGAAACCTAAGTAAAAGCATTAAAATAACAAAAATGTATCAATGACTCACACAGACACAGGGGTTACTTGTTTAATATCATTTAATTCTAAGATGACCACGTGTCAATTGCCATCTATTTTGGCTGCTGTGAGGAAGTGGTTTGTAACTGGATTTGAAGTTTTCCATGGTGGAGAGACTAGAATGAGTAATATTTGCGGAGACACCATGTATAACACTCTTTTTGGAAGATGTGTCGTGTTATACATGGTGTCTCCGCAAATATTACTCATTCTGGTTTGTAACTAATTGTTAAAGTCTTGTTGATACTCTTTCCATTTTTACCTGAATTTGAAATAATTAAATTTTAATAACTCCACTGCATTCCCAACTCTGGTTTTTGGATGTTCTCTGGATGAGAGGAACCAGGGTACGCCATAAGGATTTTTTTTTGTGTAGCAAAATTGCTAATCAATTTTATTTTTGTATAGCAGGTTGCAAATTTTGCATAGCAGTTTTGATTTGCAGCTTTGCTTCACAAATAATAGTTAACCGATTTCAAATGATTACGTTACGTTACGTTATGTAGGCCAACATGTATAAAGAGAAGGAAAATTTCAGTAAATTTGCATCGGTGAAGAATATGTTTTGTTTGTTTTACCTGTACACTGAGTTTATAACACTGTATTCTATAGTGCTGTGCATTTTCGGAGCTTTTGAAAACCAGAAAACGCTTTGTAAAAATTAGCGGTTGCCCGAGCTCCGATTTATAAAAATGAATGAGAATATTGACAGCTGTACATTACACACGTGTTGATAATGTGCACGATCAATGGATGCATAACGCTAGCGATGTAGGAGTGTGTAAAACATGTTACAACGATCGTTGCGCCGACGTATACATTAAGTTTCTGGTCTCGATCTACGTGCGTGTTTGGGAAACTTGCGATGATTTGGTGCCGGCAACATTACAGAATATTCAGTCAGAATGGTTCATAACTTGCTCAGCGTGACATGTCACATTTCTTACCGAAAAATCTGCATTGAAGCCGGCCGAAATCCACGGACCACGGCAACGAGCGCGACCTGACTGCATGCACCAAATACACGTTGTACGTACGACATGTAGGCTCGGACTTCCGGCCTGATTGCGAATTGGCGACTGTGTACTGGTGCACAACGTATGATTTGAATGGTGCGGCGCTGATAGACATCGTGGAATTTTCTGGATGCAATGCTGCTGCTGCATGGTCCGGGTCATGCGGCCACGTTGTGTGCGTGCCTGTGCGTGTCTGGGTACCGACTCGGGGTGTACGTGTACACGTACGTGCTGCTTTATACACGTCAAAGAAATTGACGTTCTTTTTCAGTATTTAAGCTTAAAAATTATGGATGTTTACCATGTCCGATAGTTTGTGAAATACAGTGGACCGAAGTTTGGTGGCAAGTACATTTTGTGTCAACTTTTCATGATCAAAATGTTGTATTATCTTGTATAGCAGTTTTGCAACGCACTTTAAAAATTGCATAGCAGTCGGCCGCGAATGCGTCGCAAATTGCGATGCGATACCGGCTATTGCGGACCCTGAGAGGAACACTGTTCCTCAGACAAGCACACCGTTACACGAATGCCAAAGCATTAATTTGAACTGGCCATGATGTACATTTTTCGCATGCTGCGGCTTCTACCCCAGGTGGCTCTCATGATGTTTATTCCGAAAATTACGGTAGATATTAGCGCGCACTGCTTTTACATACAAGAAATAATTGTTTCCCCCAATATTTATTTTTTTTGAGACAAATAAAAAATAAAAAAATAATACAGGTCGGGCTCATATCGGAGGTCGGGCGGGGACGCTAAACAAGTAATTTTTTTTATGTGGCCTAAGCTGTAGTTTGCCGGTAACTTTTTTTAACTGATTTTTTTAATTTGGAGCAAACAAAACTCATCAACTCGACGATATTGTTTTAAGTTAGCCTTATTTTATCTATAAATAACTACTGTGAAGTATCATGATGGCATTCATCAGCGCATACGCAACCCTCCTAAACGGGGCCGCGCGTTCTTACAGGAACGCGCTGTACAAAAAGAATACGCGTGTCCTATCCAGTGTATAATGGAGATCAATGATTTCAGTGCAGTAAACGTTACGTGTATGCATGCGGGCCGGCCATGCAGGGGTATCTCAACTGCACGTCGTCGATTTGAGTCGCATGGCAAACATGACAGTTCACAAAATTTGCCCATTGGGAATGAGCAAGCGGTCAGTGCGCAGACGACAAAAACAATTGCTCATGGTAGAGGGTTTAAACATGGAGGGGACAATCGACATTATGTCCCCCACTTCCAAAATCATGAGGGGACGTGTCCCCCCTGCCAAACCCCCCCCCCCCCCCGCCCCCCGGGATTTCC
Organism: Astropecten irregularis; assembly: GCA_963971285.1. NCBI lineage: Eukaryota > Metazoa > Echinodermata > Asteroidea > Paxillosida > Astropectinidae > Astropecten > Astropecten irregularis. The sequence goes on along the minus strand of OZ020249.1, from coordinate 20,187,313 downwards.
GCCCAGTCATGTTTGCTTATTATTCCAGTATAGAGGTGTCGCGTATACGTGCACTACTGAAAAGATCACTGCGTACGGTATACTGGCACATATTATGTTGCGCCTTTGATCATTTTTGTGGAAAAGGCGCACTAGTACAGTGTTCATTATTATTATTATTATTGGGGTGGGAAAAATACGGTAATTCCCCGGCCAATCGAGATGAAATCCGTACGCTTGGCGTACTAACCTGAAAATTAAGTCAACTTTGAACTCACAGTGCACACACTATAAATTATATAATTATAGGCCTACAATGTAGTCGTCATATCACATGATCGAAAAAAGCCATTATGGAGTGACTTTGTTTACACTACACACCACCAATAGTTGCAGGAAAAATAACTACATAAATAGTTATTGAATAAGTGTGACTTTTCATTGTTCTTGCATGGCACAGCCTTTCTGGCAGCCAACTCATGTTGCGTGGTACTGAACCCGGAGAAGCGTTCTCGCTACTGTCGAGCATGATTCTTGACTTGGATAAATATTATACAATTACAACTGCAACCTATTTGGCCTGCATGATTATCTTGACGTTCTTGATATTTACAAGGAAAACAACTAGAATCTACCAAATTCATTATTTTACAACATATTACACTTCCAAGGCGCAAGTCACAAGAGGCAATACAAGCAATCAGTTTCAGGTATATAATTTCCAAGAAGAAATAACATTCATCTTTCAATTTTATTAATAAAAAAGAACACAAAGTAAACTGATTAATTTTAGGTCACTGAAAAGTGAACAATTAATGATCCTTGAGATTTTGCGGTAAGTGAGTGTTTTCATGGCTTCTGACTGCCAACAAACGAAGATAATTGACTATTAGGGACACCACCAACATGATAGTGATGGGTTTAATAGCTCAGTTGGTAACAGCGCCGGTACTGTATCCGGGGTCGCAGGTTCCAATCCCGCTCCACACAATCTTTAAATTTTCATAACATTTTCTTGTGGATAATGGGAAACTTCCAGGAAAATGACTTTTGCAGCTAATACGGGTTTTTTTTCTCTTGCATGCGGTGTAGTTGCTTTCCTCCAAATTACCTGTTCAAGCTGCCTCTTTTGGCGTGGCCCTTAATTAGAGATAGACTTGAATAATCAGAGTGTTCACTCCTTGACTGAATTATTATCAAATAAAACAACTTGAGGTGACAACTTATCACCCCACTTTTGAGGGTGCGACGTGTTATTCCTGCTTTTTTACCACTGGTCTTTCAAATGCAGCTGATATTATTTTGTTTAGCTGCGGTTCTCTAGCAGAGTCGGCAGTGCCCGACATTCAACTCTTTCATGTCACGCATGGTTTGCTTAAACCCAAAGGTAATATCATACTTTGTTTTTGTCAAAGAAATGCAGATTCATGGGCAAAAATATCAAGATACAATAACAGTCATCTGAGAAGATTTCAGTCCCATACGTTGCCCACCTTTTGAGAAAACAGTGAAAAACGGCCACAGTATGTCTTGTCTTTAAAATACCCCCAAACAAATTGGTCGCTGGTTGTACTCTTTTCTGGATGAATACAGTATTTCAGGCAGAAATATGTTAATGGTGTTTCTACCAGCACCATTTTTATACCTTGTAAGTTCTAGGTAAATCTGTGAAGATTTCTGTTTCGGTTTGCTACCAAAGTATGATACCTTTAAGTAGAATGGTTTTAGCTGGACATCAACATGGCAATATACTGTATTTCATGCGCGGTTGGGCCAGTGAGATGACATACAAGAGCACTCTGTGTACATTGTCAAGCACAGAGTAAAACAAAAATGGAGGGCAATTATTATGTTTTCACCCAATCTATTCTATATAAAACCAAACTGGGTCTACATTAAAAATCATGCAGTACAGTGACGACTGCGTTACAACGGTACGTGGGTGTGCCTACCACACATTTTCTGTAAAAAAAAAAAAAAAAGCGGGAAAACCCATGCACGCACTCACCTAAATATAGCTCACGTTATACTGTATCCGTCCGTTCACGACGAGAAGAGTGCCATTGTTATTGATGGTAAAATCCCAGATAAAGTCGATTCACAAGTGTCACTGGTGCACCGCGTTTCTTATCACAAACGGCAGGAGTTTAGATTCTGCAACTTGGACTAGTGTTTATGAGGCCTTTTCTGGTAAATGTTCGGGTAAAACTTCGCACTCATGCAGTGACATTATTTTATCGTCCTTCCACCACCATGTCCTCTGTGTGTGCTATATCATATGCTGTTGTCATCAAGTACAGTGTGTGTGGTGAGCGCACGCATGCGCACACTATGTACCATCATTAATAATAATATCATACCGCGCGGCTCCGAGACTAGACGAGGCGGCAAAGGAAGTTAAAGGTAGTATCATACTTTGGTAAGACACCAAAACAGAAATGTTCACAGAATTTACGTATAACTTACAGGGTGTGGTGATAGAAACATATCATGAAAATTGTTCCGCCTGAAATGGTGTATTTATCTAGAAAAAAAAGACCAGAAATCTTAATCTTTTAAAAGATCAAAAATAAAATTAAAAAGAGAAAAGACTTAAGAAATACTGTGGTAATTTTTCACTGTTTTCTCAAAAAGTGGGCACCGTATGGGACTGAAATTTTCACAGATGACTATTATTGTATCGTCCTTGATATTTTTGCCCAGAAATCTGTATTTCTTTGACAAAAACCAATGATATACTACCTTTAAAGGGTATGTACAACATTGGTAACTATATAACCAAAACAGAAAATAATGTTCACAGATTTACATATAACTTTCACGATATGAACATGGTGCTGGTTTAGAAACATCGTTCAAATATTTCCGCCTGAAATGGTTTATTTATCCAGAATTAAGAGTAAAAACAAACACACATTTTTGATCTTGGCAAGATAAAAAATCCCCCTTTATGTTTATGATAAGAAAAATTGAGTCGGGTTCTAAGTTTCGCTGTTAACGGGAATCACTGATGTCGGATTGAGCTCAAATTTTCACAGTCTATTATTTCATATACCTTCTGGATTAGACAGAGTGTACGTCCTCAGGTATGGTATCCGTCCGTACTTTTGCAGCATACCGAAATGGACATCTTTACAAGTTTACCTTTAACTTACAGGGTATAAATATGGTAGAATGGTAATGGTAGAAACATACCGTTACAATTCTTCCTGAAATGCTGTATTATCCAGAAAAGAGTAAAACCAGATGCCAACATTATTTTTGATCTTTTAAAGATCAAGGAGGGAGGGGCGGGGGTTGCACAAGAATTATGCCCACGACATTTTCGGGAGGGGGTTACTGGGGCCAATTTCACGGCGCTGCTTGCTTAGCACAATAATTTGCTAAGCATGACATTTCTGTCTTAATAAAAACAGGGTTAACAACCAAATGTCCGTGTGTTTCGTATCGCTTGTGATTGTTCTTTGGCTGGTGTTCACTAACCATAAATATCACATGGAACTTTTAACGGTGGTTTGTTTTACTGGGCACGACATTTTTGTGCTAAGCAAATTTTTGCGCTTAGCAGCTCCATGAGAATTATGCCCACGACATTTTCGGGAGGGGTTACTGGGGCCAATTTCACGGCGCTGCTTAGCACAATAATTTGCTAAGCATGACATTTCTGTCTTAATAAAAACAGGGTTAACAACCAAATGTCCGTGTGTTTTGTATCGCTTGTGATTGTTCTTTGGCTGGTGTTCACTAACCATAAATATCACATGGAACTTTTAACGGTGGTTTGTTTTACTGGGCACGACATTTTTGTGCTAAGCAAATTTTTGCGCTTAGCAGCTCCATGAAATTGAACTTTACCCTCCATCCACAACGAGTACGCCACCACCCCTTAGTGCATGTAGTCTAGGATTTTATTGACCTAACGTTGTTCAACAATATGCCTGTTTTCTCGTTCTCACAATCATTTCAATCGTATTGTGTGGATGAAATTAACCCTGGCATAAAGGTTGTCTTGTATGACTAATTTCTTTTATTCAGCAGACCAATTGAAACTGTCAAGTCAAACTCGAAGTGATTGAGTCACCGTTTTGCTCGAATTTTATGTTCATTTTCAGTTGTTTAGAGAGCAGTGGCATTACTCATCCAGTTTGTACGTACATCGTGAAGGCCCAACGTTAAGTCAGTTCGATTTTGTTGTGTTTAAGACTGTTTTCGGAATGAATTCGTGCCAGTTTGAGAAAGCTTCGTCGCTTCTTGTGTACTCAGCCCTGTTGCTGGTTTGTACGACAGGTAGGACCCGGGTGTAATGTTTGGATTGGTTTATTTTGATTTGGTAGTAGTAGTTTGTAGTTTACTTGAATTGTCGGCCCTTCACCTAATATTGGTTGTAGTGGTTTTTTATAGTAAAAATAACGTGTACGATGTACATTTAACGTTAGGCTAGACCCAGACATTCAGTAACTGGGCCGGGTACTGAACTCCCTTTTTAAAAATAATTGTAGTGTTGACGGTCGGTCTAGCGCCCCACAGAATCCGGCGATTGTGGGTTGGCGGGATCCCAAAACACATTGAATTTTTTGGCTCTGAACTAACTTCTACTCCTCAAAAATGATACTTTTGACTTCCAGCAAATGTTCCTGGGTCCTTAAAAGCCTAGATTGAAGAAATTTGTTTAACATTTCAGGGTTAAAATTCAATTTTCTTACGCGCTTCTTGTATTGTAAACTTTAAAACAGGCCGTCTGATCGCGTGAGGCCATTTTGTCTGGTTTGGTTAGTCTAGTGCCCAGACCCAACATATCAAGAGTCCTCAAAATGTCAGAGTGGAAACCAGACTATTCTCGTGTGCGGCCGTCCGTGCAGCGGTGAAATGTTACAATCTTGGTTACCGTTTTTACCCCATAATTTCCCTCAAAAATCAAAGCCCTGCCCTCTTTCCAAAAAATTAACCTTGGTAATATAGAGGAGAAGACCAACAAAGTATATGTAGGTAAGTTACTTTTCAAAAAGAAGTTTCCTTTCCTTTATATAGTTTTCGGACCCGTAAAGCTACAATCCCCCAGAATCCCATAGACTTCGACATTTTGTTCACAGAAAAAATTGTACTTCACAAGACTTACACCGGGGTTTGTGTAGTTTACGCCACTCATATTATATTCAGTATTTATTTAGCTTCTTCTGTTCCAAAATGAGATTTGTTACTTAAAGCAAATTTATTCATGGGTCCTGTAACTGTAAGCCCTAAAATGAACATATTTCGGCAATATTTCAGTGAAAAAAAAACTGTTTCTTACCCAAATAAATACTGAAAATAATACGAGTGGCGTAAACTACACTAACCCCCTTACGCCGAAAATGTCCCCAGATGACAACAAAGACATCACAAACTGTCGTGAAAATCACTCTCTTCTCTGAATGTGAGGGATGAAATGCAGCATATTTATTTGTGCTCACAATCATTCCATGTTTATGTGATGAAAATCAATGTGTTTTTTTTAATTGTTTTTCATTAGTGGCAGTAGTGGGATCCTCAGATCCTTCCAATCCAGACAAGGTGTTGAGTAGGCAGCGACGGACAACAGACGATGTCAGGGACTGTAGGATACCAGTGGTAAGATTGAAGATGTGGAACAAAGGTCATAGGTCAAGATATTGCAAGACAGACTCTCAGATCAAAGGTTTTTTATTGTTTGGCTGTATTCAGTTTGAAGTTAATATACAGGTACAGGTACATGTACATAACTCTTGGCCAAGTCTATCAAAGAGCGTGATCCCAAATTAGGTAACATTCAAAAACATAAATTAACATTCCTTCAACACCCTTAAAAATTGCTTCTTTTCACTAAGAAAGGAAAGTATTTTTCTAATCTAAATCTAAAAGAAACTTCTTACAATTATGTTATTAACCAAAGTTGAAAATGTTTCGTAGTTTTAATAATAAAAAAAAAATCTGTAGACTCAGTGAAGGTAGTCATTTTTATTTATGTCCTTCCCTCATGGCCACGCCCTAACATCTTCTTTAAAAAAAAAAACATTCAGGGCTAAACATTCACATGGTTTTTTTTACTGATAATAAGTATTCAAGAAATCTTTGGCGAAGCAATTAATGCATTGATGTCCGTATCTCACATGAGGGACGGATTTGGATCACGTTCCAAATTTTCAGTGGAAATAGATTCAGGATGATGAATTGGCAATTTTCTTGTATTTTCCAAAACTTCAAATGATTGGCCCTCCAAAAAATGAAAACAGACGCAATAATTCACTAATAATTCATGGTTATTGCTTCATTTCAGAAACTGCCACCAACTGCCACAGATACGACTGAGCGACTGAGGGACCTGAGGAAACGCATGAGGCACATCAGATACAACCTGGATGCATACATCGTCCCTTACTCCGATCGGCACCAGGTAGACTTACACTCTAGGGCTCGAGTTAATATTTTCATGAATGGAGACTACTGGGGTGTGTTTTGGCGGCTCAAACAATTAACATGTTTGTGCGTAGGCTATCGGTTTGGCATTTTGGCTACTTCGGTTCTGCTTCAATGATGTAATTGGTTCAACCGAACGAGAACCGAAGGAAGGGATTGGTTTACGGTCGGTCCAACATGGAGGAATAGCTACCCGTAGTTCTGACTCCTAGTTCACCGCCATTTTTGTTGATATTTTGAAAAAGCACCCTCCCCCAACTATGTTTCTGTTCATCAAAAGTGACAAACAATTTTATTCTTTTGGTCACATCCGCCAAAACACACCCCAGGACATGTTTCTTATAAATTGATAAAACTATCCTGCCACTGTTAAACAAAGTCGTGCCAATATATATGGTTTTTGCTTGTCTTTTTTTTTTCAGAGTGATTTTGTGGCTGATCATGACAAACGTTTGGAATTCATCACTGGATTCAAGGGATCTGGTAAGCATGCAGTCTCCCTCTGATCATTTCAATCAGAAAATGTATAATTACATGTGTATTTGAAATGAGCAGAAAGGAAAGGGTTATTCCTCTCGGTAGTTCAAACGGGGAAAGAGTTTATCAAAGTCACACGATGTCGTTTTGCTGGTAGAGACGTTTCGGTTGCGAGGACTGCTAACCTTTCTCAGGCAACTGAAGACTGGATGTTGCGGTGTCCGTTAACATTCTGTTACATCTTGTCTTTAGTTGCCTGATGAAGGCTAGCTGTCCTCTCAACCAAAACTCTGCTACCATTATCACAACATCGCATCAACTTTTCCCCCTATTTGAAATAAAGTTATGAATTTGAAATATTTTGTTCAGTCTTTCTGTTGATATGTGAATCGGTTTGCGGAAGCACTATGTAAGAATCGTTCGTACTTTCGCACTTCTATTGCATTCGCACTTCTCGTAAGGTCTCAACGTTTCAACTAGCCTGCTCTAGTCCTCATCAGGAGATGATGAGGATTAGATGAGGTCTCCGAGGTCTCCTGATGAGGACTAGAGCAGGCTAGTCAGAATGTTGCTAGTCGGAACGTTGAGACCTTACGAGAACCGCGAAGAAATAGAAGTGTGAAAGTACGAACGATTCTGACATGGTGTTTCTGCAAACCGATCCACATACCAATTGTCACCATGCAAAGTCTCATATCTTTCTTTCTGTTGATGTGGTAAATTTTGTAGCTCAACTGTTTGGTGAACATTCATTGCCTAGTGTCCCCATATAATGTGAGTGACTAGTGTTGGAGTATTTGTTTTGTATGAGATGTTTATTTGTTGTTTGCCCGCACCAGATGGATTGGCTGTCGTGACATCAGACCTACGAGGAGACGAAGGGAGGGCACTTTTGTGGACGGATGGACGCTATTGGATCCAAGCAGAGAGAGAGGTGGACTGCAACTGGGATTTGATGCGATTCGGTATGTTTCAAATTCAGACTTTCATCTTGGTGTTTACAGAGTTTTTTTGTGGCCACTCACATCCCTGTTATATTTATAGATATATGTATGTTGAACAAGACAAACAAAGATAAACAGTCAACTCAAACGGTCCACGGTTTGGGGACCTTTTTTAATGTAAGTTGCCTCTTTTTGGCACACTTGCATGCTTTTCAAGGAACCATAAGTGGTATACTAATTCCAATAACACATTTTAAATTGCAAATTAGGCTTTCCCTTCACCGACGTGGATGAGCACTGTATACTCAGTGCTTGTGAGAACACGTGAAAAAGAGCATATTATCTATTTCCCGACCAAAAATCATTTAATATTCACATTTTAAATTGAACTCTTTCAAGAATGATTGATCAAGGAATAGGTCAAAGTCACGTTAAAGGTAACTTACGCTACCATGGAATTGCCCATATTTTTCTCAGGCATGCAACTTTTCCTCGGATCAGCTGATTTCCTCTTTTTTCACTTCAATTTTATGCCATTCAAAATAGAAAAATACTGCTCAAAATCTTGTAAAGATTGGAATTTCCTCGTTTTTTGTTAAATCTGAGTTGCATGTCTGTAGTCTGAGACCACGAAGAACATACTTTGTTGCCGCCTCTCACGATGAAACCCCCAAATCATGCAACAAATATGTTATTTGCGTTTCTGTTTCTAGGGGACTTGCGAGATGAAACACCGGTGGAGTGGATTATTGAGAATCTGACACCGCTAGACCAACATACCAACATAGCCAGGGTGGGTTATGATCCAGAGCTGATGTCCATACGTGAGTATTAAATCCATTGTGTGATCATTGTGGAAACCCCTTGTTGTTACCACGCCTCACCTCGGCCAAACTTTATGCTTACTGTAGAATTATGTGCTTAGGATCCTTGTTCTTCATTTACAGTGTAAGTGCCAAATGTTTACACTAGCTGAGCAAGTAAGAAATCCTTGGTTATGCAGACTGTGCAAGAGCACAACTGAAAATTCCTCCATGATTATTCCATAAGTACAGAATTTTCTGCTTCCATTTATAAGCATTAGTTCTGTGCTTAACAGTGAGCAGAGCCATGCAGAGCAGAGCATTGCCTTGCTACCCCTTATCGTTGCCTTGGTGCCCCTGGTCATTGCTTTGGTGCCTATGGTCATTGCCTTGGTGTCCCTGGTCATTGCCTTGGTGCCCCTGGTCATTGCTTTTGTGCCTATGGTCATTGCCCTGGTGTCCCTGGTCATTGCTTTGGTGCCTATGGTCATTGTCTTGGTGCCCCTGATCATTGCCTTGGTGCCCCTGGTCATTGCCTTGGTACCCCTGGTCATTGCCTTGGTGCCCCTGGTCATTGCTTTTTGCCCCTGGTCATTGCCTTGGTACCCCTGGTCATTGCTTTGCTGACCCTGCTCATTGCCTTGGTGCCCCTGGCCATTGCCTTGGTGCCACTGGTCATTGTCTTGGTGCCCCTGATCATTGCCTTGCTGCCCCTGATCGTTGCATTGCTGCCCAACTTAAGTATGTCAAAATTATGTTAAAGAGAGATTTTATTTCCACAAACTTCAACCATTATGTGCCTGCATTCTTGCACCCTTTTGTCCAGCTATGCAATTGTTACTTTACCGCATGTATATGTAGTAATCATCACTGTTTCTTTGTGATATGCACAGGTGATTTCTACTATTTCAACCACACGTTCAAGGATTACGACCTGCTATACAATGACCAGAAATTAAAGCGCATCCGCATGGTCCCCCTGGACGAGATCCGCATCATCAACAACAACCCCACAATCCCTGATCCCGATCTCATCAATGACGACAACGAAGATGACGAAAGGAATGACTTCATGATCGATTACATCTGGGCCGATAGTCAACAGGTGGATTATGGGATACGACCGCTGGAACCTTACGATACAAACCTGTACTCCGGTAAGTGGCTTGAATGGCATGGTCATGCCAGGACTTCTTGTCCTTTGCCTGGGCTTATATCAGCTTCGAGTCTGCAGAACTTTCTTTTGCCCCTGAATAGTAGACCATTCAGGCTTTGCTCTTAAGCCTTGCCCACGTGTGTGTTTTACATACTGCGTGTGACCGAGTTTGACCGAGGCTTTCGCGGTCACCTGATTAAAAGGCGTCGTCTAATTGTCAATGCGCACAGTTTGAATGACAGGCTGGAATGGTCCATTCCAACATCAAAAAACCAAAATTCTGAGGCTTAAAAGTATAATACATGATTGGTAAAGGTCACAGAACAGCACTCGCACTTTGTCTTATCCAATGTGTACATAAAATAACACACCTGTGAAAATTTGAGCTCAATCAAACATCTGAGTCGGGAGAAAATAGTGATAAACCGACTCCATTTTTAAACATAAAGAATTGTTTTGATCTTACCCCGAGATCAAAACTGTTTTGGGTCTTTGCTTTTATACTGATTTCTGGATAAATACACCATTTCAGACGGAAATATTTTAACGGTATGTTTCTACCAGCACCAGCTTCATATCTTGAAAGTTATACGCAAGTCTGTGAACATTCCTGGTTTGTTACCAATCCTGCACTGTAATGGACACATTTATGCAAGGTTTATCTGCTACATGTTGCTAGTTGATATGACAAATATTTCATTTGTTTGTTTGATTCCTTGTACATGTGTTTATCAGGAGAGGCCTGGGAGGACAAGATCTACCGTAAGGCTGGCAAGAAGAATATACGGGACATGATGAAAGATCAGAAGATTGATGCCGTAGTCATCACCAAGCTCGATGAAGTCGCATGTAAGCAAATCACAATCTCCTATCCATCAAAGACTTTGCCATTGCTGCCCCCAAAAAAGTCTTGTATTCTCAGGGCTCGAAATATCCACTAGACCTTGGACCGAGTCTAGTGATTTCAGTGTCGGTCTAGTAAAGTGTGTACTGCACTAGTCCGGCTGTCTAGTCATTTTGTTTTCCTTGCACAGTTAAAATGGTGCCTAAATAATGATTTTGGACACAACATTGCATACAATTACAGTTTTCCTATGTACATGAATTGCACAGGTCTAGTTAAAAAAGTTCAGGTCAAGTAAAATGCTTCAGATACTAGACCTGCTGTCAAAAGTTTTTTTTCACGAAATTCGAGCCCTGATTCTTCTTTTTCTTATCGTGTCCACACACATCAGATGTTGTGTTTCAGCCAAAGCTGTACACAGCTCCTAGCAACATCATTATACTCTGCAAGGTCCTCAGCTTTGCATTTATGCTCCAATAGAGGACACTTCAAGATGTGCTCCAAAGTTTGTGGCTCAGTGCCACATATTACAGGTCACATCATCAGTGTCTTGGAAGCCCCACTACTTGAGAGACACCCTGCATCGGCCAGTTCCAGTTCTCAGTCTGTTGAGGCATTTCCACTCAGTCTAGGTTGAGTCAGTACCAGGGGGAGCTCTTCGGAGCCACTAAAGACAGAGCCATACATGTTCTTGGTGGAAGGTTTACTAGCTTCTTTGCCCACAAGGTGGCTCTGGTACTATCTGCATTCTCACTAGGGTTGACTTCGTTGAGGAAGTCCAGTATTGAAAACCCATTTCTTCGCATTGCTCTTGTCTTGAACAACAGATATTTTAAGTCAACAGGTGACTCACATGTGAGCTGCCTTGCATATTAGCTAATGCTGTCCATGAATCTGTTTGTCTCTTTAAAGGGTTGTTCAACCTCAGAGGTCATGACATCCAGTTTAACCCTCTCTTCATGGCCTTCGCCATCATAACGGAAGAACAAATCAAGTAAGTTTACTTATCTTCCTGTTGATCAGTTGATTAGAAATTAGTAGAAATGATAATCGATTGAAAAATTCAAATTTCCAAAAGTCGTCTGCAGAAATGCCGATTATTGGTATGTGATACAAATATGGGAGTATCTGTTCGCTTAAAATAAGGTTTGCGGTTGCACCATGTCCAAAAAAACGTTCTGAACAGTGACTGGCTTTGATAATCTGACCACCGGTTCTTCTCAGAATCACACACTTATAGAAGAGATTCTTATACATGGTGCTTCCACAAACCTTTTCTTATTTAACACTTCCACCATGCATAGAGTTAAGTCAATATATAATATTGTTTGTTTGTTTGTTTACAGCCTTTATCTGTATGAATCCACCCGTCGCCTAACCAGTCTCATCAAGGAACACTTGAAGATTGGAACTGGATATGGATGCCCAGAATCAGGTACCAGTGCATTGTAGGAAGTTCAGGATCTGATCCACCTTTCTTGATCCGTCTTTTTACTGGGATACAGATCCAGCAATTGGTGGATTCAATCGGGCAATCTGTGGACTCGATTTAGCAATCTGTGGACTCGATCTGGCAATTGAGGGGCTCGATCCGACAATTGGTGGACTTGATCTGGCAATTGGTGGACTCGATCCGGCAATTGGTGGACTCGTTCCGGCAATTGGTGGACTCGATCCGGCAATTGGTGGACACAAACGGGCAATTGGTGGATACTGAACGTGCACTCTTAGCAAATGATTTCAACTCTGACCTCTCATGCTGGACACTTTTGCTTGAAAATGCCGATCAACCTCAAGTCGGCATTATGCACCTTGCAGTTTTGTTGCGTTTAGATAACGATCTTACCAGAGTTCGGACGTTGATCCACCTTTTCCCAAAACAGTGGAAATGCAGTTATTGTATGCGATCTGAAGATCAGGGCTCGAAATATCCAGTAATTATATCCAGTGAGTCAAGTAATTTAAGTGTCGGTCTAGTAAAGTGTGTTTTGCATTAGTCAGGCTGTCTAGTGATTTTGTTTTCCTTGCACAATTAAAATGGTGCCTAAATTGATGAATCTTTGGCACACGATTGCACACATTTACGGTTTTACTATGTACAGTACATGAATGCCACAGGTCTAGTAAAAAAGTGCTTCAGTTACTAGACCTGCTGTCCAGTGCATTTTTTCACGAAATTCGAGACCTGAAGATGCGAAACATAATGCATTTTAAAAGTTTCTTTGTTGCTCTTCCAATACCCAGGGACTCAGCTTCCCCTGTGTATCAAGGTGTACAGCTACAGGGATTTCAAGAGCGGCCTGTCTAACATCAACAGCAGAGGGAGCATCAGGAGAATCTGGATTGGCAACGACACCAGCGTTGCGTACATGGATGAAATTGATGAGGTAAGGCCAGTAGAGGGCCTCCTGTCACACTAATTTCCTAAACAGGAATACATACATGTAGGGCGTTTACGAAACGGAGGCTTAGGCTCAGACTCAGGCTCAGGCTCCAGCTCTGAAATCCATTTGCTGAAAATATAGGTTGTTGTTTTTCATTGAAGCTGAATCTCTGTTTTCCTTTTCAAACCAGAGAATCTACTTCAAAACCGCAGCCAAAAGCCTCTATTTTGATACCGGTTATTTCAGAATGGATTCACGAAATGGAGCCGGAGCCTGAGACGGAGCCTGAGCCTCCGTTTCGTAAATGCCCATAGCTGTATTGGATGTTTCATGAGACTACATCTTGTTTCTGTTCCATCCTATTCCTTTATTATGGTTGGATTCGTCCTAGTGAACTATTAATATGTTACTTTCTTTTGTTACAGGACAAACGTTATGTGGCACCGTCCCTGGTACAACATTTGAAGGCAATTAAGAATGACAAAGAAATGGAAGGAATGCGCAAAGCTAGCGTAAGTCCATCGAGATTCAACCCTAACTTTCCCAAATCCAAAACCCATCTTTAGATATGGCAGGAGGGTCATTCTCCTCTAAAACACTTCAGCTGGAGGGTTTGGGAGCTTGACGCAGTCTGCCAGTAACCTTCACTGAGAGTAGGAGGGTCATTCCCTCCAATACACTCCAGCTGGAGGGTTTGGGAGTTTGACATAGTCTGCCAGTAACCTTCACTGAGAGTAGGAGGGTCATTCCCTCCAATATTCTCCAGCTGGAGGGTTTGGGAGTTTGACATGGTCTGCCAGTAACCTTCACTGAGAGTAGGAGGGTCATTCCCTCCAATATTCTCCAGCTGGAGGGTTTGGGAGTTTGACATAGTCTGCCAGTAACCTTCACTGAGAGTAAGAGGGTCATTCCCTCCAATATACTCCAGCTGGAGGGATTGGGAGTTTGACATAGTCTGCCAGTAACCTTCACTGAGAGTAAGAGGGTCATTCCCTCCAAAACACTCCAGCTGGAGGGTTTGGGAGTTTGACATAGTCTGCCAGTAGCCTTCACTGAGAGTAAGAGGGTCATTCTCTCCAATATACTGGAGGGTTTGGGAAGCATTCATCAGTAAGAATAGGAGATCTTTTCAAGTTACTGCTTTTTCTGATTTGTAGATGAAGGATTCAGCCTCTGTCTGTGAGCTTGCAGCTTGGATCGAGGAGACACTCCGTGCTGAAAATGTGAGTCCACTTTTAGATTCAATTCAATTTCATTTATTCATCATAATAACATTTTGCATCTCCATGTTGTTTCTTTTGTCTTAAAGGTAAAATACATGATTGGTAATGGTCACAGAACAATACAATACAATAAGAACTTTATTATCCCTTTGGGAAAAGCACTCACACTTTTGCTAATCCAGCAGGTACATGAATTATTAAGCCTGTGAAGATTTGAGCTCAATCGGACATCTGAGTCACGGGAAAATAGCGAAAACCTGACTCAATTTGTTCTTATAAAACATTGTTTTGATCTTGCCCCGAGATCAAAACTGTTTTCCGTCTTTGACTAATTTCTGGATAAATACAGCATTTCAGGTGGAAATATTTTAACGGTATGTTTCTCCCAGCACCATCTTCATATCCTGAAAGATGTTTGTAAATCTGTGAACATTTCTGTGTGGGTATATCTGACCAATCCTGAACTGTACCTTTAAACAGATTATTTTCTGTATGTTTGGCCTCTTTTGAATGTCTGGTATTAAAGTTGTTTTCTTTTCTTGACCTCAGAATCCATCAACTGGTCAGATTGACCGTTTGAGTGAGAAATTGATCGCGGAGAGAGCAATTGAACTCAGAAAGTATGTGTAAACCCTACTTTTACAGTTGTATTTTCATGCCAAACATGTAGAATTGCCTATGTTATGATTGCAGTGACATCTTCTCAACACATTCTGAAAACAAACTTTTTTTCATCAATTAACACTCAGAAAGTAGCCATTTGGATTTGTACCCCCTTTTTAAGATGTTATTTATTTATTTTTTGTTTTTAGACAACAAACTGGATATGTGATGCCAAGTTTTTATCCAATTGTTGGTTTTGGGTACAATGGAGCTGTCCCGAAATACAAGTGAGTACTTTCTGTACCTTATTTTAAGAAATATTGCTCTGCCGCATTAACTGTTATAATGGATGTACCGCTACAGGTACATAGATTGAATAGTACTCAAAATGGCTTAACATTACCTGACCTTACTTACGCCATCTATATGAACGCTCCTGAGAATGTATTCACAAGGGGGCCAATTTCACGACCCTGCTTAGCACAACAATTAGCTAACCATGAAATTTCTATCTTAAAGAGGATGTTCAACACTCAACAAACATCCCTTTTTTTGTTAAAACTATAATCATTAAATTACTTGACATGAGAAAAAAAATATATTTATCTCACACTGAACACAGAAAGGGTCAATTTGATGATTTTTCTCTCAACATGCTCAACCCGCAAGCAACCCCAAAATTGAAACTGTCTGAATTTGGTCAATGGGGGCAGCAGACAAATCTGTGTGATTTTGTGACGTCACATTACGTTGGTGGTGTCCCTAATAGTCAATTATCTTTGTTCGTTTGGCAGTCAGAAGCCATGAAACCACTCACATACCGCTTTATCCCAGGGATCAATTCATCGATACACACAGCAATGCTACAACCTGAGAACAGTATATGGGGGAGCACTCAAAGAGGATACAGCTTTTTTTTATTAATATAATTATCAAATTCAGTCAGTTTCCCTTTTGATGATTAGATTATAATTTGATAATATTGGTAAGATGTTACCATCAGGTTTGTTATACCATTGTATAGCAAGTGACATCAGGAGTAAGCAACTTTAAAGCATCACAAATTATGTGATATCATTCAAATCAAATCAATACTCGTTCTTGGATTCTCTCTTGTCTTCTCAGCGTATCTGATGAGTCGGACCAAGCCATCACTAACCAGTACCCTCTAGTCGTTGACTCAGGAACTCAATACCTGTAAGTGTTTGCCTCCAAGATCAGCTCACTTTCTATTCTCATTATCACTTTCATTAAAGGTACAGTACAGGATTGGTAAACATACTCAAACAGAAATGTTCACAGATTTACGTATAACTTTCAGGGTATGAAGATGGTAGTGGTAGAAGCATACCATTAAAATATCTCCGGAAATGGTGTATTTATCCAGAAATCAGTCAAACAAAGACCGAAAACAGTTTTTATCTTGGGGTAAGATCAAAACCTACATGTATCTTTATGTTTTATAAGAAAAATTGAGTCAGGTTTTCGCTATTTTCTCGTGACCCAGATGTCTTTATGAGCTCAAATTTTCACAGATTTATTATTTCATGTACATGTTTGATCAGACAAAGTGTGAGTGCTTCTCTGTGACCTTTACCAATCATGTATTATACCTTTAACCACCCACGAATGGTATCTCTGGACATTTCTCTTGCACCACTCATTATTTTTGTGGAATGTCTGGAACAGTGACACAAAAGGGTTTATACTTCCACAAGATGCTCAGGAGTTGTGGAAATTAATGAGCATACCTGTATACCCTTCAATAGACAGTCTATTCATGGCGCATCCATCTTGTCACCTTCCTTGTGTACCCATCGGAAAAGATACCACAAATTCTAACAAGAAAACGGGTACCAGACTATTTGGAATCCAAGCCTCGGTTTGATTGCGCTGCTTCGAATGTAGGATGGATGTACCGTGAATAGGGTTTGTGTACAATGGTCAAGTTCAGAACTGTGAAATTTGCTGAATAATGAATTGCAGAAGACTGGAAACCTTGTTCTAAAAATTGATGAACACAATCCATCAGTGGAATTATTTTTTTTTAATTTGTATGGATTTGTTTTCTTTGTGTTAGGGATGGCACTACACAGATTGTGAGAACCTTCCACTTTGGAACACCTACTCAGTTTATGAAGGTGAGTATAATGCATTATCCTCTTGGTAGGTGTAGGTGACAGTACACTTTTATCCCCGAAAAAAATACACACGAAAAACAAAATCAAGAAAACAGCTGTATGAAGTCTGATTAATTTGTGTACTGTGTAGAGCACACCCTTTTTACATATATAATTGGTATATTGTTCCAGGAATGCCCATTGACTTCTCCACGTACCCACAATAAAGCTGGTGACAGATCATTCACAATCTCTGCAGCAAAGAAGTGGAACAGTCTGCCCTCTTACATTCAGTGTGCAGGATCTTTGGATCAATTTAAGGAGAAAAACTCAAAACCTACTTGTTCCACCAATAATAATGTCAATGATACAGATTTATTTGTGTGTATGAAGTTTATGTAATATTATATGTATTTAATTTTCGTTTGTAAGCGCTTTCATTTGGTTGACTAAAATGAGCATTGGAAATGCTTGTTATTAGTATTATTATTATTATGAAGAATATTTTCAAAGTGTGTGTCTGTTTTCTCAATGCACTGGTAGGACGCTTACACTAGAATCCTGATGGGACACATTGATCTTGCCACAACAATCATTCGCTCTGACGTCTACGGTAAGTGTTATTGTGCAATGCTTAACATAAATGACAGCCAAGACAATAGACCTAGCCGTAGCTCTGGAAGCCCGTTTTGGACACGGCCTCAGTCTAGTCTCCACCATCCAAGTTTTCAAATCTCGTTTACAGCCCTAGTATTCGCCAAAATATTCAATGCAGTCTTTGTAATCACGGTCTTGCCTCTTCCACAGGGAGAGATTTGGACGCCATTGCCCGCAATCGTCTCTGGGAGATTGGTCTGGACTATGAGCATGAGACAGGCAACGGTATCGGTCACTATCTCAGCATCCACGAAGGACCGGTCAGCCTGCGGCATGGCTACGTCGCCGAGGATCAATCCTTCCTTCCCGGAATGTTTGTCACTAATGGTCAGTTGGTCCTTGATTTTGTTTTTTGTTAGTCTGTTTGTCTGTTGTTTTGTTGTGTACCCCTGAGTTCAAAATGTTTCACCTATAGATCAATAACAAAAAAAAGATATCATCCCTCAAACTTGAGGGTTTTTTTAGGAGTTAATATGTCGGGTTTGAGTCACAGTTTTTAGTCGACTTTGTCTTTGTTGACCTGAGCAAACTGGATTCTGTTTTTGTCCCGTGTTGTTACAGGTCCAGGCTACTATCATGAGGATGACGAGGATCTCCGAGACCAGTTTGGATTGAGGATTCAAAATGTCATGCAGGTTAAGGAGATCAGGCTTGAGGTATGTGTCCAACATGTCCATCAAAGACTACCCGTTAGGCTTTGTGCTTGATTAGCCTTTGTGTGCTTATAGCGGTCGGGCTGTATATACTCCTCATGGCGCATTATCATTATCCCTGGGCATTGGGCTACATAAATGTTCCTTAGTGGGGTGCTGTGGCTTAGTGGTCTGGCGTGTTGAACTCAAAGTCTTGTGGTCAATCTACAGATTGTGGGTTCGAATCCAGCCATGGGCTAATGGTGCTTGCGTCCTTGGGCAAGACGCTTTGTCACATATTGCTCCTCTTCACCCAGGTGTAAATGGGTACTCAAGAAGTTGAGATGGTTTAGTAATATATTAATGGACACTCATAATGCGCCAGTATCCGCCAAGCATGATACTCATGGCGCAAATTAATTATTATCCCTGGTCATCGGGCCATAATTTACATTCCTGAAACCATCTCAACTCCCTGGGGAGTATACAGCCCCGGCTGTCAAATTCAGCGCACAGAGGCTAATCATACCACAAAGCCATCTCTACCTTCGCAGGTAACCATTTAGACCTGGGTGAAGAGAAGCAAAATGTGACAAAGCGTCTTGCACAAGGACGCAAGCACCATTAACCAATGGCTGGATTCGAATCCACAATCCGTAGATTGACCACAAGACTTTTGAGTTCTACACGCTAGACCAATAGGACACAGCACCTCACTAAGGAACATTTATGTAGCCCAATGACCAGGGATAATGATAATGCGCCATGAGCACCGTTTGTGGCCGATACTGGCGCTATACAAAAATCCACGATTAGTTTTATTATTAATGAACCTAACCCTTGGAATATTGGTACACAGAATCGTTTTGCCGACTACACCTTCATGAATTTTGAGATGATCACCTTGGTGCCCTTTGAACCCCGTCTCATCTTCTACACCAAGCTGAATCCACGTCAGGTAAGCGCTGATTTATTTACTTATTTACCTTGTTTTTGTCATTGCTATTGTTGTTATAATGTAATAAACACATCTGAAATTATTCTTGGTTCACGACGTTGTTATTTATAGTCGAATGTACGAACTGATTACCTGCACTGACCCGCACGTACATCAGAATACCTCTCTCATAACAACATCTTGGGAATCTGGTAAAGGCTTTGAGTAGCGTGCGCACATATGTAGAGCACTACGTTGTCTCCATATTCAACACACTTGAATATTATGTATGATTACGCGCACTGGCCTGCACACACGCACATGTACGTGTATGTTAATTGGCTATGCCTGACATCAGAAGTAACGCATGCGTAGTGTGTTTCCCCCATTTTCGGGGGGAGATTTTACAGGATTCCCAAGATGTCATTAAAGACAGGTCAGTACGTACATGCATGCAGGTCACCTACACGTATACATACATACGTACAGTGTACGTGCGTGTGGATCACAGTGTGAATAATACCGGTCCGTATGTTCGAGTTTTTCACAGCAAAAACGTCGTGAACCAAGACTTATCGGAAATCTGAGTTCATGTAGTCCTTGATGGACTGGTCATTCAGTTGAATGACCCATCAAGGCACAATGGACACTAAGGACCAACTCCAGAGTCTGGCCATCATAACCCGACCTAGTCAGTCCAATCCAGACACTCGGATGACTCCCAACGTTTGACCGTTCTGTCCAAAAAACACCTGAAACCTATGCACAGATTGACTGGTTGAACAGCTACAACCTCCGCGTCCGTACGTTGATCGAGCCCCTCCTGTCCACCCAGTCGGCTCGGAAATGGCTCGAGACCAAGACGAGGAAGATAGAGTACAGCTACAAGGTGACTGGAGGTGCTACGGGTCTCACCACATCAACCAGCACCATGCTGATCGCCCTCACGGCAGTTGTGAGTCTCTTCTTGCAGCGTTAAAATCTTGTGCCGTTTCCATCGGCATTTGTTGATGAGCAGCACGTGCTAGCTTGAATACGCATACGCATTTAATGAATTTTCTTGATCAGGAATAATTTTGTTATTGTAATTATGGCAATTGCTTACAGGTAGTTTAAACCATTGTTCAGTTGCTCCGGAGTCGAAAAAGGTACATTCTGATTCCTATCCACTGTCATTCCGTTTTGTGATTTTACCGTCTAATAATCAGCTGTAGATACCACTTTTATAATACAGATCCCTTAGGGGGCATAGGTGGCAAGTGCGTTAAGCACTCACCTCTCACCAATGTGGCCCGGGTTCGAATCCGGCCTGGGTCATATGTGAGTAGAGTTGTGCGTTGGTTCTCTCCTATGCTACGAGAGTTTTTCTCCAGGTGATCCGGTTTTCCTCCCTCCACAAAAATCAACTTAACACTTTCAAATCAAACACTCTCAGGCTGTACTCCGTGATCATATATGAGTTGATGTGGCTGGCAGCCAGGGCGCCCATGAAAGCCTGCTACTCGATCACGTTGAAGTCACATCCTTCGCAATTCAGCACCCCAGCTGTCAGTAAGGATGATTAGCTTCCCAAATTATTATTATTGGAACTAATGGGTTAACTGGTCTTGAATGTGTTCTTTGGAGAGGTCGTGCCTCTTTTCAATTGTTAGAAACACTTAAATTGCAAAATCCAAAATGTTTGCAAGGAACAAAGGGGTCGTGCAGGGTCACCAGGGCCATGTCTGGGTCATAACCTCACAAACTTTGTGAATTTCCATGTGTAGGTGACTTTCTTACCAATAACTTTCCTTCTTTAAAAGTGCCGAGTAGAGAGGCTCTTGGTTGATGGCTTGTACAACCGACAAAACAACGATCAGTGGTTTTAACTACCTTATTCTATGATTTCGGACAGGGAAAGATTTACTGGAGTAGGGGAAACTTTGATTCTTGTTTCTAAGAATTCTAGAGTGATTAGAATATTTTTTGTGTTGCTTAGACTGTTGCCAGGATTGTAAATAGTAAATGAATTTTTGATTTGCACAATCACCATTCAGATTGTTAGTGGATGAAAATAGTGAATCGTGGAATTAAATTGACAATATGAATTTTATTCATGACATTCAAACAGGCGCGGTTCTACGGGGGGGCAAATTTTTGTCTAGCCCCCCCAAAAAAAATGCAAGTGAAAAAAAAAAATTTCTTGAAAACACTGGATTTTTTCAGTTATTAAGCGCCAATTACATAAAAACGCGTTGTGTGGGCTATAATGTGCATGTTTTTCGACCCCTAATAAGACATAGCAGAAGCGAGTGTTAGAAGAACCCAAAATATTGGGTCTTCTAGCCCCCCCCAAAAATAATGACTCTTCTAGCCCCCCCAAAATTATGGCTCTAGAACCGCGCCTGCATTCAAAATAGAATGCAAAATGGCCACTTTGAACGTATTCAGATTTGCCTACATGACAAAAAAAATATGCCAATGTTCTTATTCACTTTTTGTAAAAGTCTGGAAGTTTGATCATGAATTAAGTAATGTATGGTTGATTTTGTGAAAACCTTACAAATGTACACTTTGTATTCAATGAAGTGCCATAATTTTTTGTAAGTTATGTACATGGATTTCTAAATTTAATTTTGGGGTCTGAGAAGTTTTGTAAAAAAATAATCATTTCCTTCAAAATATTTTTGCTATGAAAAATACCCTGTGTTGGGTTATTATTATTTTTTTAATTAACCCTGAGAACTAATTAGATGGAATCAGTGAAAAAATGTATTTAAATGGTATTTGTCTGAAAATAATGGGTACATAAATTAATATAAAGACTTAAAAAGTGCTTGATATTTTTTTTTAATCATGACTACCTGAAATTTGTGTTCAAAGAGCAAACTGTACATTATGAATAATTCAATAATCGTACTTCTGGAACATTCGATAGAAAGTATTGAGCGGAATTGCAGTTGAATAGGCCATCTGTTTCGGCATTTCTAGTTGAGAATTTTTGTTTGATAGTTTTCTTTGTTTGTGTTTTTGTGTGTGGTAGTTTTCACTACAAAATGAAAAATTTTAGTGTGTTGGTGAATCTTATTCATATCATATACAGTGGAACGCCACTATAACGAACACCGCTATACCAAACATTTGGCTATACTGAAC
The DNA here is from genome assembly GCA_963971285.1 of Astropecten irregularis. NCBI lineage: Eukaryota > Metazoa > Echinodermata > Asteroidea > Paxillosida > Astropectinidae > Astropecten > Astropecten irregularis. The sequence goes on along the minus strand of OZ020249.1, from coordinate 20,164,987 downwards.
ATCATCCTTGACTCCCATTTTGGTACAATACATACTGAATATGGGTCTTTAAATCACTATAACGAACAACCACTATAACGGACAATATCTGTGCATCCTGCCATGCATGTTCGTTATAGCAGCGTTCCACTGTACATGTACATTCCAACCAAGTTACTGTATGGCTGTATATATTGCTTAGTGACATTACTATTCAAACCATTTATTGTTAGACATATTGGACGCAGAAGGTTTTTTATAATCATGACCAAAAAGAATCCAGTTCTATTTAATATGTAATTGCATTTGGTTTGTTTTGTTGTTGTTGTTTTTTGCGGGCAAGACTTGTTGTGTTTAGAGCAATGTTGTCATTGGTTGTATTGGGTCACAAAGGGTTGTCATGTCACATATTTTGTTTAAATTTTCTTTGATTAGCAAATCTCTCAATTTAGCTAGTATTTCAAGTCTCAAGGTTAGTAATTTTTGCTAGTGGGTTAAGTTAACAGTACTCTTAGTATATTTGTTTTATTACAAACCAAAGTGAATTAAATGTGTGTTGTATAATACAAGAATTGATTCACATGTAAATTACAAACATGGTGCCAATCAGTTTGTGTGCCTGGTTACTAGGTTTTTTGTATTGTAGATTTTACCAAAGATTAGGTACAGTTTACTTATGCTTTTATCAACTTTTTACTAGATTACAATTGTATTCAATGATCAAATTATGAAGATTTCTCTGTATATATCGCTCCATCCTTTATTAAACTGATTTTTGTATTTGGGTCATTCCATTGGGTTGGGGCATGATTTGTGACGGTGTCAGATGTTACGCATTCACATTTGCACATCCATTAATGGGCTTTATCCTTTGATTAATGCAAATTTACAGCTGATCTTCAAAATCAAATGAAATCAGTCGGCAAATTGAATTGAAGAATACGTCAGTGCTAATTACGAGTCATAAACAGTTAATTGATGTGTACGTTTGGAGAATTAAAATCTGACACCGTCACAAATCGCGCCCCTACCCGATGGAAATGACCCATTTCTGAACGAGTATCTTAATATTCAGTACTAAGTAATTATTCCTGTTTTGTTAGAACATTGCTGCAATAAGAAGTCAATTGAATTGTCAACGGTATTGTCAATTTAATGTGGCATGTGATGAATGTGTACGTATCAGCATCACTGACATCACTCGGGTGTTAAGACTATGCTCATCAGGGGCCTTTCTCAAAGCTCGGCTCTGACTCAGGCTATGACTCAGGCTCTGGCTCCGGCTCCGACTCCGACTCCGGCTCCATTTAGTTAATCCATTCTAAAATAACAGCCTTCAAAATAGAGGTTTTTGGCTGCGGTTCGGAAGTACACTCTCTGGTTTCAAAAAGGAAACAGAGCTTCAGCTGCAATGAAAACCACAACCTATATTTTCAGCATATGGATGACAGAGACGAAGCCAGAGCCTTAGCCGAAGTCAAGCTTTAAGAAAAGACTCTGGACTTCCCATCAGACAGAGTCACCCCCACTCATAGTGGGCATTGGCACTTGATGCATAAATCGTTTTACCATGTTAGGGAAGAAAGACCTATGTTAAGCATTCCTACCTTTCAGGTAAACAGATATTTGGCCAAGCTGTATACGCGCATCGCATTGGCCCAAGTCCAAGAATGACCAAGCTGAGTACAAGTATAGCTTTGTCCTAATGATCTTGGCTGGATTTCACCAAACACTATAAGATTGATCTTAAGATGAGTTGTCAGTATCACCATAGTGATTGTGACATCACACTTTGCTTAGCAATTAGGATTCATTCACACTTAAGATCAAGCTTAGTGCTTAGTGAAATCTGCCCCTTGTCGCATTAAATTGAACTGCCATCAAAATAAGCTATAAACTTCCATCCATTCATAGAGTACCATACCGTTTCCTTTAACGGTTGTAATATTTTGTTGGAAATAACGACTGATCTTTCTAGATGAAATAAAATCCACAACAAGTGATTCAAAGACATATCAATTCATGTGATTGTCTATTTGTAAGATTTATTTTTTTCATTACGTCTGTGTGTTGTTTCGATAAAAGTGCATTTTTGTAATTCATTATCAATTTGATATTAGTTGACAGGCACTGATTCTTAACTACCCGGTAAGCAAAATCTGATATATCTACATAATACAAAAGGTTTATAGAACAAAAATGGAAAATACCTCTGCATTGACAATGATTATTTCTTTCAAATTATTAAAGTCAGATTTTGGATTTGGTTTTATCTTAATTTTACCTTTTTTCTATGAAATAAACAAGATTGATTCTTGGTCTTGTAAAACGAAAAGAAATATGTTTGGTACTTAAAGGTAGTATCATACTTCGGTAGCATACCAAAACAGAAATATTCACAGATTTACCTGAACGTACAGGTTGTAAAGATGGTTATGGTAGAAACGTACTGTTAAAATGTTTCAGGTTGAAATACTGTATTTATCCAGAAAAGAGTACTACCAATGACCAAAAAGCAATTTGATCTTTAAAAAATCAAAATCTTAAAAAACAATGAAAAGATTTTTAAAATACTGTGGGCATTTTGGGGGGAAATTTGTGTATCTTTCTATATATTTTTTGGCCATGAATCTGCATTTCTTTGACAGAAACCAAAGTATGATACTACCTTTTACTTTGCAGATAACGTGTCTAACATCAGGTTAATAACATCAGTCAATCAATCAATCTTTGTGTTTCCTATTTATATAATCAACTTACTATTTTGTTCTCATTCTTTAATATTTGTTTTGTATAGTGAAAACTGAAAGGAATATACAGTATTGTGCGATATATGACTTCTAGGTTAAACATGGCTCGTTATTTTAATTTTTTCAATCTAAGATTTTACAAATTTGTAAGGAAATTTCATTCAGATAATGATCTTAAATTGCAGGCAAGCTTTTAGCCAAGACTTAAGTATAAGACGGCGTCATTCGACTTGCACTCACAAAACAGGTATCAACAATTATTTGATATGCATTTACCTTAATTTGCATATTGCAATTAAAAAGGGCGTCCAAAATAGCAAACAAAGTGTTCAAAATAGCAAACACAGTGTCCAAAATAGCACACAGTATCCAAAATAGCACACAGTGTCCAAAATAGCAAACACAAGGTCCCAAATAGCAAATAGTGTCCAAAATAGCAAACAGTGTCCAACATAGCAAATAGCGTCCAAAATAGCAAACAGTGTCCCAAATAGCAAACAGTGTCCAAAATGGCAAATAGTGTCCAAAATAGCAAACATGGTGCACACAGACTCTTGGATACTTTGGTGTCAAAAATGTTGTTTTTATGTACATGCATTATACCTCAATGGAACCAAGAAGTTCACACATTAACCAAATGTTTTCCAAGGGTTTTTTTTTTTCAGATTTTGGCGAGACACCTATTGATGGGGTGGATGTGATTCTTTGATGGCCGTAACACTGAACATTGTTGCCATGGTAGACACGAATTTAACCCACTGCTTTGGCTATGATACAGTCTTTTCTTAATTAACAATTACCTTTCCATTTCAAATCTTATTCCAAACTCAAAATAGATTGCGCCTTATTATCTTATCTGTGTTTTAGCGAGCAAAGGAGACCAAAGAAGACTTGGATTTGAACCTGAGGACTCCCAATGTGTTAATCAGGAGGTGACTGGTTCGAATCCCACTCCAGTGAAAGGAGAGCAAAGAAGTGTTGGATTTGAACCTGATGACTCCAATGCGTTAACCAAGAGGTGACTGGTTCGAATCCAACTCCAGTCAAATGAGAGCAAAGAAGTGTTGGATTTAAACCTGATGACTCCCATGTGTTAACCAAGAGGTGACTGGTTCAAATCCCACTCCAGTTAAAGGAGAACAAAGAAGACTTGGATATGAACCAGATGACTGCCATGTGTTAACCAAGAGGTGACTGGTTCAAATCCCACTTCAGTCACTTTTCTTTGTTCTCTTCAAGAATGACTTGAATTAATCCTACCCAAGGTACCCTTCTGGTTTAATTTGATGATACGTCTTTCATGTCATTGATTTCTTGCAAATATCTCGTAGTTATAGAGGTGTTTAGAATCATCTTGTTGCATTTCTCTACACGCTTTACAAGTACATTGCTCCCAACAGTGCCATGATCAAGATGACGACCAAGCTGGGTGCAGCAGCCTTCTGACCGTCGTTGGTGCCTCCTACATCCACTGTGAACGTGTAGGAAATCGGCTCCGTCTTGCTCATCATCCAGGCCTTCCCCTCCTCTGACAGCTCAGAACGAGGGCCGATTTCATCACGTACCCTCTTGTTGTAAGAGTTGTAGAACTCCAGCTGGGTAGTGTGAATGGTAGAAAGTTATTTTATGTCTCTGTCAAACAAAACTCTCTCCGTGTATGTTCTTCTTAAAGGGATGGTACAGAACTGGTTTTGCGACAAAACCATTGCTGACAGTGAAATCACATTATATGTAATCCATCATAAACCTTAACTGACAAACCTGTAGACGTTTGAGGTCAGTCAGCCATCTGGGTCACGAGAAAATAGTGAAAACCCGTTTACACATTTCAACGATATTATGCGTTCATAATAAAACGCTTCGAAGCGATTTATTCCAATCGGAAAATAGTTTCATTTATTTCTCAAAGAATATGGCATTTCAGACAAACTTCATTTCATGGGATGTTTTCTCCTATCATCATCATTATACTGTGTAAGTTTTATGTGAATCTGTGATCTTGAAGTGTATTTTGTCTTACCAATTCTGTACCATCCCTTTAACTTGATTCTACATAGTTTGCTCTTCAAATGTTTTGAATTTATTTTCAAGTCTCCTTTGATGATATTCACTGACTTGGGTCGTGCCGCGTGTTTTACGCTGGGGCCATCACCCAAATCTGTGTTCATAGACAGTCATTTTCAGATTTTGTGGAACAGGCCAGTTGCATCTCGATATAGTTTGCATGTATGTGCAGTGAGCCTGTATTGATACAAGTTTGGCTTCTGATGAAATCGTAAGCTTCCATCTTTTAAATCAATGGGCCTGTTTGTTTCAGGCACTCGATCAGTGATCTTGCAAATCCACGTCCCATGCTGGCTGTGCTAAAATGCGATCCGGAGCAGCTTTTGCGAGCAGCATCACTGATCGCATGCCTGACACAAACAGGCCCTAAATTCTTTCATTTTTGAAATTGAGATCACTGTTCCTCAACTGAAATTTAAAAAGGTAAGTTTGGCAGTCAAAATATGTTACCTGTTTGTTGTTGAACATACTGAGGTCAATTAGGCTTGGCTCCAGGGGCACCAGAGATATCATCTTGAAGGTCATGTACTCATAGCCTTCAAAGTCATGCTGATGGTCCAAAGAAAACAAAAATTAAATTCACTGATAAAACATAAGTAGTTTCAGAAGACTTGTCCCAACTTGTCAACAACTGAAGCGTCAAATAAAATTATGATAAAGAAATGAGTCTATATTCCACTTATAATTCATAGGACCATTAAGTACAGTACGTGTTCTTATCCAGCAAACTAGTTAGGGAATCTACATACATTATCCTGCTCATTAAAATGGCCGATTATTAAAACTCCGGTGGATTTCACCAAGCATTATGATTAATCTTAAGTCATGAACCAATCTTAGTTGCTAAGTAATTAAGATTGGACAATGAACATAATTTTGGCAGCTTATTCTTAAGATTAATCTTAAAGCTTCGTGAAATCGAGCCCTGAAACAATCTGAACTTTTTTGGGAAAGTGTACATCCATATATAGCTGCTGTTGAAGCATCAAGTAAAACCATTCTCTATACCCTCACAGGCACCCATTTAACGTCTGGGTGAAAAAGAAGCAATTTGTGACAAAGCCCAGGAATTCATGCAAGTACCACAACCCATGGCTGGACTGGAATCCACAGTCTCCAGATTGACCACATGAAGATCACTCAACCACAGCACTCAGTAAGTCTAATGCTTTTTATGTTAAACTGCACAAACGCTGCCAATCTATGGCTGATCAGAGAGTAATGAATGATGTAATATTAAGATAACTGTTGGCTGAGCATGCCCAGACAAATCCTTTGATGTGGTCTTCACGTTTGTTGTATAGTGACTGTGGAAAGCTTTGCGAGGGATTCACTAGAGTGACTTTGCATCAAGGCATGATGTTTTACCCTGATGACAGAAAATGCAATGTGATCGCCGATAGCACCTCCTAGCTATGACTCCTGGCTATGACTGTTGACAGTGAAGATGTCTGAGCATTGAGCAGGAGTCTGAGTTCATGTTTGATCCCAGACTGGCCAAGTGTTATACCATCCTAGATGCCAAATTGCTCAAGGACAGATGATGGATGATGGCACTTGATGGACACTCCAGGACAACTCAGGAGTAAGACGCCCAAAGATTCCCCAAAGCACTGGTGAGTTCAGTAATGATTAAATATCCTGGGGTCCCTTTGACAGTGCTGTATAACTGCCCTATTATATTATTGCATGATTCCAGGTTCACAGCTATTGATGCTAACTATAAACACTACATAGGGCATGTCAACCATTATTGATGTTGCTTTTGGTAGGCCTAATCATTGAAACCATGCCCCATAGGTGGTTGATGATATCAGTGAATTAGACTCAGCCGTTGTTGACTATGGGCGTTTACAAAACTCAGGCACAAGCTCAAGCTCAGGCTCAGGCTCAAGTTCTGGCTCGGGCTCAAGCTCAGGCTCAGGCTCCATTTCTTGAATCCATTCTAAAATAATGGGTATCAAAATAGAGGCTTTTGGCTGCGGTTCTGAAGTAGATTCTCTGGTTTGAAAAGGAAAGCAGAGCGGCAGCTTCAATGAAAAAACACAACCTATTCAGTATATGGATGACAGAGATGAAGCCTGAGAGCCTGAGCCTGAGCCTGAGCCTCCATTTCGTAAACCCCCTATGACACGATTAAGCTCTAGTGAGTCTGATGATAGTCAATCATTGCTCTTAATCAAACTTGCTTGTGTTCATGCAAACAAAAAGTACTAATTAAATCACTACTATAGATTAATTTTAATTTTGTGTCTGAATTCGTTTTGAAGTTTGAAGAGAATGCCGTCTATTCTGAATGACATTTGGCTCACCTCTACATCTGCAGGCACACTCCTCATCACATTTTCAATGCGGATGCCAAACGAACCATCTTCATAGTAACCAGGCTCTGTAAATGAGTTGCCAATTTTTCAAAATCAAGACAAAAGTCATTTCATAAGATAAACATAAATAATACCAGCCCTAATAAGATCAGTGCGTATTGACAAACACTGCTTATGTCAGTACTTATTGAGTGCTTGTGGGTAAACATGTATTGTGGAAGTTCTGGTGCAAATTGAAGCTGTGACTTTTAAACATTCAGTTAGCTGTCTAGTATTCTGACTTTGAGCATCCTTTCCCCTTAACCACCCTAATGAATAACCCTTTCTCCTTTCTATAATTGATTGAGCTCTCTAATTGGTACTAGTCCTACCAGCTAGACCACTGAGCTTGCCATGGCCATGTGGTGAATTTAAATAATGTATAAATCATACGATAAAGCCTGTCCCGTCACAGTTAGTTAAACACTTGATCATTACAAAATCCTACATAGGTATAGGATACCATGAAGCCAGTTTTACAACACTGCTTCCACAACGATCTTGTGCTCACTGTGATATTACTATGTCTTAGCACTGCTGTGGGTTTGCCAAATTGCCAATCTGCTTGCAATTTGGCAAATTATTAACTCTGAGCAAAGCTCCATAGTGAATGTGCAAGCTCACTTCTTTATATCTTTTGAAATATGCTTTAAGTTTTAACCAGGCTTTATTCAAGAGTTATAAGTAACCGGAACTTAAGCATGCCTATGTGCCAGCAGTCAGAGTGAGCAGCACTATGAAATGTAAATCACAAAGTAAGCACAAATCTGCTAATTAAGAAGCAATTTTATACAAGCACTCAAATTTGTATTCTCTAGGATAATTTTGTGGCAAATTTAAAGTAAAAGGAATGACTTTTTAGGTCTATCTTTTATTCTTTAAATGTTATAAATGGGACAGACTCCTTGCACCAGCGACCATTATACCGAGGGCATCTTTGTTTTCTCTTGTTGTCCTAAATCGGCCAGAATCCATTCCTGTAGCTTCAGCATCTTGACTGTGGAAATATTGTATAAGGCTGGGTGCAAAACTTGGGTCACGAAGTAATGTGCCATTGGGATGCAGCACAGTGTTGGATTTTGGCAGATTTAGTAAGGAGTTAGGGGCTTATGGTTAGTCAGGGCAGGAACTACTTCATACTCAGCAACACTGGTGACCACCTCAGTGTTCCTTGCTCATTATTGCCTTGGTGCCCCTTCGAAATGACCAAGTCCATTACTATGTCCATTGCCAAAGAGATCAGTGTTCCTGCCCTTGGGTCGATTGCACCAAATTCAACTTACTATAAATCGTGGGACTTTGCTACGTAGGAAACGATGGGTTATCCTTCGTAGCTCAAGTTACGATCGATCGCAGGGCTTCGTGAAATCAACCACTGGTTTATCATAACCAAAAGCTAAGATGCCCTCAAATTCTGATGTCGCCATGTGCAAGGGCCTTAAGTTAGACACAAGAAGATGATATTAATCGTGAAAAGCAAAGCGAGATGATTTTGTGGGATGAGCATGAATGAAGCTACGTGGATATGGATGGGGAAAATAGACACGCCTTGTTTATAAATCCTTCACTAAAAGCAGCAATTACAATATTTGGACAGTAAGCCTCTATCATAGCAGTAATACAACCATTCATGCAGATATCAAGCTAAGTAACAGCCAAATAAATGGGAGACTTTGGAGCTGGGTCTTCAACTTGATAGCGCACGCGCACAACAACACGCGCATGCTCACAATTGCGCGCGCATGCTCAGAGCTAGAAGAAAAAAATGCAGTCTCTTGCCTCCAACGTCTTAAAAGTCTCCCATTGCCATGCTTTGCAAATATTGCTTCTTTATTTTCGCTAAGCAAGAACTACAATTTGAAATTGTTAGTCAAATGATGACGTAATTCAGAAACACACAAATCTGACTAGTAAAACCTTAAGACTGACTCAGAACAATAAGCCATGCAAGTCATAGTCTGACAATGTACACATTAATTGCTGTCAATATGGAAATAAGCAACACTGAATAATCATGAATGTAGGTTGTATTTTTCAGTGAATTTGGACTGTTTTGTGTGCGAGTGTTGACAAGGAATGTAGATAACATTGATAATACCTCCATGGGCAGGGCGATCCCAACTATTAAGCACCTCCGCCAAGCGTCATGAACCTACCTTCCCGTCATTGTTTGTGATTTGGACTTGTCATGACAATTTTGACACTAGATCATTAGGACTTAGGGCCTGTTTGTTTCCGGATCCCATTTTTCGGATCCACCTCCTATGCAGGGTACGCTAAAATGGGATCCGGATCCGAAGGATTCATGATCCTTTGCGTGAAACAAACAGGCCCCTAATATAAACTGTTCATGTAGGCCTACATCTGGGGTCATGGGTAAGGTCATCTACAATGTCTGAGCTGTCCATTTTAAAGGTAATTTCATACTTTGGTTTTTGTCAAAGAAATGCAGATTCATGGGCAACAATATCAAGGAAGATACAGTAACAGTCATGTGTGAAATGTTCAGTCCCACACGGTGCCCACTTATTGAGAAAACAATGAAAAACGCCCACGGTATTTTCTTTTAAATCTATTCACCGTTATTCTTGTTCTTTAAAAAATCAAAATTGTTTTCGGTCATTGGTTTTACTCTTTTCTGGATAAATACAGCATTTCAGGCAGAAATATTTTAACAGTATGTTTCTACCATGACCATCTTTATACCCTGTAAGTTATAGGTAAATCTGTGAATATTTCTGTTTCTGTATGCTATTAAAGTATGATAGTACATGTACCTTTAAAATGATGTCACAAACCTTTGGTGATTCATTGGGATGAAAGTTGTACAAGCATATGGGCGTCAACACGAGGGGGGGGGGAGGGGGGTTGTCTCCCCACTTTCACAAGTGAGTGGGGGCATAATGTCCCCACAGGTACACACACTTTTTGGGGATGGCAGGAAAGCACTTTTTCTTATGGTTGAATATTCAACCTCATGAAAAAAAAACTATTCTCAGGATAAGTAGGATTTAAAGGTAGTTTGGTAAGAAACCAAAACAGAAATGTTCACAGATTTACATATAACTTACAGGGTATGAATATGGTGGTGGTAGAAACATACCGTTAAAATGTTTCCGCCTGAAATGGTGTATTTATCCAGAAATTAGTCAAACAACGACCGAAAATCTTTTTGATCTTTAAAAAGATCAAAAATAAAAGAGAAAAGACTTAAGAAATACCGTTGCCGTTTTTCACTGTTTTCTCAAAAAGTGGGTATCGTATGAGACTGAATTTTTCACAGATGACTGTTACTGTATATTCCTTGATATTTCTGTCAATGAATTTGTATTTCTTTGACAAAAACCAAAGTATGATACTACATTTAAAGCTTTAAGGATATATGAAGCAAGATGAAAAAGTGTGCGCATCCATCCACTAATAATTAGTTGCGCCCATTTGGCTGATCAAGCTCGGTCTTTGTTCAAATCATGCCAAAGGTCACTGATCTGAATTGTCATATATTAGACTACGACTATGCACCAAATAGCATAAAGCACGAAACTGCAAAAAGCAGCTATACAGTATATAATATACACAGACTTATAATGTGTTTGGTTCTGTATTGAAGAGGCTGTTTCCAATGTTTGTACGTATTTCGTACGTAAAGGCAGCGTACATGATTTGCAATTGCAAGGCCTCAAAAAAAAAATTATTTTGAGACAGAAAATGGACTCAACAGTTCGTAAACTGTGCAAACAGTCACCATGGGAAATCTTGGTTCATCAGATGCTGGGGTTTTTCAAGGATATCAAGATTTAGTGTCTTTTAAAAAGATCGTTCGTCCGAACGATTTACATAGTATCATTTCGAAAGCGTGGTGTAACCGTGAAGGATTCGGAGGGCGGGCAAATTATTTCTGCTATCCAGATGAACAAAGCGTAAAAAGGTACTTGAAACTACGTCTGTAAGGACGTTTAAGACCTTCACTTCTGTTTAAGTACCAAATTTAGCCAAAACGCACATCTTTGCAAATCCTATATTTTATGCTCCCTTTAAGTCAGCCCGTGGATGATAAATGTTGAAAATGACTGTCGTTGAGCATTAAATTCATTTGTGATATCGATTGTGATTATGTCCTCCAACCATCAGTGTCATAAGCTTACCATTGGATTGGATGAAGTTTGAACGATACGATGTGAGAGCTACAGAAACGAAATTGACAAGATAATGTAAAGAGAGAAAATTCAGGAGAATTGTCACTCAAGTTGATGTTGCTCCGTCCTTCAGTATGCCACAGTTGACCTCTTTGGATGTTGCTGTTGATTCTGATCCACCTGTTCTCAGAGAAGAGGGAAATAAAACCTACCTTTCATGGAAAGAGAGGTAACGAGGGTGGCTTTGTTCTTGTCGAGTATTGAAGCATCTAGACTCCTTTCATCAACAGGTCTTGTTTGGGTGTAAGATTTGTACCTCAAGAATGAGGACCGTCCAAGACAGAGAAAGTGAAAGAATTGTAAAAGGTGGAACTGAAGTTTCTTTGAAGTCACTGGTGCGGCATAGGCTCTCTCCAAGCATCATGCCAAAGTTGTGAGAAATCTTTTGTGTCAGAATTGTTACAAGAAAGAAATTATATTTGTTTGGGGTCTTTATTGTCTCTTAACCCACGGTACAATAACATAATTAGTATGTTATGAGTGAGTATGATATTTGACACTATAACACCATGTCATATGACTTCTCTGTGTTCCTGCATGTAAACACTAGGTTATGGCACTGCATCTTATAACGATCAACTCTGTTATGAGCAGTGATACATGACACTTGAGCCATACATACCATTCGATAAGAAGGCATTACTACTCAAACTCTGTTCCCCACTATAGTCACCTATGTTAATCGGATCTGGTGGCAAAGTGTAATTGGCATTAAAAACAAAGGAAGTGCATTCACTGTTAATCAAACACTGAAAATCGCGCCGTCATTTACAAAATTATAAGAGATTGCTGACAGACTGTCCGAAGATCAAGGTTGATATACGATGTTCACTTTCAACATTGTACACCAACAGCTTCACAGAGATGACCTAGTTGTGATGAATGAAAGCACTGAGTTAGGGATGTGTACAGTAGCAAGATATTATCCATGCTCAGTGCAACTAACATACGTAACATTCCTCTATTTGGCACCATTTTTCAAGTGTTGGAAACTCCTTATAGAACAAATTTCCAAAAGTTTGTTTGACTGTGTTAAAGACATGCAGCGATAGACTTAGTGTGTATGCATTGAAAGCCGAATTGGTAACCAATTGTGAACAAGGTGAAGGATTTTAACTTCAGTATTTAAAATATCAGACAAGAAAAGACTGATGACACCTGCTGATAATGGTCTTTTTGGAATAAACTTTTATGCTTTGGTAATCACGCATTGGGTTATACTGAGCAAGCAACGAATTGTAGAATGTGAACACTATCTGGTATCACCAGTGGGCTGATGTGCCCTCAAGAATGGTCCACTGATGGGGCTCGGAATTTCAATCTCCTAAAGAATGACGAAGTTTCCTCAACTTGGTGGAATGAATGCCCAGGGGCCAATTTCAAAGAGCTGCTTAAGCACCAAAATCTGCTTAAGCACCAAAAACCATGGTCAATAAAATCAGTACGCTAGTCAAAACTGAATGTCATGCTCAGCAAACAATGGCTGAATACAAGTCAAAAGCAGTAAACATCACGTTAAAATTTGGTTGGCAATCCTGTTTGATCAAGGAAGACTTTTCATGCTTGAGCAAATTTTGTGCTGAAGCAGCTCTATGAAATTGGTCCCAAAATCACAATGAACTTGTGAGAATTAACCCTGGCACATAAAGTCACTTGGAAAATGTTGCCAAATTGAAGGAAATGTTACATACGAATCGCAACTGCGCCTCAATTAACAGAAATGATCAGCATGTCCAGCCAAGGGCTATACGTGAAAATGAGTTTCCAGCAAGGAGCGATGAGGGATGCCATTCATGGATTGTGTATGAGGATGAGTGGTTTTAAGGATGCGGGCTCATTATACACATACCGTCGGACTGAAACATGTTCGACTCTAATGGTTTTTCTCCTTCCCTAACACCCACTCTGATTCTTGCTGGACCTATACATACATTTATAGACAAACTGTGGTTAAATAGATCTGAATATACTCCAGTTGTTGCTTAGGAAGACCTGCTCTGCTATAATGTGGATATAAAATGACAATAGGCAACAGGTCATATTGTTTTTGGAAGTTAATGGAAACAATAAAGAAAAACAGAACAGACGAAAGAGAGGAAGCCGTAATATTGGAAAAAGAATTAAAGACATGCGAAAGCTCAGAGCATCATTTTTTCAATGTAATTACTTTGCTGGTAACTTTTCTTAATTTCTGCTTCCATATTTCAGGTTCAAATACCTCTCAAGCCAACATGCCGTTCTCCTCAAGCTTCCAACTCTAAGTACTAGATTCTTGTGAGCAACTTTTTGAGAATAATTGTACATTTATCTTCAAGTGATCCCTCTACAATTTCCATTACTGTCTTCCCTTCCTTTTTCAGGGCTTACAATGTGTAATTAAACATCTAGTCCCCAGTACCAGTGTGGTTTGCATGCCAGTATATGGTGTTTTAAATTATGTGGGAATCTTTCTCTGGTTTCCTTAAGTTTTTATTTATTTTCAAGTAAAGTTGACCTCCATTTATACAGAATCCTGGTCTCATCAAAAGTTCAGTTTGAACAGGGTCATGAACCCCTCCCCCCTTCCCTCCTTACAAATATCAGACGATTTTTTTTATGCAGATTACTGGTACAGACAAAATGAGGGGATTGTCGGTTTTGATGACGTGGAAGAACGACATAGGACAATCAATGCATGAATATGCATGTTTTCATCTGTGGTAATGGGGGATTTCTGTGGGAACTTGATATGGAAATGGGCAGAGCTGCAATGAGAAATTCCACAACATGAGACAAGGGAACCAAGGTTGTCGGTCATATTGCGAAACATATAGACGAAGCCAATATCGTGGCACTGTTTACCTTAGAATTCGGCATGTATGTTCCTAATGTTTTGCTTATAGAGCTGGATATTAAAGTTAAAGTGCTGAATTTCAACTTAAGCCCTAAGGAGCCAGAACGAAGAGATCCCTAGTTATTGCGAACTATGTAATCTCGTGACTAAAAAACCCTCCATGATATAGGCTCTTGTAAGCACAGAATTGTCTGCTTTCGTAAGCATCGATTTAGGTTAATCTTAAGATGAGTTGTCAGTATCACCATAGTGATCTGCATTGTAACATCACACTTTTGCTTAGCGATTAAGAATAATTAAGATTGGTTCATGCTTTAAGATTGACCTTAGTGCTTGGTGACACCGACCAAAATTGTGTCATATCTCAATCTGCGGCTCTGCATTTGGAGACCGTTAGGCCTGATAGCAAGCCATGTTGCTTTTGCCATTCCAGTAAAATATACCAGAGTTAATGTAAAAAGCACTGTACACACAATGGAGAGTATCAGTTTGGTTGTATTGGCCAGCGGGAATGGGATGCTCATGTATCATGCTTGCATTTTGCCTGAACAACATGTTGTCTATGAAGGAGCTAGTTCGTTCGGCCTCACCGTCAGAAAGAAACATTTCCCTTTGAATCGGAGTTTCTTTAGATTTGTCACTAGACCCTGAGAATCGTGCTGGACCTGTTCAGAGAGATGTTTTTTCGGTTGTTGTTTTGAGAAGATGAAGAAAGAATACAGGCGTTTCACAATACTGCGCCGACATGAGTTTGCAACGCGTTGGCCAATTTGTCAACAAACTGCGTGCGCATCTTTACACATGCGCAGTTTGTCGACACAATACACGGGTTTACACTTCTAAAAAAGCGCATGCGTGGTAGTGCCTCGTTTCGAAGTCACGATCAAAACCGCCGAAGTGTAAACCCGTGAATTGTCTTCGACAATGGACGGGCTTACACTTCGGAAAGTGCGCATGAGTGGAAGTGCCTCGTTTTGAAGTTGCGATGAAAATCTAAGATGGCTGCCATGGTGTAAACCCGTGTATTAATTCCGCGCATTGTGATTGGCCAATGTGTTGCAAACTCATGGTGGCGCACTATTGCGAATGTCAGGAAATGAATGCTTGAACTGGAGCAACCTGTAAATTGAATGCAACAAAAATAAGGACATTTGATGACCTTACATTATGATTCAGTCCAAGCTGTACCTTTGCAAGGAACATCGTCAGTAAGCATAGCAACGTGAACTCGGAGTTTATGACGTCATTTCGAGCACCTCCAGCTAGAAATTAGAAGAAGGTATGTGTCCGAGTCCGGTCAGTCCGAGTCTGAGTCCAGTTCATTCGAGTCCAAGACCATGACCGGACTCGAGTCTCACAGCACTGGGTAAAGTTCATTGGCCCATTATGTACATGCATGTGTTGACGATTCCACGGCCAGTCGAAGTACACTTGTATTTGTCAATTCTATAACTTGGTGGTATAAGTTTTAACAAGGATGAGTCTTTCTGTCAAGTTTATATACTGATTTCAACTTGACACAAAGTGCTGTAAGTAATGCTATTGGAAATGTTGCAGGCTTTGTACAGTGAACGGTCAGTAGCATTACGTTTGCAATTGCCCTTATACATGTACAATACTTTAACAGTGTAACTGTATGCTTTTTGGGTTTTCTTCTTTTTTTCATCATAAAGTTTCTCTGAGATGCTACCAAGATTCAGTGCATAAGGTCTACATTCAATGCTGTATTGAAACACTTCAGTATTAGGGGGAACATGTGCACATCGGTCAAAGATAGTGAAAAATAACTTCAAGAAATCTGGTGGCAATCAGAATATTAACAATAATTATCTCCATTTGGGCCATCTCATTTTTAGAGTTTCAGTCAACAAAATATGGTTTTGTTTTGAGTCTTTTTAAATTTGTATAAGGGAAATGGTAAGATGAATTTGAAGTACTGAAGGTGATTGCAGTATTTGTTACATTAATCTGAATAACTAATACAATTGTTTTCCAGTTTTGATGTGATGAAAGTATATGAGTGGTATATACTGTGCAGTTGTCACTGGTAGATGCATCCATTCTGTGTCTTTTACATCGAGCAGTTGAACCTGCAAAGCCGGCATCGTGGGCATGTGGAAAGAACAAAACCTCACTGCCTGAAACACAAAGTTAAGCATTAACTTTCACCCACCACTTACACTGAACTTCCACGCTTGCAAATCCGCTAAGCACGGATGAGACCTGCTTAACAAACATAGGTTAATTACCAACCAAAATCCTATGCAGTGCATATTGGTTGTAGCTGGTCCTCAGCTGCTTTTTGCTTAGCAGGAAAATTGGCTGAGATCGTTTAGACCATAGATAGAGAGAGAGCTGCAACAGTGTCATGAGTTTGGAACCAAAATGGCCGACTCTTATTCTGTCTTCTGTGAGTGCAGTGCCACTTAAATTGGAGTATATTAGTTTATAATTGGCCATTTGGTTACAACTTGGAATCTTAAAATAATTTGATTGCCACAGCTCCCTTTGTGTCAAATTCAATACATGCTTTTGTCACATTTACAATCCCTGCATATTAATGAAAACATTGATAAATATTATCGATGATAGTTTGAAAGTATAATTTTGCCTTACTCTGAAAATTGCATTTAAAGGCAAGCATATCTTGCAAAATTTAGTACACCTCAAACGTTTAAAGCTGAAAAGAAAGTGAGTCGTTTATAGTCGTTAGTCGTATATTACCGAGGTAATAACTGAATCGATTGCCATGGTGCCCTGACTTGGTTATTGCCTAATGTTGCCCCCTTTGTGACCATAATATTGCCATGTTTCCATTGTCATTGCCTTGCTCCCTCTTTTTGACTATATACTGTACAAATCAGACGTATTCATGGGGCATCCATCCTGCATTCGAAGCAGTGCGATCAAACCCAGGCTTGGATTCAAAATAGTCTGGTACCCGTTTTCTTGAATTAGTGTTACATCATGAGATATACAAGGAAGGTAATGAGATTGATGCACCATGAATAACACCTATTGCCCATGGTCGTTCTCTCATACAAAATCTTTTAACATTAAAGAGAGACTTGCCCCTTTGAGTATAAACATCTTGACATTGATTCAGATAGAATAGGAACATGTTTTGTAAATGTCAGTTATTGATAGGGTTAAATTTTCCATTGATGATCACTCTTTTTACCTTCGTGGACGTTGAGGAAATGACCAATGCCATGTCCAGTTCCATGGTTGTAGTCCAGTCCACCACTCCACAACTGGGCCCTTGCAATCGAATCAATGTCCCGCCCTTTTTTGAAAAAATGAGAACAAAAATGTGATAAGAGTGGGATAGTGTCATTCTGTATTTAAACTCTCAAGCATATGGGATAAGGTTCTAGCCGAAAATATTTTAATGGTATGTCTCTACCAGCACCATCTTCATATCGTGAAAGTTATATGTAAATCTGTGAAGCCATTTTTGTTTGGGTATGTTACCAATACTGTACTGTAGCTTTAAGCAACATTTGGCGTTTCAGAAATCACGCTACAAAATTCACCCACGTCGCATGTGGATTAAATCTCTTCCTTGGAGTGTGTACTTGGAAATTGGAATGGTTAATAGCATATACTTTGTAAGATTAGGTACTTACCATAAATTCCAGTACGGAAGACAGTGTTGGCCAGATCAATACTGCCCAGTAGAACTCTAGTGTAGGCTTCCTGTATGAAGAATTAAACATGCAATTAACACACAGAATTTGTAGAGAATTATTTCAAATTTTCCAAATGTGGTATACACATATAACCATTTAAGACCAATGTTATTATTTCACCCCTTTTGTCCGTTTTCTTGTCTGCAATTTTTTGCTTATAATAACTGTTGGATTATTTCATTCTTGACCTATGTTTACCTTCATGAATGCAGTAGGAGTCCCAAAGTGGAATGTTCTGGTGATGTCACAGGTACCTTGCCTTGAAATCAAGCAACATAGAATATCAATGAAACTATACTCCTCAATCAAAGCTTTCATGACAATGTTTCTCAACAGAAACTGTACATCACACACACAAACTTAAAACATGATTATCAGGAGTTTGGTTAAATGACTTGACATCTGGGGCCGATTTTATTCAGCTGTTTTAAGCACCAAAACTTGCTATAGCGGTAATGGTAGAAACATACTGTAAAAATGTTTCTGCCTGGAATGGTGTATTTATCCAGAAACGAGTAAAACCAAACGCAAAAACATGTTTGATCCTGGAAAGATCATAAATGAGACAACTATTCCCACACAATTTGGCGTAACAATTGCAATGGTTTTTTCGCCGTTTTCTGCTGTTTCCAACGATCAATTGACTTGAAAATTTCACAGGTTTGTTTTTATTCCATGACAAGTCAAATTATGAACAGACCGCAGTTGCTCTGTTGCCTTAACCAATGCTGTACATGCCCTTTTGAGCAGAGAAGTCAAACGTGAGAGTTTGATGAGGCTACTTACAAGTATTGGCCACCTGAATCCAGAAGGAACGTGCCCGCTTTGGTGATAGCCACATCAGTGTCCGGTGTGGATCTGAAGAAAAACAAAAACAAAAACAAAAACCTTTTTTTTTATTTTTGTCTGAAAGACTTCTTTTTATTTTGCCAATTTTACATTAAGGTGCAGATGGCTAATTTCCTGTTCATGATGTTCTTCATTATGTTATGCCCTTGATTGTTTATCAAAGTAAGTTTTATTCTTACCAGGTATTAGTATTCATTCTATAGAAGCGCAGCCATTAATTTTTTTTTTAACTGATGATTTGCCATGAGAATGTGCCAAATCACCATAAATTTGCATAATGATTGATTGCTCGATTAAGACTAAATCCTGCAATTGTGCCAAAACTAAGTCCTCTGTTTTCAGGAAATGCCCTTCATTGAGGCAGCAACAAAGAAACATGAAGACAAATTAAACGATATACGATGACTAAAGTATAATATAGGCCTACATAATATATGTACATACGTGTAGTGTATGATAGCTCCGTTGGGACCAAATCCTGCGATCGTTCCAAAGCTAAGCCCTCTGTTGTCAGCAAAGGCTCTTGAATGAGGCAGGAAAGAAACAGGAAGAAGAAATCAGTTTATTTTATATTGCAAACTTATGTCAGTGTCAGTGTCACTTTGTCACCTTTAGTGTCAATTGTCACTGTCATCATGGATCATCTCTGTCATCAACTAAATCTTTGACATTGTCAGGATAGCTTTTGTCACCACCATTACCCCCCCCCCCCCTCTATAATCAATGAAATAGAATTTGGTACGTGCAGAATCTTCTGCCTCCACATAATTATGTGTGTGTCCATTCTATGGTTCAGTAAGTATAGAGCAACGAAATTCTTTGAATGATGCAAAACATATAATGCCGGTAGGCCTATCTATCTTCTAGCAATTTGAATTCAATTAAGCCTAGTATTAAAAAACAATCAGAAATTCCTTACTCCCGAAATTCAATGGCCTTTTGCATCACAATCTGTTCACTGATGACGCTGATGTCCCCTTTCATTGGATCCTGGAGGGCAAAGTTTGGAAAGATATGAAAAATGTTCAGTCTCTTGATGAGTAAAATCTGAGAATTGCAGACTTGAAATGCAGTTGGATATGTTGGACACATAGCTCAATGGACAGTGGCATAGGCAAAGGCTGATCATTCTTGAGGTGTTGAATTATTGTTTTAGTGGCTCAAACATGGAGTAGTGTATATGTGCAGCGCTTTGTAACCGAAAGGAAAATGCGCTATATCAAATGACTATTGGATTGGATTGGAAAAGGAAAACAAAGTAGCTGTGCTGTCAGTGAAGTTATTGGAAATTTAATCCAATTAACAAAGAAAGATTCCAATTTCAAATTGTCTGATTGTTTAGTCATTGGCATCGAGAAGTTGGAGTTAGGGGCGCAATTGTAGCGCTTGCACCGGGCGCCGTTTTCCCTAGATACGCCGCTCTCAATGGCAGAGATGCAGTAACATGTTTAAGTGGGATACTTGTACCTCTAGGCCATCGATCTTGTCCTGCATCCAAGCTCCAAGATTACACAGTGCGATTGAGTCCATTGCCTTAAATTGAGAGAAATAATCAAACACAGAGAGAGAATGAAACAAAAATGTATCTGCCAAACGAACAAGGATAATTGACTATTAGGGTCACCACCAACGTAGGGCTGGATGGCTCAGTTGGTAGAGGACCTGTACGGTATTCAGGAGGTCGCCGTTTCGAATCCCGCTGCAGTCAATTTTTCTTTGTTCACGTTTCAATGACTTTAAATTCAGTCAGTTTTCCTTGTGGTTATTGATTATTGAAAAATTGATCTAGTCGGTTTTCAATGTGGTTATTTCATTATCATATTCATTTAAGTGAACTCCTTGACTGATCCCCCATAAACCATTGCTCAGGTTGCAGCATTGTTATTGCTGCGCCTATATCTTCAATGATCCTTGGGATATAGTGGTATGTGAATGGTTTCATGGCTTCTGACTGCCAAACGAACAAAGATAATTGACATTTTTGGCACTGCCAATATAGGGACCAGTTGGTAGAGCACTGGTATGACATTCCAGGGGTTACTGGTTCGAATCCCACTCAGTTTTTTCTTTGTTCACCTAAACACAACCCAGCAGGCCAGCACTGACCTCTAGGTTTTGACCAATCAACAGATCTGATTGGCTGCATGATGTGCCGCGTTGCATAAAATTTGCATGCAGGCATGTATCAGACGTTCGTACGTAGAGTGGCACGGAGAAGAATGAGTGATACTCAAGACTACTCAAAGTACTGAGTAATCAGGTTTTTGGGATGGCAAGCCTACTTCAAATCAGGAATTGTTGGCTTTGGCTTACATGTGCGTCCTCCATGCCTTGGGCCTCTTTCTCACTCTTGACTGCCTTCATGAGTAGTAGAGGGGATGCATCTACGACACGTTTACCTTCCTGTACACAGACAGACAAACCAAGTATACAAATCAATTCAACAAACAGACTTATAGGCCTACTTCACGGATAATGTTTGTCATTTTCATAGGGCGTTTACGAAACGGAGGCTTAGGCTCAGGCTCCAGCTCTGTCCTCCATTATGCTGAAAAACAAGTTGTGGTTTTTCATTGAAGCTGAAGCTCTGTTTTCCTTTTCAAACCAGAGAATCTACTTCAGAACCGCAGCCAAAAGCCTCTATTTTGATACCCGTTATTTCAGAATGGATTCACGAAATGGAGCTGGAGCCTGAGCCTGAGCCTCCGTTTCGTAAACGCCCATAGGCTCTGAAAAAGGTATCAGAACTGAGAAATAACATTTTAAAGTCAACTCCCAATAGGTGCGTTCGTTTAGCTTTCACGGGTCTGCCCTGACCTGAGGATGGTCGTGTATACTGCACAAAACAAACGAGAGGGTGGGGACGAGGTTGACTGGTGTCGAATCGTGGAAGCTAAACGAACGCGCACCCTTTTTAAATGACAAATATTTGCTATCATTGGACATAATTTTTAAAGAGAAAAAAATATCTGTATCCGTTGAATATACTATTTTTTTCTCTTGGCAATATGTTGTTGTTGGGGGATAGTAAGTTCATATATTGTCACATATTGCTCCTCTTCACCCAGGTGTAAATGGGTACCTGTGAGGGTAGAGATGGCTTTGTAGTTTGAGTAGCCTTTGTGCGCCCTATGGTTGCCAGGGCTGTATACTCCCCAGGGAGTTGAGATGGTTTCAGGAATGTAAATTATGGCCCTATGACCAGGGATAATAATAATGTACAGCGCTTTGATCTTCTTGGAAAGGCGCTTTATAAATTCCCGTTATTATTATTATTATTATGATTAAACTCACCCAAACTGCTTCATAGACGGCGTAACTAGCTTGATCGCTGATCCATATTTTACCACTCAAGGTGTCGTTAAGCCCTCGCAAATCATCAAAGAAACCATTGTAATCCTTGACGATCACACAGGCTGTATAGGAATACACATTTTCCAAATCAAGTCTGGTAAAACACACACTCAAATCTGCCGGGGGTTGATTTCACCAAATTCATCATAACTTACTTATCAATCGTAGGAGTACGAAGACAATGCTATCTATACCCAGTATGAATATTTTCTATTTCCGTCTGTTGCGCCTATTATCTTGCCATCTCCATTCTTCATTCAATTCATGATTTGTCTAAATTGCATAATTGTATTTATTTGAGCTCAAAGGTAATTTCATACTTTGGTTTTTGTCAAAGAAGAACAGATTCATGGGCTAAACTATCAAGGTAGATACAGTAACAGTCATCTGTGAAATTCCCAGTCCCATACGGTGCCCACTTTGTGAGAAAACAATGACAAATTTCCAGGGTATTTTAAAATCTTTTCTCATGATGTTTGACCTTCCGAAGATCCAAATTGTTTTTGGTCCATTGGTTTTACTCTTTTTCTGGATGAATACAGCATTTCAGGCAGATACATTTTTAGAATGTTTCTACCATTACCATCTTTATACCCTGTAAGTAATACGTAAATCTGTGAACATTTCTGTTTTGGGTTGTTACCGATGTTGTACATGCCTTTTAACCTCCTTCCCAATAAGCCCCCTCCCCCACATCCTCTTGATTGGTCAAATATCTCTGATTATTCTTATTGTTCTTACGGTCTGAATTCAGGCATGAGGCGCCATCTTCTGCCACATTCAGATGGGTCTTCACTTCAGGGGGAACTCGTTTGGTTGATGCACTATTGTACAGATATAACCTGGAACGAAATGGATTTCAAGTATGGGTTTTATTGTCTTGTCTTATAAGTATAATACATGATTGGTAAAGATCACAGAACTCACACTTTGTCTAATCCAGCACGTTCGTGAAATTGATACACCTGTGAAAATTTGAGCTCAATCGGACATCTGAGTCACGAGAAAATGAAGAAAAACCGACTCAATCTTTCTTATAAAACATAAAGAATGGTTTTGATCTTACACCAAGATCAAAACTGTTTTCGGTCTTTGTTTGACTAATTTCTGGATACAGGCTTTATGTAAGATGCGGTGATTGTTCATAGCCTTACATTGTATCAGTCTTGGTGACGATAGCATAGGACACAAACATGGGGTTGTAGGGAACATCTGCACCTCTTAAGTTGAACAACCCTGCGAACAAAAATCAGAAAAAAACGTTAGTCTAATACCCCTAATCCTTATAACCTTACACCAAATTTGACCCCCCCCCCCCCCCTCACCCTAACATATCTTCCCCCTTCCCTTCTATACCCCTACCTTTCATACCCTTACTTCATAACTCTCACACCCCTTACCTTTAATACCCCTTGTCCTTTAAATTGTTCCGCTTAGACTTACGCCTTATACTCCATAGGCCTACCCTCCTACCCCTCCTTCCTAACCTCTCATACCCCGTATACCCCCATCATCTTTACCCCTCACATTTTTCTTTAGCCTTCACCCTTTACCCTCTACTCCCCATACCATTACTTCGTAACTCTCACACCCGTTACCTTTTCAATGTTCCCCCTTAGACTTGCCCTTTATACTCCAAAGGCCTACCCTCCTATACCCCTTCTTCCTAAGATTTCATCATGCCCCACCCTTTTCACCCCTACCCCTCACGTCTTCTCTTTAACTTCACCCTTAACCCTACTCCTCATACCCTTATTTCGTAACTCTAACACCTCTTACCTTTTATATACCACCCCCTTGCCCTTTCAATTTTCCCCCTTAGACTTACCCCTCACACTCAATAAACCTATCCCTCATGTCTTCTCTTAAGGCTTCAGCCCTTCACCCTCTACTCCTCAGACCCTTTACTTCTCACCTCTCACACGCCTTTATCTTTATACTCCTTGGCCTTTCAAGTTTCCCCTTAAGACTTACCCCTTTATACTCCAAAGACCTACCCCCTACCCCTCCTTCCGAACCTTTCATACCCCATACCCCTTTCACCCTTACCCCTCACGTCTTCTCTTCAACTTCACCCTTAACCCTCTACTCCTCAGACCCTTACTTCTTAACTCTCAAACCTCCAAAGCCCACCATTCAACCTACATGCAATCTCATCCAGCTTAGTAATGACCAGTGCATCAATCTCGTCTCCCAGTTGTTGACGAATGCTGTCCTGACCGGGTACTCCATCTATGACCTTCTGCTGCCAAGTTTCTCCTGTCCGAAAGAAGATTGGGAGACTATGAAAGAGTGCAGAGAAATAATTATACTGGGGATCTAGAAATAGGATCAATTACACAAGAATTGAAGATAGAAGAGGCAGGGGACGTCCAATAATGAGAACGTGGGCTGACGATGTGAAACAGACGTGGGTACTATAGTATGGCAGAATGTGTTAGAGCTGCCAGGGATGGAGAAGTTGGACAGCAAAATCAAATCGCCCCAACGGCCACGGGAGTGACCTGGGGTCGATGTCACCAAACTCATCGTAACTTCATATCAATCGTAGGACTTAAGATGCATTGCAGCCCTACGTAGGATACCATGGATTATCCATCGTAACGAGTTACGATCGATCGTAGGGCTTCGTGAAATCGACCTCACACCTGATAAATTCACCCAAACATACTGATATCAAGATTGAATAGGATGTTGACCTGAATATAGTAGTAGCTACAGAATGCTACATACCATTATTGAAATCACCTGTAACTATAACTTTTTGCAAAATTGTTGTTAGTATAGTCTTGATCCCATCTTTAGAAGTTAAGGTTAGGGTTAGGGCTATAGTGGATGTCAATGAAAAAGACTGTACCACACAATAGATTAGAGGGAATACACAAAAGGGAGGTGACATGTTCATCAGACGGGGTAAGCAAAGAGGAGGACATCACATGCAAAATGAAAGATCAAAGGAATCTGGTAAAGCTGATTAATTTATCAGACTAATTTATCAGACCTGTGTATTTCTCAGCATCCAGAATGGTGATGACCGTCTCCTCGTTGTATTCAGGCTGATCATCCCAGATTTCATCCACTAGATTATTGGCAATAGACCTGAGGGTTATTGTCTTCTCAGGCAGTTTTGCTTTCAAAGCCGCAGCATAGGACTCATAGGAACCTAGAAAAGAAGAATGTAAGGCATTCCGAGAGGCATATTTATATGGAGATTTTTAGAATATGTAAATCTATATTTTCTAACAATTTAACAATCATTAGCAAAGCTAAGGTACTAGCATACTTTGGTAGCATACCGAAACAGAAATCTCCATCAGATTTACCAATACCTTACAGGGTATAAAGATAAGGTGGTGATGGTAGAAACGTACAGTTAAACATTAGAAAGATACAGTACAGGATTGGTAGCATACCCAAACAAAAATGTTCACAGATGTACGTTTCAGGGTATGAAGATGGTGCCGGTAGAGTCAAACCAATGACCAAAAACAATTTTGATATTCGGAAGATCAGAAATAACGGTAAAGATTTTTTTAAAATATGCCGTGGGCGTTTTTCACAGTTTTCTCAAAACGTGGGCACCGCATGGGACTGGGAATATCACAGATGACTGTTACTGTACCCTTTTTGATATTTCTGCTCATAAATCTACTTTTATTAACCAAAGTATGAAATTACCTTTGAGCTCAAATAAATACAATTACAATTCAGACAAATCATGAATATTGAATGAAGAATGAAGATGGTAAGATAATAGGCATAACTGACAGAACAAGAAACTATTCAAACTGGTATTGATGGCATTGCCTATACTTTTCCAATTCAATACCAGTTGAATGAAGACAGACAAGTATACAAATGACAACAACAAATCTATTTTATATACTGGATGTGGGAGGTGTTTTTTGTTATACTTACTAACTGACATGATGGTAGGGTCAAATCCAATCACATTCCCATCTGATAATGTGTCTGCTAGCCAAGCAGAAGCACTGGGATCATCAAATGTAGCACCTGTCATGAACATTATAAAGTTATCACGCTGACATTTCAAATGGCTGAAAGTTCCAAATGATGAAAATCATTTCTAATCAAATAGCCACAATAAGGGAAACTGACTGGATTTATTTTGAGTCATCGAGAGGTGGACAAAGCAAAATTGACTGAAGCGGGATTCGAACCGGCGACAACCAGAATACCGTACCTGGGGCCAATTTCAAAGAGCTGCCGCTGCTTAAGCATGAAAAGTCTTCCTTGCTCAAACAGGATTGCCATTACCACATTTTCATGTGATGTTTACTGCTTTTGTCTTGTATTCGGCCATTGTTTGCTGAGCATAACATTCACAAGGAGTTTTGACAAACTGATTTTATTTACCAAGGTTTTTTTGGTGCTTAAGCAAATTTTGGTGCTTAAGAAGCTCTATGAAATTGGCCCGAGCACTGAGCTATCCAGCCCTATTTGGCGGTGTCCCTCAATAAAGAAAACCAAATGGCACATCAGTCATTTTCATTACCTATACCATTTTGACCCAAAGACATTCAGTTCTCGATTTTACTCTGTCTTGGAAGTCCTGTGGGGTCCTTACCAGGGGTCGATTTCACCTAACTCGTCGTAACCTATCAGTCATTTGACTTTTTGATGCTTTGCAGCCCCACGTACAAGTCGCAGGATACGATGGGTTATCCTTCGTAACTCGGGTTACGATCGATCGTAGGGCTTCGTGAAATCGACCCCTGTACAATAAGGAAGCAAAGCCTTACCGACTTTCATGAGATCCCACTGACAGTCCATTTCTTTCTCAGCTTGCAGGAAGTACCTGCCATCAGTCCACAGCTTGGTGTCAGTGTCAGTCACCACGGCAAGACCTGGAAAGATGACCACACCATACCAGTGTATAAGGTTTGCACAGGCAAAAGGTATGATTGTAGGCCCTATGCCTTCTTTATGTTGAGATTGAATTGATAGGCCTATTCTTTAAATTGGTATAAATTAAAAATCTACATTGGGAAATGTTAATTTAATGACGAATTTCCAAATCTACAAAAAAAGAAAAGCAACATAATACAAATTCGAGAACTCGTACTCGTACTCGAGTACAACTCGAGTACAGACAAATACTTGGCCCGTACTTGATTAAAAGTACTCGAAAATAAAATGTACTTTGCCCGTACTCGATAAAAAGTACTCGAACATTAATGTACTTGGCCCGTACTCGATTCCATGTACTCGAATGTTGGGTGTACTTGACCATTTAGTGCAAATTTTATTTTCGTTAGAATTTCACGGTTGATAATATTGCCGATTTCCGATAAATTATACAATGGGAGTATGAAGATCATCGGGAGTTTAGTATCAAATGGAGTAAGCAGCACAGTGTCATTTGCAAGGTTTGAAAAACATTAATTTCTGAGAAGAGTGGCACAGCATGATCAACATCCAATAATTATGAACATCTTTGGGAAACAAAATGCAATATTTTTGCACTGTGCGTTGGTACTGTACTCGGACGTGGCCGCGGACTTTGGTACTCGGACTCGGCCCTGTACTCGACCTTGAATGTACTCGCACTCGATACTTAGGACTTGGACTCGACAGCAATGCACTCGGACTCCCCCCAGTACTCAGACCTTGAAGTACTCGGAGTACTCTGTACTCGGATCTGAGGTCTCCACTCCAACACTGATGCTAGTTCAAGTTGCAATTATATCTTAGTCAGATAAACGAAGTGATTTTATCAGTGTTTGAAATTAATGAGTTAGTTTTCTCGGACACTGAACGATCTACTAACCGGCTGATCCTAGCAATCCAGATATGAAAGGTCTCCTTTTGTCACGTGCTGCTACATATTCGCTCTGTTGATAAAGTTCTAAAACACTGCAGTTTACGGGTTATTGATCAAACACGACCAAACAACAACATGAAGGAACATATCAAAGAAACGGATACTCAGGCGCTCAGGCTCAGGCTCTGTCGTCCATGCTGAAATTATAGGTTGTGATTTTTCATCGAAGCTGAAGCTCTGTTTTCCTGTTCAAACCAGAGAATCTACTTCCGAACCGCAGCCAAAAACCTCTATTTTGATACCCGTTATTTTAACTAGATTCACGAAATGGAACCAGAGCTGAGCCTGGGTCTCCGTTTCGTAAACCATATAATTGAAAATCAATCACAAACGTGGATTAAATGAAAGATTACGAAAGTTGTGTTCAAACTGTCATTTGTTTAAAATTCCACACACACCCGTGACCTGTTGTGGTGAGCTACAAGAAATAAAAGTAGAACTTGGTTTTTTTTATGTTCAGAAACAAAAGTATGAACTTTCCAAGCTTTCATAACATTTGTTCGAAATTCAGTCAAGTATATTATTTCTATACATTCTTCAAACGTATTGGAGCATTGGGCGTTTATATATTGTTTAAAATAAATGAGCCACAAAGCCAAATTTTTGGTCAACGTTCATCCACTAAGCTCAACGCTGAGCTTATTTTTACAATGACCAAAACATATTTTTTATAAATAATTATTCTTGTTCTATAAAGTTATCCATTGGTTTGGCTGAGCATCAGTGATTAAGCTTGCACTATGATTGAAACCTATAGTAATATACGAATACTTGTTTCCTTCTTATTCTTACCCCATGTGCGTCTTCTGATGGGATGATGTAAGCGTTGACATTGTTCGCTGACATTTTACTGCGAAGTGCAGCTACACGAACTGCTGTATCAGTCACCGTAGGGGGTAAGTAGGGCGGCTGGAGATTGCAAGGACATTCAATACATTAATTGAATATAATTATTTCTATGATTAGGAAAATGTACTTTTCTAAATTGCATGTGGGAGACAGCAGGCGCGGTTCTACGTGGAGGGGGGGGGGGGGGGGCTTGAGCCCCCCAAACAAATTTAGTCTAGCCCCACAAAAAAATGCAATTGAAAACAAAATTGTTGACACTACTGGATCTTTTAAGTTATTAAGCGCCAATTACATTTTAAAAAACGCGTGGCATAGGATATAGGTGCATGTTTTTACCCGTATTAAGACATTATAGCAGAAGCGAGTGTTAAAAGAACCCAAAATATTGGCTCTTCTATAGCCCTCCCCCCCCCCCACCCCACCCCACCCCCCCCCCCCCCAAAAAAAAATCAATAATAATGGCTCTTCAAGCCCACCAAAATATTGGCTCTATAGAACCGCGTCTGGGAGACAGGTTAACATCTGAAACTGAACATTTTGGAGACGTTGAATAGGGAGACGTACCGAAACGTCTCGCTATTCAACGACGTCTCCTATTGTACCAGTTACCTTTCAAAGACATAATTTTCACAGTCCATATTTTAACAGAAGACAGAGAATGCGTTCAATATGAACATGGACGTAACATGTCTATTTCAAGTTAATTGGTTTGGAGGATGTTTAGAAATAGGTAAGTAAAGTTCAGTGCACGACCCTATGGGAATGTCTCATTAATGATCCATCATGTATTAGTGCACGCCTTTGTCTCTAATTTACCCAAACTCCACTAATAAGTCTTTACGGCAGTTAATGCCTATTTTATGAAACTAGGCGTCGATTTCACCAAACTCATCGTAACTTACTTCCAATCGTATGACCTATGATGCATTACAGCCCTACGTATGTTACAACGGGTTATCCTTCGTAACTTGGGTTACGATCGATCGTAGGCTTCGTGAAATCGACGCTGTGGTTCTAGTGAGCAGAATGTTGAAGTATGATACTTGAGTGACTGGTGTTGGAAAGCGAGTTCGGTTCTTCCAGGAATCTTGGTTCCAGCAAAATGGGATTGGTTCTTGGGAGGGTGTTTCGTGCTAGAAAGAGTCTTTGGTTTGGGGAATAAAATGCGTCGTTCTGTAAAGAATTTGTAGCTTTAGGAACAGTGCTGAGTCCTAAATCTCAGGGGTACGAATGTTTAGTTCTGGTGTGACTGTAATTCAGAGTAATTGTGTGGTTTATTATAAGGAAGAAATATTGAGTATACATGACATTAACCCACATCGATGTCGCAGTTTCGCACGTCATCTCCGCTGTCCTGACGTTTCTGTCGATCATGAAACCGTACATTCACTCTGTTAGCCGGCCCTGCTACAGGGGAGGCAGACACGCTCAGCAAACACACTGCCGGGGAAAACAAATCGGAAAAATGCCGTTAAGTTGTCCTCGTCGCAAAATACATAAACATTTCAGCTAGTTGACATAACTTAAACTTGAGCTGAAGTCAAAGGGGTGACACATGATTGATGAAGGTCACAGAACAATGTTTACACGACGGATCTAACATACTGATGGCATATCTTTTAAAGTCAACATTAGCCGGATTTGTAAAGGTAATGCATGATTGGTAACATACCCAACAGATATGTTCACAGACTAACGTATAACTTTCAGGTATGAAGATGGTGCTGGTAGAAATATTTCCGCCTGAAATGGTGTATTTAACCAGGAAATTAGTCAAACAAAGACCAAAAACAGTTTTGATCTCGGGGTAAGATCAAACTAAATCATTGAGTCGGGTTTTCGCTATTCACTCGTGACTCAGATGTCCGATTGAGTTCAAATATTCAAAGGTTTAATATTTCATGTACATGTTGGATCAGACAAAGTGTGGGTGCTCTTCTGTGACCTTTACCGATCATGTATTATACCTTTAAAGTTCGATTCATTCGGCAATTTGAGTCAAAAAATAACAAAAATAGTTACAAACCGCTTAAGTTATTTTCATTACATAAAAATACGATTAATCTGTATAAGATCAACACGTGAAATTATTCTTCGGACACCTTTCAACAAAATACTTTGCACACGAGTAGCATTTTAGGCAGCAATAAAAACTAATCAAACAAGACGGCTGTATTTATAACCCTATCTGCTGTAGCGAGTTTGCAAATAAAAATGTGGATTTTGTGACATGAGCCAAAATGGTCGTAAAAAAAACTGTACGACTTATGCTGACATGGCCGTGCAACCGGTCTAAGTCTACCCCAGGCCCAATGAACCGTCAATTTCTGCCCCGTACCTCGTACTTTGACTGGCCGGCTCATAAATATAGTCCAACAAGGTACAGTGATATACAGTGTAAATTTCCTTTTAAGGTATAATACATGATTGTATTAAAAGTTCACAGAGCAGCTCTCATTCTTGATCAAACATGTACTTAAAATAACACACCTGTTAAAATTTGAGGTCAACTGGACATTTTGCTGAGTCACGCGAAAATAGCGAAAACCCGACGCAATTGTTCTTATAAAACATAAATAATGTTTTTGATCTTACCCCGAGATCATAACTGTTTTCGGTCTTTGTTATACTAATTTCTAGATATATACACCATTTCAGACGGAACTATTTTAACGGTATGTTTCTACCAGCACAATCATACCCTGAAAGTTATACGTAAATCTGTGAACATGTCTGTTTTGGTATGTTACCAACTGTACTGCATCCTTTAACCAAATTCTGGTCATTTTTCAAACCTTTATTCACACCTGTGAATGTGATTTGATTGTATGCCATATTTTTTGCCCTGTAGGCCCATTTGAGAAAAATCTCGATCTTCTGTTATTGTACTTAAACGAAGTATTGGAGGCCGTACCCAAAATCCATATACCAGCCATTATACACGTCACTTGATAAGTTTTTCAGGCCATGCACCTTCTTCATAATTGCGGCTTAGGTTAGGACTTGATTTCATCGAAATGGTATTATTATTATCGAAATGACCCCCGGGGTTATTCCAATGAAAATATTCGCTTAGCGTTGGGTTCGGCCATGAGCCTCACCGGGCCAGCCTTGCCCAGGCTTAGCTTGCAGGGCACCGGTAGGACTAAGCCAAACGACCCCCATCGTCACTCGTAGAGCAAGGGCCTTGCTCGCTGTTCATACAATTTGATTACAACATAGTGTGAATAATGCGAGACATATACTTAGGCTTATAGATACATGTAATATCAATGTCTTTCTCTTTTATCTTCCTTGTGTAATTGTGTGTGTCAGAATCTGAAAATCATGGTAGATTTCAGTGTCATCACATGTATGATTTTGCCTTTCTCTCCACACAAAATTTTGAGTAGGCCCCTACTAGTAGTACTACGTACTATAGGGATGTTGACACAAGGGGCCAATTTCATAGAGCTGCTTTAGCACAAAATTTGTCTTCCTTGATCAAACAATATTTTCCCAACGAAATGTTCACGTGATGTTTACTGCTTTTGACTTGTGTTTGGCCTTTGTTTGCTGATTAGTTTTGGCTGGCATACTGATTTTATTTATCAAGGTTTTTGGTGCTTAATTTAAGAAAATTGTGGTGCTAAAAGGTAGTTTCATACTTTCTGGTGGCATACCGAAATAGAAATCTTCAAAAACTGACCTATAACTTTAGAAATACTGTGGCCGTTTTTCACTGTTTTCTCAAAAAGTGTGCACCGTATTGGACTGAAATTTTCACAGATGACTGTTACTGTATCTGTCTTGATATTTTTGACCATGAATCTGTATTTCTTTGAAAAAAAAAAACAAAGTATGATATACCTTTGAGCAGCTCTATGAAATTGACCTCTGATTACTACACTATAACTAGGCCTACAATAATATTGTATGTGTTTCGCACTGCATGCAGTGTTCAATCACGGAAGCAATCTCTATGATCATAATAAGTCTCTTTTCCTAATATAAGTATACATTCCATATCTGTTTCCAGTGTGTTATTTACTTTAGCCCTATACAGCCCTGTAGATACTAGAGTAGCTTCATGTAACAGCAGAATAGGTTTCCTTGTGCTATTTATGGAAGTAGAAATAGAATCTCTGAACTGTTCTCTAACTCCTTATAATCATTTTATCTCCTGCTGGAACCGCTAAATCAATCTTCAATAGGACAACGCCCCTTTGGGTTGTAAAGTTCCGTGTGACCGTGTTGCAAAAACTTCCGGCCGTTTTCAGATAATTCCCATGCAATCGCCGGCAACTCAAATACTGAACTTACCGGCCGCCAAAGTGACCCCAAACATCAGCCGAAACGTCGTCCACATCTTGAGCTGTATCTCTTCTCTTCGCTGTCTCTTGTTTATAAGAAAACAACACACCTTTACAATGATTGTTGCTTGACGCAAGCGTGTTGGTGATCCTGTCGTAGCGCAAATTAACCTGGGCCACTGGCTTATAAAAGTTATTTCGCACCTTGCGAATCGTATACAGTCTGGCTATCAGCTATACGAGGTAGTAATACAGGTATCAGTGATAAGGTAGACTTGGAGCCAAGTCGTTATAAGTCGCGGTGATCTTCTCTTCTTTCACGCAACTCTCGCGAAACCGCTCTACTTTCTCGCGAGACTCATGGCTACGGCAAGAGTTCGGTTCGGAACACTCGAAAATAAAGTGGTCCCGAGCCGAACTAGAACGTAGAGCGGTTTCGCGAGAGTTGCGTGAGAGAAGAGACAATCACCGCGACTTCTATTTACGACTTGGCTCCAAGTCTAGTGATAAGGCTGTATTACAACGTATATCAGCGATTGGGTGATAATACGTGAATAATATCGTCAACCACGGTAAGGCATAAGGACCTTGGACCGAAACAGCGTACCCAGTGGGATACCGTCAATCATAATTGGGAGCTGCCACGCACAGCAGCCATAATGCGTCGTCAACTCGAAGAGAAAAAAACTACTGGTAATAAAAAGCAACTCTGATCAAAAGGTCAATGTCAGGAGATCAAGAGAACGAACAAGCTCCTTAAAGATAACCCTAGGGCAACCAGTATAACCACTTTTATGATGAAACGTATACTATTCATTTGATTTGCGTCTGAAGTTATCATGATCATCAGAGCAACAACGTACACAATCATAAAGAACAAGAGTATAGGCAACATGTTTGTGCTTTTATGGATTACATGTATAAGCTACACTTTATTTCACCAAAACGTATAACATGAATTACCATGGATGTTAATGTTAGAGTAGTATACTTGGCAAGAAACCAAATTGTATATCATAAGCTGACATTTCTAAAGGGAGTGATAATATTGAACCCCAAGTCTCAGTCATTGAAAGTAAGAAAACAAATCTACGGATATTCTGCTTGGAGTTAGGAGGGCCTGACGCGTTTCGATCCTAGCAGGCCGGATCAAGTTCTCAAAGGCCTTTAAGAAAGATCCTGCTAGGGTCGAAACGCGTCAGGCCCTCCTAACACCAAGCATGCCATGCTAATGCTATACCTATTTCAGGTCATTTTGGCTGATGAGCAGTTTGCAGCACTTTATCATGATTACTCATATCTACAAATATTCTAGGAGCTTTAAGGCGTTCTGTATATCATTCTCTGTGGAAGTTTATTTATTTATTGTTTACCCTGGGTTTATACCTGCTCAGTGAAACACACTGTTTTCCAGAGGTTCCCAGCAATTACAATATGAATTATGAAGGATGGTGCTATACACGTGAACGAGTAGCAGGCTTTCATGGGCGCCCTTTGGCAGCCAGCCACATCAACCCATATATGATCACGAAGCACAGCTTAAGATCGAAAGTGTTTGGTTTTTGTGGAGGGAGGAAAACCGGAGAACCCAGAGAAAAACCCTCGAAGCATATAGGAGAGAACCAAACGCACAATTCTACTCACATATGACCCAAGCCGGGATCGAACCCGGGCCACAATAATGAGAGGCGAGTGCCTAATGCACTTTGCCACCTATGCCCCTATGCATACACATATCTGTGTCTTTCAGTCATGAGACTTAAGTTAGTTTCCAGCTCTATCAGTGAGCGTCCTTTTTGTATTAATAATTGTTTCAAGTAATCAGCCCTTCGTTCGAGAGACG
Source organism: Astropecten irregularis (assembly GCA_963971285.1). Taxonomy (NCBI): domain Eukaryota; kingdom Metazoa; phylum Echinodermata; class Asteroidea; order Paxillosida; family Astropectinidae; genus Astropecten; species Astropecten irregularis. The sequence goes on along the minus strand of OZ020249.1, from coordinate 20,130,078 downwards.
CGGGCAATCCGTTGTTAGGGCAAAATGTCAGTGAAATAGGACTACGGTCGACAGAAGCTTTAAGGTTTTCTTTTCAAGTCACACAAGCTTGAAGGTCTTGTCAAATGATGCCACGACTTGGCGGCATCAAGCACCGCCCAGCTGGTCACTGGTGAAGAAGACGAGATGACTTGCTCCTCGATCCACATCTGAGGAAATTTGCCAAAACGATAGGCTCAGTACCTCGATCTCAATTAAGGGCCTTCGGTTCGGGGTGAGCGTTTAATTGGTTTTACGAACCCGGTTGGCGGTGCGTCTCAGACTAGGTATGATTGAAGAGTCTGGACAGCTGACTGGTGCTGTTAGTGTTGCAGATGCTCACAAACTGTGCTCCACCAAAGCACCAGCTGAGCAGCAGTGGGCATCTCCCAGAGAGCAGATGTCTTCACTGTCCGCAACATATACCTGCATGCACTAGGCGCGGCCTAGAGCTAACATTTTTTTTAGAGGGGGTAGACCCCCTTCGCACGTGACGTCATTTTTTTAATGTTCGCCTCTGTCTGCTAATTTGTGGCCGAAAAGCAGCCTAGCTATAGCATATATTATAGCGCGTTTTAGTGTTTTTAGACAGAAAAACTGTGTACTCCCCAAATCCTCCATTTTTCAGTCAGATAAAAAGAATGATTCTCATGAAACGTGTTGCCCCCAACGTACCCTCGCACCCCTGGATTTCTGAAATCATATTCCGGGTGCCCTTTAACATGCCACAGTTTCTACTGACAAACTCTTTTCCATGTGTGCTACTCATATTTTTGGTGTACTTTTGTCGGGGTCATGCCCCAGCCAAAGGTTAAGCGAATACAGCATCAGTCTTGAAGTACTAGGCCTAATGCTGAAGATTCCAGCTGGTCTGCTATATTATGCTATTCCGTTTCTGATTTTTGCTATTATCATGCTTAATCTTTTATTTCAAACGTGGAATCAAGAAAGTGAATTAATTAATTTCTCACGATTGAAATGCATGCACATTTTTTTAAACAAAGTCAGTGAATTGTTAGGTAGGACTATAGTACCAGTGTGCATTGCATACAGTGCAACGTTCAGCCTATAGTACACACATTTACTGATTGGATCACAGTTTGCTTATGCAAAACAAGAAAAGCTAACTCGGGTCATTAAAGTTATACGGTCACCGAACAGCACTCACACTTTGTCTGATCCAGCATGTACATGAAATAATAAACCTGTGAAAATTTTGAGCTTAATCGGACAACTGAGTCACGTGAAAATAGCGAAAACCCGACTCATTTTTCTTATAAAACATAAAGAATGGTTTTGATCTTACCCCAAGATCAAAACTGTTTTCCGTCTTTGTTTTACTGATATTTCTGGAAATACACCATTTCAGGGGGGAATTTTTCAACGGTATGTTTCTGCCAGCACCATCTTCATACCCTGAAAGTTATACGTAAATCTGTGAACATTTCTATTTAGGTATTTTTACCAATCCTGTACTGTATCTTTAATAGACTTCAGAAGTGAACTTTGAATTATATACTCAATGAACATGATTATATGACTATAGTTTTATTATGTAAACATTAAGGCGTAGTCAATGTAAAACTAATAGCTATCCATAAAAATTGTTATCAGTTATCCAGGCGAATTGTTGTACCTGTTGTTTACTGATCAAATAAGGTAAAGAGTGTAAACAGTACTTATGTTAATAACGTGTATATAAATACGTGTCAACATTGAGTCATCTCACGCACGGGGGCGCCCTTTGGTTTGAAGTAGAGCTCTTTTGTCAGCGTGGAGACGAAGCAAGGCATCTGCTTCTTGCACGTCATGAACTGATTTTCAGACAGGGACTCGTACTGTAGCGCCACCATGCGGTTGACGAGGGTCAGGATTCGTGTGAACTCCCAGCACGAGCCGTAGGTTGCCATGGCTTTTACCAGGGATTGGATGAACCAGGCGCCGCTGGTGGCGTTTCGCCAGGAAGCGTAGCCTGTGTACAACACATAAACAGCAAAAAGTTATAATTCATCCAGTACGAAATGGAGATACATTGTAGCTAACAGTCAATGTATCCTTTTGTTTCAAGTTCAATTGCTTCATGTGCGATTGAGCATAACGAGATGCAAAAAAGAGTGCTTTAACACAAGGTGGTGTCGCTCAAAATGTAAGCAGGGTATATTTATGCGTGAATGTTTATTCAAGCAAAGTATTAAGTATTCCCTTTCTAAGGTTTAACCTTCGACCAAGTTCCAATGGCACTCAACATTGTTCGTTTGGTTGGGTGGGTTAAAGGTAATTTCATTCTTTGGGATTTGTCAACGGAAATCCAGATTTTGGGGAAGAAATATCAAGGAAGATACAGTAACAGTCATCTGTGAAATTTCCAGTTCCCTCCGGTGCCCACCTTTTGAGAAAACCAGGGAAAAACGATCACGGTATGTTTTAAATCTATTCACAGGAGTTTTGATCTTCCCGAGATCAACTTGGTCAATTGGTTTTACTGTTTTGTTGATAAACTATAGCATTTCAAGCAGAAACGTTTTAACGGTATGTTTCTACCAGCACCATCTTCATACCCTGTACGTTATTATGTCAATCTGTAAAGATTTCTACCAAAGTATGATAGTACCTTTACCAGCCCCTGAGAATCTATTTTCCCGTTAGCAATCAAGGTATAATTACCTTCAGGGGACGAATATGCAATCAGAAAATCTGCTTCCACAGGAATGGTTCTCGAACTCGCGTAGCCAATCAGCGCGTCCGGTTCGTCGACGTCACGGCGGTCCATAGCAACGCCGTGATCCACAATGTCTCCCCGACATGCCTTCAGGAAAAAAAAACAAAGTCGTGTTTATTTTTTTTCACTTCATTCAAATCTTCTGATAGTGCTGGGAATTTTTTTTACTCCTAATAAAATTTTGTTATTTTTGTCTTTTACGTTCTTCTACGTTACCTGGAAGATGAAGAGTTTAGGCTTCCCCACCAAACTGCGGCAGGCGTCCCCACGGAACGGTGCGGTGATTTCCCTGGTAGGCATGGGCCCGTCCGTACCGTAAATCTCGCCGTCATTACCGTGTGTCATCACGACCACTAGGAGACAGTCCGCATCACTGTGGTCCTCTTGGCTCACTGAAAGAAATATTATCTGCTTTTCTCATTTTTACACAGTCTTTGTATCAGCTTTCGCGAATAATTTCACGTTTTACCTTTACCTTGTGAAATCTTTAACCCTCTATGATGTCTGACCACACTTAACTATCCCCATCCTCCAACCTCCTTTTTTGTCCTGATCCTCTCATCCATTTATGTGTATCTTTGCTTGCATGTTCTTGTCCTCTTGTCATTTAGCCTTTGAGAAAGATCCTGCTAGGATCGAAACGCGTCAGGCCCTACAAACTCCAAGCATGTCTAAAGACAACAACATTGTATGGTTTATACTGTAAAAAGAACCTTTCCACGTCGTGGAACGGGCTTTTCTAGCCATGCACACTTTTACAATGTCTTCGCGCTGCATCCACCTTCTACATTATTTTGTCAGATTGTTAGTATTTTATCTCTTTTGTCAGGTGGTTTGGTCATCTCTTTTAGAAAGGTTATTTCCAAGACTTGGCGAACGTTTACCTCAATGCCATGACCTATTTTCCTAATTCTGGGGTGTGTCAATTATTGTGTGTTTTTGCTTCACTGAGCATCTCCTCGTTTCAGCCATTCCCGTGAGTGGATGTTAGCCTTCTTACTGGTGACTAAAATTTCCATTTTAAAAAGGGGTTGATGTTGACTTACATGCATGTATTAACTGTTTCATCTCCCCGCACGTCAAATCCTGAAACAGTCGTACACCGAACTCTAAATCCTCGAGAACACCGACAAGTCCATCCGTGTCGGTCCCCGTGTTGAGCCGGTTTGGCATGTCCGTGTCAGCTTGGAAGGTAGCGATGTTGATCAGCACTGCTCTACCGCGGCGTGGATGGGACATGATGTACCGGTAGTCGGCCAGGAGAGCGGTTGACAGGCCGGTTGATGGACGGTCTCCTTCCTCGAGGTCCTCCTCGTCGCTCTTCCCGTCCATGGAATGTTGAGGCGCCGGTAGCCTGTGCTTCGATGTGGTCTTTGATCTCATGCTCAACTTTCTGCGAGAAAAGAACTATATAATCATACGGAGCTCTAGAGGTGCCATCCGACTTTTTGAGATCCCGAGATATAACTACTCGGGATGTCGACATCTTGAAGTTAGGATGTCGACATCCCGTGATAAATTATGTCAAGATGTCGACATCTTGATTTTAGGAGGTCATCATTATCTCAGGATGTCCTCATCTTGGCCGTAACAATGTCGTCAATCCGAGATAATTTATCTCAGGATCTTATCAAGTCGGATGGCACCTCTAGAGCTCCGTAATTATTTTTGCTCAATTGCAAAATCTCGACTTTTGGGCAAAAACTGCATCTTCTGTGATTTATGCAAAAAGGGTCTGACTTTTTCAAGATCATTGAAATATACAATGTCATATTTGTGGTTTTGATTTATGGTGCTGTGACAGCGAACGTAAGCCAGTGATGCAGCTCGGTTTGTGTAAAGCGTCATTACAGTAGAGGAGCCCTCTGATGCTGAGCACAGATGCGAGTTTGATTTTTTTTTTGGTTTAAACCAGCTCAGCCCGCTTCCCACGACCGGCACACACGATGAAATTTCTGCCTCGCGAAGCGAAAAAATAATTTAAAAAAAACCATTGGATATTGGCCTCATGGCCTCCTTTGGCAAAAGACGCAGCAAAATCAGGCGCACAGTCACGATGAGTCTTGACGGCCTGAATAAAGTGGTGTATAGCTCTTGTGTGTACCGGTCTTAATCCTCAGGAAACGACTTTACCATTGATTAATGTCGATCGAGAGTTATTTGCAACTTTGCACTCTGATATTTCATAACAAATGAGGCCTATAGAGATACCGCGGTTTTATACCTGACTAATTTCTTGGTGTATCCTTCAAATGTATCCTCAGACTCCTTTATGCCATCTCCAGTCTCTTCCGTGTTATCTTGCTGTCCACTACCTGACAAACATTGACACTGTGCTGTTGATGAATATCAATCAAGGAGCTACCAGGTATGCATACAACGCGATTATACAGTTTATAAACTTCGAAACAATTTACTCTCTAAACAAAAAGCCTATAGTTGCATTTCTGACGTTTATAAGATACAAACTATAACGCCAAATGCGCTTAGCTAGTTCTTTTCAATGCCTTGACTGAAAGCCACAGGGATCGGATGCCATGTTTTCAAAGTAACGTTGCTATACATGACAAGTTCCGTGTAATTTCTGTGGGTACTATAGGCATTCGGGTTTATATGTATTAATTCAGACCAAAAGTATGAAGGCATTCCTACTTTGTTGCCTTCTGTGTAAGCTACTGGGCTTCAATGCGATCCAATGTTCATGCGTTCGGCATTGTTAGCCTATTCGTGGCAAATGAGTCTTTTGTCATTCTGGTATTTCCCACCGGTAAAGATCAGGTAAAACTGCTAATTTATCAGCGAAGTTAGCAGCTCTTGTGTAGTTTCAATATAATTCACCTCAGATTGTGTTTAGTTAGTTTGAGAAAAATGTGTAAATTTCGATACACATTTTAATACACATCACATCGACTGCCTGTTAGTCTTTCACCCACCAGCAAAATAATCTAACAGAGCTATGTCAATCATCTACTGCTTACTTCAGCTACCTATATACTTCAATGTGTAAGACATGTGGTCGATTTCACAAAGATTTGCGATTCATCTTTTAGATGAGTTGTTCGTGGTTCCATAGCAGCTAGTATTGTGACATTACACTTTGCTTAGCAATTAAGATTGATACCTTATGTGAAATTGAGCAATGGATCGGCACAGTTTTAAGTTATACCAAATGGTCCTGGGGTCGATTTCACCAAACTCATCGTAACTTACTATCAATCGTATAGGCATCTTTGATGCATTGCAGCCCCACATAAGACAGGCCATCTACGATGGGTTATCCTTCGTAACTCGAGTTACGATCGATCGTAGGGCTTCGTGAAATCGACCCATGCCTTTATAGCATAGCTGGCTTATGCCAAGCAATGCTCTATCGTACTAACCAGTGCTCAAAATACCACTCCACCCTTAGCACTCCCAAAATGCATGATGTATAGCAACCTACCAGGTCTGGTTCCCGGCTCCTCGTCCTTAGATTGAGTCTTACTATCCTCCATCGTGATCCTGCAATTTCATATAAAACCTCCTGCACAACATTCACGATACAGAATGAATCTCAGGGCATAATAACGAACCCACTTAACTTGCTGTCTGTGTTGACTCCACTCCAAGCAGTTTACTTCAAGCAGACAAACACCATCATTGACATGCTGTGATTCTGTTTATTGTACTTCTGCGGGCATACCTGCAGAAATTTATGAAACCCCGTATCAACATTTCTAGTTCACATACAAACACAGAACCTTCAAATAAGATATGATCATGATAGTTCTCTTGTATAGTCTTCACCATTGTGTCTGTAAGGTGGCCTACATTAATTCAAAAATCATTGAAGCATTTTATGTCATTTTGATTTATGTATGATTCATCGTTTCACCATTGTTGGGGCACGATTTGTGACCATTTTCTAGATATGTTAACAATTTCCATTTAAGTCTTAAGTATACATTACAGGATTGGTATGATTAAGTTAACCAAAACAGAAATGTCCACAGATTTACCTTTAACTCACACAGTATAATGGACATAAAAAAAAAACTGCTAAAATATTTCTGCCTGAAATGCTACATTTGTTTAGAAAAGTGTAAAACAAATAATCATGATAAAAGAATGAGTCGTTGTTTCGCTGTTTTCTCTTGACTCGGATGTCCAATTGAGCTCAAATTTTCACAGGCTTATCATTTTATGCACATGCTGGATAAGACAAAGTGTGAGTGCTATTCTGTGGCCATTATGTATGTATTATACATTTAAGGTGCCGATGTTGACTGTTTTGCTTGTGATTTTAAAAAATAAGCTACAAACGTGCACCCATTAGGCCTAATTCTTGTTTCATAAACGCGTCTACCGTCTTCTGTTGTGAAAATACCTCAGTCCGGATGGACACAATATCTTATGATCAAATTTTCCCCTACTTTTATGATTTAATAATTGTAATAGCTTTGTTCTAATTGTACTAAAAAAATCTTCTAAATGTTGGTTATTGTGACCTAAACTGTTCATATGCCTACTCGATTGTAAATAATTATAGTTGTGACAATTTGTTTTTACAAACAACAACATCGTAACAATGAAAAATGCTTGGAAACAATATAAAGAAACATAATGTACATACTGTATATAAACAAATAAAGCAGTATTTTTAAGGTGCAGAATTTTAAACTTTAAAGGGGCTTAAAATACCAAATATCGATATTATTTTATACACTTTAACATGACATGACAATGGCTCCTCTCCAAGATATTGGAAGAGAATTTGCGTAGATATGGCAAACAGAAAACAGCTTGGTATGTTTAGCATCAGGCTCACTCTGTGCGGTAGGCCCCTAGTTGTACTCATACTCGTATGTAGAGCTCAGACTCCGGCTCCGGCGCTATCATCCATATGGTGAAAATATAAGTTGTGACTTTTCCTTGATGCCGAATCTCTGTTTTCTTATTCAAAATAGAGTATGTACTTCCAAACCGTAGCCAAAAGCCTCTATTTTGATACCGTTATTTTAGAATGGATTCACGAAATGAAGCCGGAGCCAGTGTGGAAAAGGGCCTTGGTGTCTTTTACAAAATAATATGTGGACTCCCTACATTTCCAAACTCCGATCTGTTTATACATGTTCATGGCCTAAATGGACATCATTCAGCTGTTCTCCAACACGTGATGCTTCCGAGTGAGCGTCCTTTGGTTTGAAGTAAAGCTCTTTAGTCAGCGTGGAGACGAAGCAAGGCATCTGTTTCTTGCACGTCATGAACTGGTTTCCCGACAGGGACTCGTACTGTAGCGCCACCATGCGGTTGACGAGGGTCAGGATTCGTGTGAACTCCCAGCACGAGCCGTAGGTTGCCATGGCTTTCACTAGGGATTGAATAAACCAGGCGCCGCTGGTGGCGTTTCGCCAGGAAGCGTAGCCTGAAATGGAAATAAATTTCAAATTCAATGCTTCTGAAATGTAACAAAAGAACGGCTTGCCTGAACCACAAACTACAGAATAACAATCCGAGAGGTACCGTCACAAAACAGTACCCTGGTCATGACTGTATGTACAGTACATCTTATGAAGAGTTCGAACCCGTGAAAGCACATTGTATAAAATGTACCATAATATTTGCAAGATTTGTGTATTTACCTTCAGGGGAGGAATATGCAACCAGGAAGTCCGCCTCAATAGGAATGGTCCTTGCATTCTTGTAGCCAATCAGCGCGTCCGGTTCGTCGACGTCACGGCGATCCTTGGCAACGCCGTGATCCACCATTATTCCACGACACGCCTACAATCCAAGTCAATGGTAGGTATAAATGTGTTGCTTTTTGCAAAATTGAATTTTATTATTATTATTATTTTATTCAGAAATCATCAACGGCAAGACAGAGGACATACAATAATAAACAAGATACAGTTGATTCATTCTGGGATAACCCAATAAAGCCAATTACATAGGCTTATTTCCGTTGGTCAATTTGTTGATCAAAATTGTTTTTGGTCAATTGGTTTTACTCTTTTCTGGATAAATACAGCATTTCAGGTAGAAAATCACCATCTTTATACCCCGTAAGTTATATGTACATCTGTGAAGATATCTGATTCGGTATGCTACCAATTTAAGTATGATAGTTCCTTTAAAACTTGTTCTTGTATGCTTATTGTATTCAACTTCTCCGAATCGGCACTTTACTTACCTGGAAGATGAAAAGTTTAGGCTTCCCCACCAGACTGCGGCAGGCGTCCCCACGGAACGGTGCGGTGATTTCCCGGGTAGGCATGGGCCCGTCCATACCGTAAATCTCGCCATCGTTACCGTGTGTCATCACGGCCACTAGGAGACAGTCCGCGTCACTGTGGTCCTCTTGACTCACTTCATAGAAAAAGATACATGCAACAATAATGCAAAGAGAGGAAATAATTTGATTATTTTGAAAAATAGAGTTTAACTGCTTTTCGGGTTTTTTTTATATACTTCGATCCCATTCTGCCTTTTTCAAGTCAAAAGAAGGTATAGGTTAGCGGTGACACCATGAAGTCTCTTCTGGTAAAGTACAGTGTGTGGTTCTGAGAAGAACCGGTGCATGGTGTTATCTCGACGTTCCGAACAGTGAGCTCTGTTCGTCCTCATGAGACTGTGTCACTCTCCTAATGACGAACAGAGCACACTGTTCGGAACGTCGAGATAATACCAACGGTTCTTTTCAGAACCACACACTCTCATCACAGAAGAGATAACATGTTGTCACCGCAAACCTACCTTCTTTAAGTACTTCCACCATGCATACCTTTAAGTCTTATTTTTTCCAGTTAACACTCTAAGGTATTTATTTCACTTGTTTAGTCTGTTCCATGTTTTTATATATCTGTCTCCGTGTTCGTCAGCCTCTGACAGATAATTATTCTTGATGATAAACATGCAGGTCCTTGCCTTTGAACTTAAAAATAGTGCACTTTGCAAAATGCACTTATGGAGATGGTTTTTATAGTGATCTCCATGCATTGGTACTAACATAATCTCATCAATCGTTTGATTTGCTGGCATCGCAAATCTTCAAACACTTGCACGAGGAATCCCAGGTCTTCCAGGGCCCCTCCAAGCCCCTTGATGTCCACCTCGGTCCTTGGGCGTTTGGGCAGGTCGGTGTCCTCCTCGAAGTTGGCTATGTTGATCAGTATGCCTCTACCTCGACGACAGTGGGACATGTCGTACTGGTAGTCGGCCAGTAAGGCCTTTGATAACGTGGGATTCGATGGGGAGTTTTTCTTGGCCATTGCCGTACGGGCGGATTTTCCGTCTCTGTCGCCCTTGGAATGTCGAACTTGGGGAGGGTGTTTCCTGTGAGAGATTGTGGTTTTTAACGGTTCTCTGGAGGTAAGAGGGTAGGAAAACAAAGCAGGTGTTTTCATGATTGGACTCAATGACTGGAGTCAGTGACCTGAGTCTGTTACCTGAGTCAGTAATCCGAGTCTGTTACCTGAGTCTGTGACCCGAGCCAGTGACCTGAGTCAGTAACATGGGGGAGTAACCTGAGTCAGTGACCTGAGTCAGTGACCCGGAGTCAGTGACCTGAGTCAGTAACATGGGGGAGTAACCTGAGTCAGTGACCTGAGTCCGGTACCTGAGTCTGTGACCCGAGCCAGTGACCTGAGTCTGTGTCCAAGTCAGTAACTAGATTCGGTGACCTGGGTCAGTGACCCGAGTCAATAACCTGAGTCAGAGACTGAAGTGATCAAGGTCAGTCGCTGCACTCATTGACTCAACTCATTCATTGCTAACATACATTGTATCAGTTAGACTCAGACAGTCACTAGTTGTCAGCAAAATAATTATGCATGACTCGAGTCAGTGTGAGCAAAAGACACTTCAACTGAGTGATTTTTGTTATCCCATTCAAGCCTGCGCCATAATATGTAATTCAACAGTAGGCCTACAGAAGCTGAAACAAAATTGAGTTCTACTTTACATTCAGTAATAAAAGAAATACCTTGTCAGTTTCCTATCGCTTTGCTCGCGATCCTCCGATGCCATGAAACCGGTACACCCAGACTCTATAAATCATAAAATGGATAGATTATAAATGGTCAACTTTAGCATGTTGTTGTAGGACTTGAACCAAAGACTATGATCGCACGGCTTAAGCGTTTTACACCCGAACTACAGTGGCGACAGTCAGAAGCCAGGGAATAAATATAACAGATGGTTAAGGGGCTATCGCATAACTAGCTACATGTTTCAGGCCTGCAATGTATATTTTGTTGCTAAGTAATTGAACCCAGAATTCAATTTATCGTGAAATACAACTCGACTGTTGACGCAGTGCAGAACAACGAACAACATACACTGCGTTCATGGTCGTACAAACAAGTCCAGTATATCAACTAACCATATACACAGCGATCAGCGATGCTAAATATTGGTATACAAATGAATGTTTATGAGAATACAATGGTAAGAAGAAGAATTTCACGAGGTGACAGATGGATTGTTTTTCAAATGCAAAAACACACACCTCAACATTGTTACAAATATTACAATTATTGTTGACGTTTGTTGTTGTTTTTTTTAGAAAAACAGCGAAAGTTGGATTTCTGTTTTAGATTTTGTTGTGTTTTTTTTTATAATGCCTCATGATATTTTCATCTGACGCAAGTAGTTGAGCTAAAGCTACTCTACCACTGTGTATATGATAGCATTTCAAATGTTGTAAATTGTTTTAAGAGTCATGAGAGAAATGTTTTTCTCTGTGATGACATTTCGGAGTGGAATATTTCACATGAAGATTTTTGATTTTAAGTATCAACTTTAAAAACAGGATTTCGCTCAAAAACTGAAGAATTATTTTCGGTCATTGTCATTCTGTATCCTAAAGATATGGGCACGCTTTACCATGCAGAGGAATGATTATCACTTTAGTTTGAATTTGTTTCTTTTGGTTTTGTTTTCGTTATAAAAATGAAGGGAATGTTATCAGGGTATGTTGTTAATGGTTAACATGTCTATAGCCTACTAAATAACAGCTGCCCTGGGATTCCGTTGCGATAGGATCGTCCCATTATCAACGAGTACATGTAATTATGCCAAACTTAGTGTCTAAAACAGATGATGTTTTATAACAAAATTTGCCTCTGTGGATCGGTTTGTGGAAACACCATGTAAGAATCGTTCGTACTTTCGCACTTTTCGTTCGCCTGCACTTCTCGTACGGGTCTCAACGTTTCGACCAGCCTGCTCTAGTCGTCATTATGAGACTAGAGCAGGCTAGTAGAAACGTACGGATAATGTTCAATAAAGTTCAATACATTGGTCTTGTCAACATGATTCTCCCGGAAGTATGAAGGTTAAGAGCGCCAAACTCCGTTTCCCGCCAAAAACAATACACCGTTCGTATGTACAAAATAATGGCGGGCAGAAAGCTATATGCAAATAATAATAGTATTTTTCCACTAATGGAACATTTATCGATAATCATTATTTTCGTTTTGATATGCAGTCTTAATCAAACTTGCCATGTCAAGGCGACCGGCGGCTGGCGTGATGACTTACCGAGGACTGCCGAGGCATCTGCGCCTTTCCCCCGGTCTCCTAACCCGGCCTCGTCCGTGCCATCTCCCCCTCTCCCGGACTTCCTCGTACCGTCATACTCATGCTTGCCTTTGATCATTTTTACACAGCATAGATGTACTCCTCTGCATAAAACGAACCAGAAATGACGATGGATAAATCACGTGCCGAACTACAAACATCTCTTCTTGCAACTATAACACTGCATTGGGTGTTTATTTAAAACTCCGACGAACCTGTCGCGTGTATTATTTTGTGGAACAGTAATCATAAGCACAACTTATGCTTGTGAATCCACTCCATGTACGTTTCTTATGCTGGTATACTGGATTGCCATTCTGTATAATGATGTGTCACTTATCATGTATAGCGGGTAAAAATAATATATACAATGCATTATAAGGGGGTTTGAGTCAACTTGGTTGGACGGATTCATTACGTTAAGGGCACACACCCCGGAAATTTCGTTTAAAACAGAACTAATTATGCGGCAATGACGTGTATCCCTTAGCCCTATTTATGTTGGTTCGTCTCAGCTCAGTTAAAATCAGTCAAAGTGTTCTTAATGTAGGCCTAATGTATCATGGAGCGTATATGGCCTATGTAGGCCTATAGGGTTGCTTGGTTTGATCGTTGGTATTACTGAATGTTTGCTTAATTGGCTTGCTTGCACCCAGGTTTGCTCCCTGGGCCCAATTTCATGGAATCCGTTACCATCAAGCAAAACAATATTGACTTACGGTAGCAGAGTTGTTTTGCTTATACGGTTGGCCAGTGGCGTCGCCAAGGGGGGTGGGGCACGTGCCCCCCTGGAAAACCTTG
>OZ020249.1:19798331-20116779 GCA_963971285.1 Astropecten irregularis | reverse complement strand
AGATTGTAGGCAAACATAATTATGCTCTTTCTTATTCCGTGTGAACCAAGAAAATCGGTGGAGGGCGTCCTGAGTTGTAAGTAAAACCACTCTTTGATGTTGCATTATTTCTGCCCAAAAATCAGATTTACACAGTAAAAATGGGTAAAACAATCATTTATAGCTCAAAAATTACGGTTCTTAAAAGTCACAAAAAGATCATAATTATTATGATACCATTCCAAAGAGAAATAATGTGCCTTCTTTATGCTGAAAGAACCAATTTTATAGCATAGCGGGTAGCGGGTGCGTGTTGCTTAGGTTACGCTAAGAAATTCATTTGTGGCTTGAGGTAGCGGGGGACGAACAAATGAGCAAGTAAATGAGCAAGCGAATGAGTAAATGAGCAATCGAATGAGCAAATGAGCAATCGGATGAGTAAAATGAGCAATCGGATGAGTAAAATGAGCAAGCGAATGAGTAAATGAGCAAGCGAATGAGTAAATGAGCAATCGAATGAGTAAATGAGCAATCGAATGAGTAAATGAGCAAGCGAATGAGTACTAATGAGCAAGCGAATGAGCAAAATGAGCAATCGAATGAGCAAATGAGCAATCGGATGAGTAAAATGAGCAATCGGATGAGTAAAATGAGCAAGCGAATGAGTAAATGAGCAAGCGAATGAGTAAATGAGCAATCGAATGAGTAAATGAGCAATCGAATGAGTAAAGAGCAAGCGAATGAGTAAATGAGCAAGCGAATGAGCAAAATGAGCAATCGAATGAGTAAATGAGCAATCGGATGAGTAAAATGAGCAATCGGATGAGTAAAATGAGCAAGCGAATGAGCGAATGAGCAAGCGAATGAGTAAATGAGCAAGCGAATGAGCAAATGAGCAATCGGATGAGTAAAATGAGCAATCGGATGAGTAGAATGAGCAATCGGATGAGTAAATGAGCAATCGAATGAGTAAATGAGCAATCGAATGAGTAAAATGAGCAATCGAATGAGCAATCAAACGCGCGGGAAATAACAGAAACTATCTTTATAAATTTAACGGTTGCGTGCATTTCTAGTCATTAGGAGATTAACCTTAAATCGATCAGCATGAATACTTTTTCTGCAGTCAAACCTTATGTTTGCCACACATGTGGCAAATGCTTTGTACGGAGTTATAATCTTTGGAGGCACACAGAAAGTGCACATGCTGAACGTGAATCGCCTATGGATGAAACTAACCACGATGATCGTGAAATTGGCGATTCGGAAATAGAAGAAACTGAGTCTACGCAGTATGAATTAGTTGACGGAGCTGCGGAAAATGATTCGGAATCCGAAACGGAGGAGGAAACGGATAACTCATCGGATGAAGATGAATCCAGTTTGGAATTGGAAGACAATGTCACCTTTCAAGACTGGCTGCAAGAGGCTAAAGGTGCTACCGAAGAGATGTGGACTGAAAAATATGAAAAGTATCTCAACGAGAATTTGAGCGAAGGTCAAGCCAGAGAAAAGGCCAATAGAAAGACTCTCTGGGCTGTCAAGAGAATCTTCTTCAACAACTACAAGGAGTTTCTGTCAAGTTCCCTGTACCTGGAAGATAATAATACTCATGAAGAAATTGTGGAAGATCTCAAAGAAAAACTAGATAAAGGCATGACACTTAACAAAGCCTTTAATAGAGTTTTGCCTAAACATCAGGCTAAATTTGAAGGTCTCTTCCAACACGAAGATGAAGATGGCGATATCGAGAAAGACAATGATGATGATTAAAGATTAATAGTTTCAGACCGGCTATTAGAATGATCAAATAATGTATCATTTCATACTTTTCCATTTAATAGTCACACTTATTTACAAAAACAAACTGCGTATTACCTTGGAAACATGATTTCCCATGGTGAACAAGAATAAACCAACTGAAAGTAAAGCGTAGCAAAGTATTGCTTCTAAAGTGTCTCATTGTTTTATGTTTATAATTATATGTAGGCCTACTTTTATATTCTTATTGCACAGAATGTTGTAGCAAATTAAATGTACGAGTACGATTATAGTATTATTGAAAACGGAGTAAAATGGATAGTCTTGGAGCGCGAGCCCCTCTCCTTATAGAAATAAACTTCACTCGGAAGTGGCGCGTAGATGAGGTATACATGGTCATAGATTTGTACCATTTTACCTATGATATCAATCTCCCCAACTGGCTTTATTATATGGACACATTATAGGCTGGTGCCTTCTTGGTGTGATCCGAGTGGACAGCTCATTGTCCGGGGGATTAAAGCCGATGCCAGGTACAGTACAATGGCCAGGAGATTAGATTTGGTGGGTTGCATGGTCTATTGTATATAGGGACTATAACGGATCTATGTTAACTTCCGGACCTCCTGTTGTGTCACCCATAGGTAATACCAATGACGTAATTTCTCGATATAGATCATGACTCATGTTTCTAACTATAGATCACTATGACTCATCGTAACAAAAGGACACCCCGCAATCACGGTCTATTGTGTACGGATTAGTCTATACGGTTGCTCATTTTCACGGCGCCCCGAACGGCCTATTGTGTACACGTCCTAATGTATATCGTACCTCCTTTTCAGATATCACGGTGAGCCAACGATATACGCTATATACGCGAGATTATCTTATTATATAAACTATTAAAATTACTTCCGGACCTCCCGCTGAGCCATCTCCCTTTATATTTACTTCCGGACCTCCCGCTGAGCCATCTCCCTTTATATTTACTTCCGGACCTCCCGCTGAGCCATCTCCCCTATGATTATTATACTTCTATAACTCTATGACATCATTTTATAACCTTATACATATTTATGTGACCTCTATACCTGTTTACGTGACCTCTTTTGTTTTCTGGGGCAGAGGTCAATGTGTGCCAGACTAGCCCCCCCCCACTACTGGGGTATTATGTATTGGCCGGTCTAAGTGTTTTCCTAAATAATTATGGTTGCCTCTGAGTGACCTGTCAAATTGTTTGCAGTGAAAAGGCACACTTGTACTCAAGGCCTATTCCCTAGCTCTTCCAGGACTAACTTATAATCCTAGGTGAAACTTCAAACTTTTTCATTGTGTTTTATTCCCCATTATCATGTAGATTCGGTTTAATGTGGATCGGCCTCAACGATCTGCGAGTTGAGGATAGCTTTAGCTGGAGTGACGGCAGCGCCTTCCGCTACAGGAAGTGGCATCCTGGTGAACCCAACAACGGACCGGACAAGGATGAAGACTGCATAACGATGATAGACACCCAAAATACCTTCCGGGGACACTGGATCGACTTCTCCTGCGACCAAGACGGCGACCTACCATTCGTCTGCAAACTCAAGATGACAAGATATTAGCATTACTGATCAGCAAGATGTATCGATCCTGGCTTTATGGTTCTGTTGCCGATAACATTGTTATCTTCATCTTTAGGTGACCAAAAAACACATTAATTTTTGTATGCATATATTATGTCTGACGTGACGTAATCCGCAAAAGGTCATTGAATGAAAGTGTGAAATTTAGTTCTTGAGGTAGTATCATACTTTGGTCAGAAACCAAAACACTAATGTTCACAGATTTACGTACAGGATATGAATATGTTGGTGGTAGAAACATACCGTTAAAATTGTTCCACCTGAAATGGTGTATTTATCCAGAAATTAGTAAAACAACAACCGAAAATCTTTTTGATCTTTTAAAAGGTCAAAAATGAAAGAGAACAAACTTAAGAAATAATGTGGCTGTTTTTCACTGTTTTCTCAAAAAGTGGGCACTGTATGGGACTGAAATTTTCACAGATGACTATTACTGTATCTGTCTTGATATTGTTGCCCATGAATCTGTATTTCTTTGATAAAAACCAAAGTATGATATTACCTTTAATGCAAACACAACTGCAAATAAACAAGTATGAATGGGGAATGGTCTAGATTCACTGCAAATACCAGTTCTTCTATTTGATAAATATAACCTTCTCATCCTGTTATCAAGCTCCAGTATCATCAACACTAGACAACATTGGACCTTGTTACCTTTTTGTGTAATCACGTACGTGTTACTCATTTCAAGTACATGTTTACGTCAATACAGTCATTTTGTACTGTACGTGGGTCTGCAGATTTGTAACCAACTTATTTTGAGATAAACTGGAATGGGAACAGTCAAGCAAAATAAATCCTACATATAAATGACTCGAGTGAATAGATTGTTATTTGGTGACAGTTGTATACCATAGATATTTTTAATTTGGTTGTTTGTTTATTTTATACTCAATTTGTGTATTTAGGGCGCGTATGATGGCACAAATCTACTGATTACTGTGTACGTGCAGATGTACTTAATTGTTTGGATTTATGCAATGGAACTTAAAACATGAAAGTTGACATAGCATAAAAGGTTTAAAAGCCGTAATGGCGGAGTTGGCACAACTCAGTCATCTTATCTATGTGGGGCGAGATTCTTCCCGACCTCATTTCTCATTCTCATTTTCCTGATTTAAAATAAGGATCTTTTAGTCTTGTTTATAACATGATTTCAAGCTACCCTTGTTAAACATTATCCACAGGACAAATGCCACACACTGAGGTACATATATTTGAACACTACAAACAACATGTACCGGTATATAAAGCCAATCTAACGAGACTACTTAGTCAGTTACGTTGAACAAGCCATCAGTAGTGAATCGGTGCTGAAAACTCTGCAAAATCTTCGAATGAGCTCTTACTTGTAACTGGCCATGAAGATGAAAACCCTTTGCCTCGCCGCCCTCCTTGCCCAAGTGTGGCTTCTCTGTGCCCACGGGGCCTACTCACATTCCACCACAGATGATGCCACCTGCCCGGCTTTCTTTACTCGTTTCGGCGACTCCTGCTACCGTTTCGTCGGCATTCCGATGATGTGGAGTGATGCTGAGGCCTACTGCCAGAAGTATTTCTCTCCAGTTGGCACACAGGGACACCTGGTCTCCATCACCAGTGATGCTGAGAATGCATTCGTCTATGAGCTCTGGATGTCTTCTAAGATAATGCCTCTAGTCGAACCTGATGACATCTTTAACAGGTTGGCAAATATCTTCTTAAGTTGGAAGAAACTTCGTATATACATGTAGTTGTTGTATCAACTAACAGACTGACCAGGGGTCCTGCTTAGCACACAAAAATTGCTACCATGAAATTTCTGTCTTATTAAAAACAGGATTAACAACCACATTTCCATGTGTTGTGTATCGCTTGTGATTGTTCTTTGGCTGTTGTTTTCTTACCGTGAATATCAAATGGCATTTGTAATGGTGGTTTGTTTTATTGAGCAAGACATTTTGTGCTAAGCAATTTTTCGCATGAGTAAGTCACTTGTAATAATGGTACTTGGGGCATTACTTGGCCGGCCTAAGTGTTTCCCTAAATAATTATGGTTACCTCTGAGTGACCTGTCAAATTGTTTGCAGTGAAAAGGCACACTTGTACTCGAGGTCTATTCCCTAGCTCTTCCAGGACTAACACATAATCCTAGGTGAAACTTCAAACTTTTTCATTGTGTTTATTCCCTCATTATGTAGATTCGGTTTAATGTGGATTGGCCTCAACGATCTGCGAGTTGAGGATAACTTTAGCTGGAGTGATGGAAGCGCCTTCCGCTTCAGCAAGTGGCATCCCGGAGAACCTGATGCCGGGCCGCACAAGGATGAAGACTGCATAACGATGATAGACATCCAAAATAACTTCCGGGGAGAGTGGATCGACTTCTTCTGCGACCAAGACGGCGACCTACCATTCGTCTGCAAACTCAAGATGACAAGATATTAGCATTACTGATCAGCAAGATGTATCGATCCTGGCTTTATGGTTCTGTTGCCGATAACATTGTTATCTTCATCTTTAGGTGACCAAAAAACACTTTAATTTTTGTATGCATATATTATGTCCGACGTGACGTAACCCGCAAAAGGTCATTAAATGAAAGTGTGAAATTTAGTTCTTGAACAGTTCTTTAAAGGTAGTATACTTTGGTCAGAAACCAAAACACACAACCTCCCCTTTGTCTGCAAACTCAAGATGACAAGATATTAGCATAACTGACATCAGCAAGATGTATCCATCCTGGCTTCATGGTTCTGTAGCTAATAACATTGTTATCTTCATCTTTAGGTGACCAAAAAACACTTTAATTTTTGTATGCATATATTATGTCCGACGTGACGTAACCCGCAAAAGGTCATTAAATGAAAGTGTGAAATTTAGTTCTTGAACAGTTCTTTAAAGGTAGTATACTTTGGTCAGAAACCAAAACACTAATGTTCATAACTTACAGGATATGAAGATGGTGGTGGTAGAAACATACCGTTAAAATTGTTCCAACTGAAATGGTGTATTTAATCAGAAATTAGTAAAACAACAACCGAAAATCTTTTTGGATCTTTAAAAAGATCAAAAATAAAAGAGATAAAACTTAAGAAATACTATGGCTGTTTTTCACTGTTTTCTCAAAAAGTGGGCACCGTATGCAGTAGTGTAGACACGTTCTCAGAACTGGGGGGGTTGATCGTGTAGCTGGGTCGTACTTCCATATACGTTTGTGCACAAAATAATTTTTTATACATATAAAAAATGAAAACCTGGGGGGGGGGGTTGCAACCCCCCTAGCCCCCGGGATCTACGCCCATAACCGTATGGGACTGACATTTTCACAGATGACTATTTAACTGTATCTGTCTTGATATTGTTGCCCATGAATCTGTATTTCTTTGATAAAAACCAAAGTATGATATTACCTTTAATGTAAACACAACTGCAAATAAACAAGTATGAATGGGGACTGGTCTAGATTCAGTGCAAATGTCAGTTCTTTTAGTTGATAAATATAACCTTGATATTCAGTATATACAATCATTCTTCTTTTTTCAGTGTTGCTCATTTCAAGTACATGTACAAAGGTTGTTTTAAGTTGGAGAGGTCAATGCACTGTCATACTGTACGTGGGTCTGCAGATTCATGTAACCAACCCATTTTGAGATAAACTGGAATGGGAACATTCAGGCAAAAATAAATTTTATAGATGAATGACTCAAGTGAATAGATTGTTATTTGGTGACAGAGATATTTTGAATTTGGTTGTTTGTTTGTTTTATACTTCATTTGTGTAATTATGGCACTAATGATGGCACAAATTAGTGTACTGTGCGGACGTGCAGATGTACACGTACTTAATTGTTTGGATTTATTCCATGGAGCTTAGAACATGAAGGTTGACTTAACATATAACATGCCAAGGTTTAAGTGCCGTAATGGCAGAGTTGGCCTCAACCTAATCAGCTGACAGTCTTTTCTATATAGGGCGAGCTTCTATTATCATTTTTCCTACCTAAAATCAGTGTCTTTCGGTCTTGTTTAATACATGTATCATGATTTAACCATTATCCATAGAGTAAATGCCACACACTGTGGTACATGTACTTGCACACTACAAACAACTACCGGTATGTAACGCCAAAACGAGCCTACTTAGTCAGTGACATTGAACGAACCATCAGTATTGAATCAGTGCTGAAAACTCTGCAAACTCTTCGAATGAGCTCTTTCTTGTAACTGGCCTTGAAGATGAAAACCCTTTGCCTCGCCGCCCTCCTTGCCCAAGTATGGCTTCTCTGTGCCCACGGGGCCTACTCACATACCACCACAGATGCCACCTGCCCGGCTTTCTTTACTCGTTTCGGCGACTCCTGCTACCGTTTCGTCGGCAAACCGATGATGTGGAGTGATGCTGAGTCCTACTGCCAGAAGTATTTCTCTCCAGTTGGCACACAGGGACACCTAGTCTCCATCACCAGTGATGCTGAGAATGCATTCGTCTATGAGCTCTGGACGTCTTCTAGGATTGTGCCTAAAGTCGAGCCTGATGAAAGCTTTAACAGGTTTGTAAATTTCTTCTTAAGTTGGAAAAAACTGCTTATCGAGTTATCAACTACAGTGACGTGGAATATTACCCTATTACTTTGAAGGGGTAACTGAGGTCATGTCCCAATTCTCTTGCTGCGACCGAAAATAACACACAAGTCTATGGAAGTGGCTGCAGTCACTGGCTAGTGGCTGCCATAGGTGCGTGTGTAATTTGCAGCCGCAGCCAGAGAATTGGAACACAGCCTGACGTTCTAATTAAGTTATACAGCTCTGATATTAGAAATGAATCCCATCTTTCATGAGCCTATCTTAACGTCTGGAAAATAACCAGGGATAGACAATCTACACCTGACAATACAATAACAAAGCAGAACTTTCTTCATCATATTTATAATATTCCACAATTATCATGTAGATTTGATTCCATGTGGATCGGCCTCAACGATCTGCGAGTTAAGGATAACTTTGGCTGGAGTGACGGCAGCGCCCTTCGCTACAGGAAGTGGACCCCTGACGAACCCAACGGCGGACCGAACAGGGATGAAGACTGCGTACAGATGACGGACATGGAAGACCGCGGTCTGGGACACTGGAACGACATCGAATGCGACCGAGATAACGGCCTACCCTTCGTCTGCAAACTGAGACAACATTAGCAATGCAGCTGCGGACCTGGGATCACTCAAATAAGAGTATAGCTTTTTTTATAACTACAAGATCATCATATTCACTTCAAGGGAAACTTGATTACTAAATTTGATATTTTGTAAGAAAATATGTTTGCAAAATGTGCACAATTCCTCATAGGCCGTCTTTGATCAGCAAAATATAGATTATCAGTTTTAAAAAAAGTCCATAATTATAAAGATTCATAATAATTTATGTGCATGCAGAAACTGTTGCACATACCCTGGTAAGACAAATGAGAAAGACACATCAAGAAACACACTATTATCTTGTTTGTGACTAAACATCCGGATGACTACATGTATAACTTTTTGAAGAACCAGTGGTTTTAAAGAGGAACAAGAAGGTTCTCAAGTCAAGTATTGGTCTGTAATTCTTTAATCATTTTCACAAATGTATGTTCTTCATTTCAATTCAACTCATGAAGATGTTTATTTCCATCAGCCTGCCCGATGAAACTTAACACTGTCGGGACAATATTACACAGTGTTACTACAATTTTTCACCAAATTAGTTTTAAGTGAGGTTTCTGTTGGTAACATTGTCTTTAAAGGTAGTATCATACTTTGGTTTTTATCAAAGGAATACAGATTCATGGGCAAAAATATCAAGACAGATACAGTAACTGTCATCTGTGAAAATTTCAGTCCCATACGGTGCCCACTTTTTGAGAAAACAGTGCAGAACGGCCACAGTATTTCTTAAGTCTTTTCTCTTTTATTTTTGATCTTTTAAAAGATCAAAAAGATTTTAGGTCGTTGTTTTACTAAATTCTGGATAAATACACCATTTCAGGCGGAAACATTTTAACGGTATGTTTCTACCACCACCATCTTCATACCCTGCAAGTTATACGTAAATCTGTGAACATTTCTGTTTTGGTGTCTTACCAAAGTATGATACTATCTTTAATGGAAAAACAACTGCAAATAAACAAGTATGAATAGAGACTGGTTTAGATTCAGTGAAAATGCCAGTTCTTTTATTCACTATCATAATTTCTTTTCTATGGGCAAAACATAATCACACAAGCATTAAATTGGTCCTAGACCAAGGCATCAGAACTATCCAAAGAAATGTGGAAATGTCCGAACCCCATGGGGCTGTCTGCAAAAGACTTGAATGGCCGAATTATCAATAGTAGTAACATGGCAAATTATAACTGATATACAAATATTGATATTGCCGTGTATAATTATGGCTCAGATACTGCTGAGAATCCTTCATTAGTATGGTAAATGCCAGCAGCCGATTTCACGAAATGTTGCGGAACTTACGCAACGTACAAATGTTGCGTAAGTTTCGTGAAACGGCCAAAACTTGTGCGACCAAGGCAGGAAAATGTTGCTTAAGTTGCGCTTAAGTTTCGTGAAATCGGCTGCAGGTTACTTGTAATTTCTGTATTTTGACCATTAACTTTGAAAGAGGCACAGTATGAAACCCAGAGTTTGGGGAAATGTAGTACCCTTTATGATAATGATTTCATTTATTGAGCTAGTCAATTTTATAAAATACTCTCTCCATGAAAAACTAGCCCATTGGCCATTGAGAGTCTTACAGTTGCAATGTACACACATGATAAAACATATACGGTAATTATGCTGTAGAACCTTGCTAAAAGATGGTTGAACAAGTAAAGATTAATGTGAAATGCAAAAATAGCTTGAAGTTCTCCAGTTAAAAAAAAAATGTCGCTCAAGTCTAGTAGTCTAATGCCCTAACATTGAGGTCAAATGTCATAATGCACATTAACACATAGGAAGACTGGTTTATGTATGTCAGTAAAATAATGTTAAGAGCAACTTGGTACTTAATAGTGTACTTACGCATTTCAAACATCACAAATATATGCAAAGATATTTCTGATGTTCGATGTTCCTCATGTGGGCCACCTTTCTTTGCCGTCTTGCGCATGATATTCATAGTTAATTTCACACTGCGAGTAATGTAATGAACGCCCTGTGTGTCCTGTGTCATGGCGACCACCGCATTTTGCACTGGATACGAAACCACACTATTGGGCGACATTAAGAAGTCGCCTTAACCATGGAGGAAGAAGCCCTAACGTCCTAGCTACCTTTTAAAAACATATATTTTACAGTCCAAATTGTAGTAGAAGACCGATAATGCTCTCAATAGGAACGCATGTCAATTTCAAGTTCATTGGTTTGGAGGATGTTTAGAAATAGGTATCAAGTAAAGTTTTATGCACAACCCGTCACCCTACATGCATGCATGATGCAAAAAGTAGTTATAATAATTATTACACACTAAACTAGGCCGATATCACATCCAAGCTTTATGAATACCTAGACTAGTTCCAGTCCAACACTTTGCAAACGGTGGCCACATAGGCATCATCAGGTGCTGACTGTCGCTGCGGACCATTAATGAAGGCATTGATCTGAGGCAATGATGTGATCTTAGTGGTAAAGGCCTGTAGAAAATAAACAAAGAAAACAATGAAACTTCACATCTGTGCAATGAAAAACTTACTTTTCAGAATTTGTGAAACAAAGTTAACATGCCTGAGGAGATGATTCACTAGGATTTAAAGGTAGTATCATACTTTGGTTTTTGTCAAAGAAGTACAGGTTCATGGGCAAAAATACCAAGGAAGATACAGTCACAGTCATCTGTGAAAATTTCAGTCCCATACGGTGCCCACTTTTTGAGAAAATCGTGAAAAACGGCCACAGTATTTCTGAAGTCTTTTCTCTTTTATTTTTGATCTTTTAAAAGATCAAAAAGATTTTCTGTCGTTGTTTTACTAATTTCTGGATAAATACACCCTTTCAGGCGGAAACATTTTAACGGTAGGTTTCTACCAGCACCATCTTCATACCCTGAAAGTTTAACGTAAATCTGTGAACATTTCTGTTTTGGTTTCTTACCAAAGTATGATACTACCTTTAACCTTCTCAATTAACTTCCATCTTTTTTGTTTTTAAAATGCTTCTTTTTTTAATGCTTATAAAACATTTTCTACAAAATCTTATTACGGTATCTATTTTCTGCTTTCGTCTGTGTGCAGTTTTGTCTCACATTAATATACGTGATTGTTTTGAGCTTGTCCAATGGAAAATTCTTAGCTTCACTACCCTCATTGGTTCTGGCACAATCAAACTGCTGTTTGGGGAATTGTATGTTCCATGTAATTCTTAAACCAAGCAAATGATGGTATGTAGTAGATATACTGTTTGTTAACATCAATAAACATCTTGTGAAAATGTAATTGGTAAAATTGGTTAGTCAAATGCTTGTGCAAGTGTTATGAAAGTAAATTGTCCCTGCAACATCATGTTTTTCTTCAACTTGCATGATTTAGAGCAGTACTTACAGCAACGCTGGGGAATGTGATGGCAAACTGTGGCTCTACTTCATGGAGAGCAAGGAGTAACTCCAACCATGCAAGGTCAGCGAGTGACAAGGAGTCACCCACTAGGAAACCTGAAGTACTCTTCTTGTAGACCTGTCGAGAGGGATAAAATAAAATCAAGTGCATTCAACTTAGAATTCTGACCAGGGGTCGATTTCACCAAACTCATCGTAACTTACTATCAATCGCATGATTTATCGATGCATTCGAGTCCCATGTAGGATAGGCCCCCTACGATGGGTTACCCTTCGTAACTCGAGTTACGATCGATCGTAGGGCTTCGTGAAATCCACCCCAGGGGTCGATTTCACTCATCGTAACTTAATACTATCAATCGTAGGACTTATGATGCATTGCAGCCCCACATAGAAGTCGTATGATACGATGGGTTATCCATCGTATCTCGAGTTGCGATCGATCGTAGGGCTTCGTGAAATCGACCCTAGGAGTCTATTTCACAAAGCCCTAAGATCGATCGTAAATCGACTTACGAAGGATAAGCCATCTTAGGGGGCCTATCCCACATAGGACTGCATGTCCTACGATTGGTAGTAATACAACGAGAATCGACTCCAGAAGCTCTAGTTGAATGAACACAGCAACAGAACCTTCAACATGTCCTTGGCCCTTTCCAAACCTCGGCTCCAACTCTGGCTCTGGCTCCGGCTCCGGCTCCATTTTTTTAATCCATTCTATAAAAAAAACAGCTATCAAAATAGAGGCTTTTGGCTGCGGTTCAGAAGTGGATTCTCTGATTTGAAAAAGAAAACAGAGCCTCAGCTTCAATGAAAAACCACAACCTATATTTTCAGCATATGGTTGACAGAGTTGAGATGAAGCCGGAGCCTGAGCCGGAGCCAAAGTTTGGAATAGGCCCCTAGATTCCTCACCTTCTCAAAAATAGGCAGAAACTGTTCCTTTGCCTTCTTCTTGATTGACTCCTGGGCTTTAAACCTCTCTTCATGAGAGGAACGGAAGGCTAATGATACCAAGTCCATGATGAAATCGCGTGATCCTTCAAACAATGTATCAATCCTGCAGAGGAAAATAGGCAACAACGCTTAAAAGATTACGATTACATGTCTAGCAGTTGAAGACTGAATTGCACATGTTTACATAATAATTTAAGATTAAGATAAAACATTTACAAAAATAGAGTTAAAAAGATAAAAGATTTGAAATTGAAATACAACAAAAAAAGACTAAAAAAGTTACAAATTATTTAAAATGTTAACTAGATAAGGGAGAGCACTGTTCAGTCCTGAAACGCTTGATGCGACATTAAATTGGTCATGTTTTTGTATTGGATTACAGCATTCATTCCACTCCATATTGTTTTACATTTCACAAAACTGATCTTTGTCAAATTTGTCAAAAACAAAGTTTGAGTATTTTGAGAAGACAACGAATTGTGTTTACGTGAGTTTTTCAGTGAATTTGTTAACATTCCTGAAATATCTGAATTAGATGGTGCAATTTTGTTCAGGGTCGCAGATGCAGTTCTCTTGAATTTGACAGAATTTCACAGGGATTCATTTTACATAAATATGTTTTTCTATAGACCGATCAGACAGCACGATATACTGTCCGCCATTACTGCAGTGTCCCCGTCTGCCGAGTTTTGTCCGGCAACAAAAGAATGTACGTTTCGCCGCACTCTATACGTCCCATGATTAGGGGACAAACACCCTGCAATTTATAGAGTGTGGCGGAACGTAAATTATTTTGTTGCTGGAAAAAATACAGGCGGGGACACTGCAGTAATGGCATGTGTTTCCTACTTTGAACTTCACAAAAGGTCATCACTGACACACCCAAAATGAAATTAAAATGATGTGCCTGTTTTTATACTAATCTACCTGTAACGGTATACCGGTAAATATTTAATACTTTTAAGCAATAAATTGTGGGCAAATTGAAAATTATACAAATCTATGGAATTGGCAGTATGGTTCAGGTTGGCATACATTGTTTGTTCAACTGGATCTGTTCCCATCAGACCGTGCTTGTGAGCAATGTATCGAACGATGGCGCCCGACTGGACTATCTTCAATCCGTCAATCTCCAGGAGGGGTAGCTGCATGAACAACAATTCTCCATCTGAAGCAGGGAACACAAAATACATTGATTAAATTATATTAACTGCATTCACTTCATATACATGTACTTAAATGTATAATACATGATTGGTAAAGGTCACAGAACAGCACTCACACGTTGTCTAATCCAGCAAGTACATGAAATAATAAACCTGTGAAAATTTGAGCTCAATCGGACATATGAGTCTCAAGAAAATAGTGAAAACCCAAATAATTTGTTCTTATAAAACAAAGACGGATTCTTTATTAAGATAAATGTTTTTGGTGTTAGGTTTTACTGTTTCTGGATAAATACACCCTTTCTGGTAGAAATATTTTAACAGAATGTTGTTTATATTTTATTAATTTTGTTTGTTTGTTACAGCTTTACAGTACGTACCATCTTTGAGCTTTTGAAAGTGTTCTTTTTCCTTC
This sequence comes from Astropecten irregularis, assembly GCA_963971285.1. NCBI lineage: Eukaryota > Metazoa > Echinodermata > Asteroidea > Paxillosida > Astropectinidae > Astropecten > Astropecten irregularis. Next base: position 20,102,311 of record OZ020249.1, on the reverse strand, counting down.
ACAAAGACGTCCTCAAACTAAAAGGAAAATGAAAAGAACATTGTTTCATTATGCAGGGGAATTCAGAGGCAAACAGACAAGACTTACAGAAGATGAACGACCTGTCTTGTCTTGTTTCTCCCCCCTCCCCTCCCAAAAGATTTGAAATTTGAAATGTAGGCCCTTCCCATATCATTGCTGAATTTGTAAGGAGTCTAAGAGTTAACAAAGTTTTATTCTTACCCTACAAGAAGATGCCTCCATACGATTGAAGGAGGCATCTGCCTCCCTATTTTGAAATGCCACGTAATCGAAAGCAGAACTAATTGGCCAGAGATATTGAATTGTCTCATTCCATGTTGTTTTGTGTAATGGTAGTGGTGTTGCCCTTTTCCCCTTTTATGAAAAAGAAATAAGCAGACAGACAAACACCCAAACAAACAAACAAACAAATACCCCAAGGGCCCAACAGCCCCACCCCACCAGCATCAGACATGTGTTACTAAAACCAATTTAATAAAGAGCCCACTCAGGAGTTATGTACCAAAGTAGAAAAATGTAATATAAATAAGGAAAACCATACGCTTGCAGTGCATACAGAGTGCCAATTAACAACCCCCCCCCCTTCCCCAGTGGCGTCGCCAAGGGGGGGGGGGGGGGGGCAGGGGGGGGACACGTGCCCCCCCCCCCCCCCCGGAAAACCTCGTGCCCCCCATTTGATATATAATTTTAATATATTTTAATATATAAAAAGTTTGCCCCCCCCCCAACAATTGCTAGTGCCCCCCTTGTGCCCCCAGACTCAAAAGTCTGGTGACGCCACTGCCCTTCCCCCCATCAACAACACCACCCCAACCCTTTAACAATCAAAATGACTTTTACACCCCTGAATGTTGTTCAGCATACGTACGAGTTATAGAGTTGGTTGTGGCACATCATATCCTGCTTCGTTGTCATATTTATTGTCATATTTATTTTAGTAGTCCTTTGGTCAAAGTTTAACCAGAACCTCATAAGACTACTAGTAACTATAGATCGAGTACTGCAGGCTGATGTCACGAAACGTTACGACCATGGCCCAATTAATTAAGTTACGCCAAGTTTCGTGAAATTGGCTGTTGGTGTAAGTATACGCACTCCAGTGTGACCTGTGCAGCAATTATCACACCTGGAACGTCGATCATGAATGTAGGCCGATATTAATTTCCCCAATGTTAAAAAAAACGAGAGAAATACCTCTACTCCAGCGGCAGCTAGAGTTAGTCGGACGAGTCCAGCTCTGCCTCTACCCTGGAAATAAGTCAACTTTGCCTTGGCAGCCATGTTTCTTGCAAATATCAGACGATAGAGAATATTTGTGGCTAGTGAATTGATTCTAAATATACCTGCAACCCCCCGCAACCTCCCAATTATTTACGCACCATAGGGGATGCATTATCATTCACGCACAAGAATAAACATTGCTGTCGTCTGCACTTTAAACTTTAGAATGAACCATTTTCAACTGTATGTATTTCATAAAAGAATGAAAGGGGTGTGTGGGCCTATCAGATCGGGTGATTATTGTTGTTCATCATGGGCCGGCGAGCATTATACATAGTACCGGTATCAAAATAGAACATGACAAAAAATATATTTTTATTCTTGTATATTTATTTCACTGCTCAAATTTAATATACTAAATGGTTTTGAGCCTATTTTTTACCCGAGCGTGAATAACTATAATTATTCCCTAGACCTAGTGCTTGCATGGCCTTGGTTCATGGATGACAAATTCTATTTCATAACGTTCGTACAAGTCTTCAGAGGGGTTGCATTCCTTTCCAGGTGATCACGCGGATCACCAGTGGCGTCGCCAAGGGGGGGGGGGGGCGGCGTGGGGGGGGGGGGGGCACGTGCCCCCCCTCGAAAACCTCGTGCCCCCCCCCCCCCGGGTGCCCCCCCATTTGAGATTTGGGTTGGTGAAAAAAATATAATATATATTGTAGCGGTGTCCCCCAACAATTGCTAGTGCCCCCTTGTGCCCCCCCAGACTCAAAAGTCTGGTGACGCGGATCACACGATATACATTCAAAGAAGTATTGATATTCAAATGAGCCCCTTGGAGGGGCCAGTATAAGCCGTGGCTCTAAGGTATAACACATCTCGTGTGCACGGCATGCATTGCGGTATAAGATGGACTCCTTAGACATGGATATCCCGTCGGACATCGATTCCGAAATTCAACAATCTGGCCTGGTCATTGCTAGTGCTAGTGAGGGCTTAGAAGCTAAGCTTCAGGCTAATTCTGATGGAATCTTCCACCGTAACCAGCATGCAGAACATGCTGTTATCCCTATACTGAATCATGACGATCCGGTCCCTGAGGTACAAAAAACCTATGACCCTCAGCAGAATTTTGAGCTGATCAGTAACGTGGCAGCCAACTCTCCTACTCATGATAAGCCAGGGGATTTTGACTAGGCGCGGTTCTACGGGGGCTGGGGGGGGGGCTGTAGCCCCCCCAAAAAATTTGTCTAGCCCCCCCCCCCCCCCCCCCCTCCCCCCCAAAAAAATGCAAGTGAAAAAAAAATTCTTGAAAATACTGGATTTTTTCAGTTATTATAAGCGCTAATTACATAAAAACGCGTTGTGTGGGCTTTAATGTGCATGTTTTTCGACCACTAATAAGACATAGCAGAAGCGAGTGTTAGAAGAACCCAAAATAATGGCTCTTCTAGCCCCCCCCCCCCCCCCCCCCAAATGTTGGCTCTAGAACCGCGCCTGATTTTGACACATTGTCTTGTGAAGACATTTATGGGAATACTAAAGCAAAAGGTCCGGAAATATTTGCGAATTTGGCAGATAGAGCGACCAAGGCTGTTTCTCTTCCTTTGAAGAAAGAAACCTATTCTAAAATCGCAGAGAAATATTCCACACCGGCTAATACGCCAGCAGTAACCGCACCCAGAGTTGATGCGGATTTGTGGGCCACAATTCCTGCATCTGCCCGGTCTAAAGACTTGGCTACTCAAATGATCCAAAAACACGTAGTGAAAGGTATGTTACCATACTTTTACATAATGAATGAATTACGCAATTCAGCCAAAAATGGTACTCCAGTTAACTCTGATACCATTAAGCAACTAGCCCTTGATGGCATAACCCTATCGGGAAATGCCCAGATCATTCGGGTCAAGACAAGACCTTTGCTCCTCAGAAAAGATGTGTTATACCTTAGAGCCACGGCTTATATACTGGCCCCTCCAAGGGGCTCATTTGAATATCAATACTTCTTTGAATGTATTGTGTGATCCGCATGCCTATCACCTTGAAAGGAATGCAACCCTCTGAAGACTTGTACTTCATTATTATTCATAGAATTCCAATTATATTTCATTTATTCACATAATTTTCGAATTATCTGCAAATCTAATCAACAATGAACTTCGATCGACCTAACTTAAGCGAATAAACGTCAACCGTTTTTTTTCGGGTAAAATCTGGTGAGACGTTTAATAACAGTGCCTATATCATTATGCACCTTTTTCAGGCGGAAATATTTTATTGGTATGTTTCTACCAGCACCATCTTCATACCCTGAAAGTTCACGTAAATCAGTGAACATTAATTTTCTGTTTGGGTATGTTACCAATCTGTACATTTAAAGGGAGTAGTATCATACTTTGGTAAGAAACCAAAACAGAAATGTTCACAGATTTACGTATAAGTAACTTACAGGGCATGAAGATGGTGGTGGCAGTAACATATACCGTTGAAACTTTTCCACTGAAATTTATCAAGAAATTAGTAAAACAAGGACCGATAATCTGTTTGATCTTTTAAAAGATCAAAAATAAAAGAGAAAACACTTTAGAAACACTGTGGCTGCTTTCACTGTTTTCTCAAAAAGTATGGGACTGAAATATTCACAGATGAATGTGATTACCTTTAATGTCCCTAATTACACATGAGAAAGTTTATTGTCCCACACTATACAACGTGCACTGTGTTCATCAGTCTAATCATTAGCGTCGCTCTGTTGAGCTGCCAAAATCATTTAAATGTACACAAGCAGTAGTGTAGACACGTCCTCAGACCTGGGGGTTGATCGTGTAGCTGGGTCGTACTTCCATATACGTTTGTGCACAAAATCATTTTTTATATATATAAAAAGTGAAAACCTGGGGGGGTTACAACCCCTAGCTCCCCCCCCCCCCCCCCCCCCCGGGATCTACGCCCATGTACACAAGGCAAATGCAAGGGAATTCTCCTGTTACTGAAAAAGAACAATACATACTGAAATAAAAACAGCTTAAAACAACATTAACGTCACATTCATTAGCCAATCAGTAGGGAAAGTACGAAAATATATCGTACCAAACACTATAATGGCCAATCACGTTTATTCCAATTTCCAGGCTCTTCCAACGCCAGCAGGGTTGTAATGTTTCTGGATTAAACAGCAATTCTGTTTCTACCTCCATGGTTAAACTTTCTGTTATGTTTCCCTCTTAATGTCCCTAAAAACACATGAGAAAGTTTAATGTCTCACACTATACAACGTGCACTGTTGTCATCAGTATAATAATTTAGCTTCGCTCAGTTGGGCTGCTTTGATGAAATATAGGGAACAGAAACCGGTGCAAGCTTTTGAGAAAGTGGCCCTAAAAATAGAAGAGGGCGCCCTTCTAAATTAAAGCACGCAAAATGAAACACGTGCCCACAACACATTTCGCAATGCGGTCGTGTCCCCAATGCCAATCAACGTAAGTAAGTGCTGCATAAAGCATGTAACCAGACCACACAAACATGGCTGAATTCGACGAACGAAAAATGGCTGATGGCGACGCAGTGTCACGGAAAAAGATGAAAAAGAAGACGAGAAAGTCGCTTCCTGCCGTCTTAGCATCTGGAGATGGTGGAGGAGGTATAGATAGAATAAGTAGACTTGATTCATTGTTAGAAATTATATTCACAAACACGTGAAATTTTGATTTCTAAGCCGTGACCATGGACAAAACTAAACATAAACTCAGTTTAAACTTAAACTGCACAGCGAAAAATCCCCCATGCCATGTGTACTGCTGTATATGTATTTAACACGGATGGGAACAGTGCCGTGTGTGAACAGCGCTCCAGAGAATCCCATAGTTACTAGCCTATAAGTTATATAGTATAACTAGCACTAGATGTGTTGTACACGGAAAGAATTGTAGTTTTTGTACTTCACGGAATCACGGTGCTTGCGCCGAAAATGGCCCAAATGACAACAAAGACATCACGGATCGGCTTGAAAATCGCTCAAACTCTTCTCTGATTGTCAGGGATGAAATGCAGCCTATTTATTTATTTGTAGGCCTACTCACGATCATTCAGTTTGATGAAAATCTATGTTTTCTGACCAAAAGCCAGACGATCACGATTGGATGGGGCACAGCGAAAAATCCCTTACCAAATTGGCACGAAACAGTCGCAAGAGGGCGTCACGATCATCTCATTATGTGACGTCATCGCACTGACCAAAAATGGAAGTTTTCATGAATGAAACTGACGCGCATGGGCACATACTCAGCGATGCCCACTCTAACCATAGTTACTTCGACAGACCTCGCCACGATCTTTCGAATGGTACCAAAAACATACAAATTTGTACATTTCTTCGACCTTTTGACCATTTTTGGTGGTGTCACCCGACGTTCGAGAACTCACGGACACCGCGATCGTATTTGAACTTTGGTGAGCTGTATTTTTGTTGTCATTTTACCGCGAAACCGCGCCACTGTCTGAGTGTGATTGTTGGGTCGTTGAATATTCATATAACGTGTGTTGGGTCTATTGGTTGTGTATGCTGAGAGCGCCACATGAATATGCATAGAATTGCATGGTCATCCGGAGATGTCGTACGGCCGACTGTTGATCGTTGCGTAGTCGTACACCGCGTGTGTTTGAATAGGCACATCGCGTAATGCATGCCCCGTACGTGTCTGCAACGGCCCTGCGTGCGTGCGTAACGAGTTGGGCCAGCACATGGTTTCCGTGACCAATCAGCGCGGCGCTTTTTACACACGGCACTGTTTCCATTTTATTTATATCTGTTGAGCGCAATTTTGATGCCTGCACAAGTTTAAAGCTGTTAACACGTGTTGACCAATGCTCCTTATGTTTATGTGTCGTATGAAGTACATAATCAGATAATGATACAGAAAGATTTCCACTGACGGACAATAGTTTAGCTTTGTTAAATTTGGAGAAAAAAACATTTCCAAACTGTTTGTTTACAGGGGAGTTCAAGCAAACGTCAGCTTCACCCATGTCAGAAGGCGGCGCCAAACAGAAAAAGAAGAAGATGAAGAGAAAATCGGCCATGGAACTCTCTGCTCCAGGTAAAACTAATTATAATGACTTTAAATTCCATCAGTTTCCCTCGTGGTTATTTGATGATTACATAATTATAAAATTTTCATTTGATTTATTAAGGCTTTTATTATTATTATTATTTTTTTATGGAAGTCGCCCAACACAAGGCACAAAGGCCACTCGAGGTGAGGGCTAAAAAAGAAAGAGAAAGGAAAAGAAAGCGCACAGAATTAGGATAACAGAAGCCTATTCACATTGCACTTGAACTTAGACAAATTATATACAGCAGGGAAACAGGATGCAGGTAAAGAGTTCCAGAGTGAAGCAGTACGTGGAAAGAAACTCGTAGCATACACCTTGGACCTGCATTTGGGAGTCACGACTGTATGAGGATGGGATTTGACTGAGAGGCGAGTGGTTCGTTGTGAGGGACGGTCAACAGGGACGACCAACGAAAGACCAAGAGACAACAGCTTGGGCTCCTCCCATTCTCAGTGAGCCTTCTCTAGAAGTCTGACTTTTTGCGGTGCCGCAAGTCCATTTTCATGGGTTTTGAAAACAATCATTGATAGATCTAAATAGATAAATAGATAGATAGATCTACCTCTACTCCTAGATTATAAATTCCCCTGAATCAATTTTCTCCCTGATCCTTAAACTTCCGTTTAATCGTACATTCTCATTTTTGTAATTGATCCACAACTTTATATTAATCATCATCTTAATATTATTATCTTCTGTCCCCTACCCTTATTCATCCAACCTTCTCTGCAGATGCAAAAATCCTAAAGAAATCTACGGAGGAGGATGGAGCTGGCCCAGAAAAGGAGGCGTTGCCAAGAGGACAAGCGGAGCGTGATGGAGAACATCTCCCTACGAAGGCAACCCCTAAAAACGAGAAGAAGTCCAAAACTGCCACCGAAGATGTGTCCAGGGAAACACCCAGAGAAGAAGATGATGAAGAGTTTCTGGAGGACAATGACAGCGACGAGCTGGAGTGGGAGTCAGATGAAGACTCTGAGGAAAAGCCTGAAGATGCAGAAGACCAGACGGAGGAGAGCAACAAACCTGATGGTAGCGAGAAGGAAGCTGGAGACGGAACAGAAGAAGCTGCTGATGAAGAACCAAAACGTGAGTCTCCTGTAACGGCGAGATAGTCAGCGTGATTGACGTCTGCAGGCCTTGTGCTAACTTTTTTTTTCCTGGGTAGCCCACCGGGACAGCTAACTACAAATGTTACTCTTCTGTTTTGGTTTTTACTAGCTTGGAGTTAGGAGGGCCTGACGCATTTGGATCCTTGCAGGATCTTGATCTTTAGGGCGCCCCTTTTTATTACTGTGGTTCTCATTTCCGACAGACCCATATTTTGGGCTCCGACCGAAGAAAAAAAACCTTTTTTTTTGCCGCCAACCCTGTCCAGAATGACATAATATAAATTCAAGAAAAAAAAAGTAATAATTTCCAGAATTTCTGGAGACAAATTTTGCCAATAGGCCTACATTTTGTACTTACTAAACACATGACTTTGCAAAAATATACTTTCTATCACAGAAATAATAAAAAAACATATTCAAACGATATAACAGTGAATACAATGCACATTTCTCATCATTTTCTTTAGGTTTTTCTGTATTCAGCCAGATTTTTTTTTCCACCAAACTTTTTTTTTTTTCGACCGACCGACCCTCCCTCAAGATGAGAAAGAAATGAGAACCACAGTAATAAAAAGGGGTGCCCTTATCTTAATTAATGTGAGCTTGTGACTTTTGATCCTTCCTCTATGCAGTACCAGGTACCAGTACCATCTTGTCCAGTACAAGTTTTAAGTGTTTGGAGGGTAAGGTATCGGACCTGACTCTACAGGGTATACAGGATATGGGCTTCACTAACATGACGGAGATCCAACACAAATCTATTCCATATCTCCTGGACGGCAGGTGAGTTTAATGTCATATGTGTCTTTGCCACCTGACAGGATGAACGTTCATCATCCAATAACCATATGGGAAACTGACTGGATTCATTAATCAAATCGGGAAGAATTCCACTGACAACCACCACTTGTACACAAACCTATGAAACCAACAGAGGGCGTTTTGTGAAAAATGGCTGCTGCTGCATTCGAAGTGTAATATTACCTGTAAAACTCACTTTTCAGATATGCTACCCCAGTGTTATACACCTGAGATTGAAGTTCATGACTTGCATCCAATAAGTTGACTCTTAAAGTATATAATCCTTTTTTTCGTAATGGTCATCAGGGGAATTCTTTCCATCAAATTAGTTTCTCCTGTGGTTATTTGGTGATTATATTGATGGAAAAGATGCATTTTCTATGAGTGATCCCCCATGTACTGTTTCTCAGATTGCATCATTACAGTGCGAATCTTGGATCCTTGGTATATAGTAGTATGTGAGTGGTTTCATGGCTTCTGACTACCAAATGAACAAAGATAATTGACAATTACAAAAGTATTAGGGACATCATGAACGTAAGGGGAAATGGCATGTTGGACAGTGACTTTAAGCATGTACAGACTCAACAACAAAATATCTCCGGTCTGAATGTGTTTAAGTTTTTGTCTAATAAATTAACCCAATGAAATTTGATTGAAGTGAAGAGTAGTGATGACGTAGAGGAAGTCATCCACAAGATCTACGGACGATGTATTTATGAGTAAACTGCTTTCTTATTCACGTCTCAGAGATGTCCTTGCCGCAGCTAAGACGGGCAGTGGCAAGACACTAGCATTCCTCATCCCAGCCATCGAGCTTATCTACAAACTCAAGTTCATGCCCAGAAATGGTAAGTCCTTCATTGGCAATGAATATTGGATGTTGAGTTCCAATCTCACTGGGACCCAAGTTGTGTAAGAAGCCTTTGGATTCACTTCTATGTGAAGTACATGTATTTTTTTTGTAAGAAATCCACTACAGTGGAATGCCACTAAAACAAACACGCCGGGATGCACATAGATTGTGCGTTATAGTGGTTGTGTACATTATACACAAAAATTGGGAGCCAGGGATGATGTTCGGTATAGTATTTTTGTAAAATACGATTACTTCTGGATGTTTTGGAAGATTTGGCATGAAGTGGATGGTGACTATCGGACATTATAGATTTGATTGCACTAGCGTTGATAGGAATTCATTCTTTCCTGCTTCTCTGACAACTTTTCAGGCACTGGGGTCGTCATTCTATCACCGACCAGGGAGCTAGCCATGCAGACATACAGTGTACTGAGAGAGGTCCTGAAACATCACTACCATACCTTTGGCCTGGTGATGGGAGGCACCTGTCGCACAGCAGAGGCTAAGAAGCTAGCTAAGGGGGTCAACGTGGTTGTGGCCACCCCAGGGCGACTACTGGATCATCTTCAGGTAAGATGATAGTGTCCTTACGCATTTTTGTGGCCGCCATGACATATGACATTATGGGCAAATCGCAACCATTAACTGCATACTGTTATTGCGCTTTTCGCCACAGTTGACCGCTGTTTAATAACTTTTTGTGTACATTTCACTTGATTTCTAATTATCGTAAAGTAAAGCATCAAAGATTATTCAGAAAAAAAATCATGCCACTATAAAAACACACAAAGAAAAATGTGCGCAGATTTGGGATGTACGATGTATCGTTGTACGACATTATAATGCATGTGCAAACATCGCATAACAAAACTGTGCAGATTTGTGTAAATTTGCAATGTGCGATGTATCAAACATCACAAATATGTGCGAAGATATTTCTGATGTTCGATGTTCCTCCTGCGCCACCTTTCTTTGCCGTCTTGCGGCATGACATACATCGTTAATTTCACACTGAATAATGTAATGCGTGCCCCAAGTGTCATGTGTCATGGCGACCACCGCATCTCACACTGGATACGGAACAACACTATATGATGGTTGCAGGGTTTGTGATTCTCTTATTATGGGCTGAAACAAGGTAAGTTGCACTCCGGTAGGTCTATCATACTTTGGTATTTAAGTTGATAGAACAGCTGCGGTCTGTTCATAATTTAATTTGTCATGAAAAGAAAACAAACCTGTGAAATGTTTAGCTCAATCGATCATTGGAAACAGTAGAAAACAGTGAATAACCATTAAAATTGTTACGCGAAATTGTAAGGTAATTGTTATTGTGATGTTTTGGTTTCAGAGATCAAATCTGTTTTCGGTCTTTTGTTTGACTGATTTCTGGATAAATACAGCATTTCAGGCGAAACGATTTTAACGATGTGTTTGTTCCAGGTCCATCTAGTAAGTTATATGTAAATCTGTGAACATTTCTGTTTTGGTTTCCTACCATGATAGTACCTAGTCTATGTGATAGACGCACTCTCCATACAGCGAGCGAGCCTCTATCACATGTGTGCAGATTTCTTGATTAATTATGCAAACCAACCCAGAACTGACCTCTCTAAGTTTTGACCAATCAGGGGGCATCTACTATCGTACCGTTTGGCGAGTGCGTCTATCACGTACATAGCTGCTGCCGCGTGGACACGTGAAATTGACCAATCAGCATCCTCCGTCACAATCCTGACGGAAATGTTCTCAAAACAGGTCTGATTTGCTGGTGTTGCATAAAATTTGCATGCATGTATCAAACGTTCGTATGTACAATGGGTGATACTCAGACTAGGTACTACCTAAAAACAAATTGTTTACATTTTAAAAGCTTCCACAGTATTCTTTGCCATACATTCTTGTCTTTTTTCCCCTCATCCAGAACACGGAGTCATTCATGTACAAGAATCTACAATGTCTGATCATTGACGAGGCAGATCGTATCCTGGAAGTTGGTTTTGAACCCGAAATGAAACAGATCATAAGACTTCTTCCAAGTAAGTCACCTTTCATTTACAGATCGGTTGCACAAATGAACATTTCTGGCACAATTTTCAAGGTTTTTGTAAAGATTTGAGGGCCAAAGCATTTGCTGTATGGATTCTGTGGGATTTGAGGCAGAATTAGGAAGGTCCTGATTAAGGATTGTTATCTGATGGTTCAGGGGCCAATCTCATAGAGCTGGTATAAACTGCCCCATCCATTATGAAATTATGTACAGAAGACATTTGTGTTCAATTTTGACTCGAATGATCCTTGAATCCTTATCCTGATCGTTATCCTTCCAGAAAAAAGACAGACGATGCTTTTCTCGGCCACGCAAACAAGGAAGACGGAAGATCTAGCCAGGATATCGCTCAAGAAGGAGCCCATCTATATCGGGGTTGATGACAACAAAGTCTTGGCAACAGTAGACGGACTAGAACAGGTTTGGTCAAAGTTGATCTTATAGATTTCATTTATTTTATTCATTTCATTCATTTCCCATAATGAAACCAAGGATTCATTGTTGTTTGGAACTCACAGATTGCGGTCTACTGGAAAATGTGGGTCTATTCAAATGCAAATTATGGGGGTTAATGTATCACAATGAGCTGATTTCTTTGGACAATAAAGGTTCATTGAACCTCTTGTTCCAGATAGTACCCCCATTCAATGCATTTCAATGGAAATAACAAAGCAATCGTTCATATTCTCACGCTATGACACAGACTGCTATAGATGCACCCCGGGCGGATGTGGTTGAAAGCATATAGAATTTTAGAAGTTTTTGCATGTTTTACAAAATGAAATGATGTCCCTGCATGCCTATGTTGTATTATTTTTTTGTCATTATTTTTTTATTTTCCGTCTCATCAGTAAGAATCAAGTGGATCACAAAAATTGTCATTTTCTTCTTTTTTTTTCCCCAGGGTTATGTGGTGTGTCCGTCTGAGAAGCGATTCCTCCTCCTCTTCACGTTCCTGAAGAAGAACAGGAACAAGAAGCTGATGGTGTTCTTCTCATCATGTATGGCTGTCAAGTATCACAGCGAGCTCCTCAACTACATTGACCTACCTGTCATGTCAATTCATGTGAGTCTAAGGGTATTTACGAAACAGAGGCTCAGGCTCCGGCTCAGGCTCTGGCTCAGGCTCAAGCTCAGGCTCAGGCTCAGGCTCAGGCTCAGGCTCAGGCTCAGGCTCAGGCTCAGGCTCAGGCTCAGGCTCAGGCTCAGGCTCTGGCTCCATTTCGTGGATCCATTCTAAAATAACAGGTATCAAAATAAATGCTTTTGCCTGCGGTTCGGACGTAGATTCTCTGGTTTGAAAAAGAAAATTGAGCCTCAGCTTCAATGAAAAACCACAACCTATATTTTCAGTATATGGATGACAGAGCCGCAGCCTGAGCCTGAGGCTCCGTTTCGTAAACCCCCTATGGTTTTGAGCACCAAAATATGAAGAAGGGTTCTACGGAACGTATCATCCAAAAGGATGAAAATGTTAAGAAAGTAAAGTTATCTCACACAGTGAACAAGGAATTTGAATTTGGAGTTGGGGCCACAGTGCAAGAAGTCCATTTTCGAAAACGTTCTTCAATTTGGTTTTTCTTTAAAGCACATCTTATTTTCTTCAAGTTACTCTCTTTTTGCCACAAACTTACCCATTCTACATTTCTGGCAGGCATGCAAACACAGTGCGGACGGTCGGTCGTTAAAAAAGATAAGCTGTCTCCAAACTGCCCCCCGATGATCGGCACCTGGGCCCAATGTCATGGTTACTGTTACCAACAATTCTTCGCTTACGGTAGCAGACTTTTTTGGTTACGGTTAGCGTATTTCACAGGAGAGCTGTCTTTCTCGCTACGCTAAGCAAGAACTTTCTGCAGAATGCATATGTGTTAGCAGAAAATAATCACGGTTACCCTAGATTATAGAAATTGTTCGCTATTAAACCGCAAGCCTTGCTTACAGATTCCATGAAATAGATTTCATGCGTTGCAGTGCCCGTAAGCACAAAAATAAGGCCGTTACGGATTCCATGAAATTGGGCCCTTGTCTGAACACAGGGTAAACTAGCACTTTTATAAACTGTCAAATTTACTCCGTGTTCTTGCAGGGTAAACAGAAACAGACGAAGAGGACGCATACATTTTTCAGATTCTGTAATGCTGATAAGGGTATCCTACTGTGTACTGATGTAGCAGCTAGGGGCTTGGACATACCGGAGGTTGATTGGATCGTCCAGTATGATCCTCCAGATGACCCCAAGGTCAGTTCCATTTTTCCCTCTCCTCTCTTGCTTTTTTACAATTTTGCTTGGAGTTAGGAGTGCATGACGTTTTGATCTAAGCAGGATATTTACCTAAGACTTAGCCTTCGACGTCATGAAGCCTTAGCCTTTGAGGAAGATTTTGCTAGGATCTAAATGCGTCAGGCCCTCCTAACTCCAAGCATTTTATGAATTTCAGGTCATTATTTTGGCTAATGAGCAGTTTGCAAGCAGGGGCCAATTTCATGGCGCTGCTAAGCACAAAAATTTGCTTAGCACAAAAATGTCTTGCCCAATAAAACAAACCACCGTTAAAAGTTCCATGTGATATTTATGGTTAGTGAACACCAACCAAAGAACAATCACAAGCGATACAAAACACATTTTTATTAAGACAGAAATGTCATGCTTAGCAAATTCTTGTGTTAAGCAGCGCCGAGAAATTGACCCCAGTTTATTACTTGTATATTTTATTTTAAAACCAATTCAGTATTGAACTACCTCTACGATAATTCAAATGGTCAAATCTGTTTTACCTGATTTCCATTGTGATATGTGTCATAAGATCCATATGCCTCTATCAAGTCCTTTTTGTACTTCATGCGTAAACCTAATCAAGTGAAGCGAATTTGACATCATGAACTTCGCAGCAAATTATTTGCAGAAGTTGTGTGGGCGTTCTATGAGAAATATGGATGTTCCCGCCTAAACATGTTTGCTTAATCACATGATTCAGAGGCAAGTTCTTTGACAGTCAGGCCCTTTGTGCCATTTGGACTCCCAGTAAATGATGCATTAGGACCTGCATGTGCAATAGCTTGGTGAATTGACAATCATTCTGTGATTTATTGCCTGTCAAATGAGACAATTTAGAAGCAGATTATTCATTAAGAGGCAAATTGTTCAGTTGTTATCAAGTAATGATAATAGATTTGTATGCAGTATGAAGATTAAACTCTTTAATCACCTATCGAGTAGGCCCCACCCACGGCCAAGCAATCGTACACATGCACACAACGTGTCATGATCGCCCACCCGCGCTGCATGCCAAATTAACAACCAAAAGCACTTCTCTCCGTTGGACTTCAAATGGTTTGCAAAAGGCCAAAAATGTACGTTTCTTCTCAGCCAGGGTATCAAGAGTCAGAATTACAATGAAAATATAAACACCGCTTGACCGTGGTTGAAGAGAAAATTCAGATTTGCAAAAGAACTGTTTTGTACATACAAAACAAAAGTAAACTCAACAAAAAGTGTTTAGTAAAGAATACCAAATTTAAAACATTATGTCAGACAAAATGGCAGCAATTTGTCAGACCTTAAATAGCGCATTGTTATTTGTCAAGGGCCGTGGCCTACTGTATGTGTGTATGGAGTGAAGGTCAAAGCAGCTTAGCTGTAATTGATTTTGTTATTTTTTCCGCTAACCATGACAGCTCCTTAGCAGTAATTAATTGGTTAGGCATGACAGTCCATTTTCCTTAATTGTGTCGTCAAGGCCTTGATTGTTATGCTGTTGCTAAGTGACAGAGAGGCTCTTATTAGGCCAGCCTGACATCAAAGCCCAGATTGTGGTCTTCATCTAATCAACAACCAAAAATTGTATTTATACTACTTTGAGAGTGACAGCAGAAATGAACTTGTCAAGGAAGCAATTTGTGGGCTACTCTTCAAATTTTAATTATGGCCATCAAAATGGCGGTTAGGAAATGGCCAATTAGCATGACCAGTGACTGCACTGAGTGTATACATGTAGAGGTATAATCTTCACGCTATCATTCCAGTTGTCTGTGTACTGTGGATGACACTTTGTACATGGATACTGTTTACTTCATCGTTATTGAAGGTTCTTGAGGGATGCAGTTACATGTAGTTTGAGAACTGGGCATGTGATATGAGGGCCTGTTTGTTTTGCCTCGGATCTTGGTCGCCATATTTGATCTTGCAAATCCAGTCGCAGGCAGGATAAAATGGGTTCCAGAGCAACTTTTGAGTAGATGGATCACTGATCGCGTTCCTGAAACAAACAGTGCCTGGATGAACAGCTTAACTTCAGTAGATCTCCACGTAACATCTCGTTTTGTATTAAAGTGGGACGTGTTTGGAACCGGCAACAGTGTACAGATCAATGCTTGCCATGTTGTGCATTATGCTGCTGCCTACATGTCAATGTACACTGGAAGTCTACTATCTTGACTGGGAGCTCTACTTGGACGTGGTGGATACTTGGAGATGGTGTGAGCTCGGTCTGGATTTAGAAAATGTATCTCCACCGGCACTAGATGTCTGTTGGAGCTTGAAAAACTTCATACTGATTGAAATCAGGAGCAGTTTTGAATGACTTACTTTGAAGGCAGTGACCACTCAAAATTGTCCTAACTTAAAAACTTCTCCTGATGGATAAACATTTGATTTAGGAGGGAAATATTGGCAATTACTCTTTGAACGTCTATTTCTGTCGAGCTTAGACTCAAGACTGAATTTTGATATCATGGCAACTACGTGGAGTCCAGCAACAAACAGCAGTTTAGTTGGAAAGGAGCTTGGCGATGACCTCTCACTGGCTGTGTATGCTACCTTCATCAAGGTCCTGTATGTCCTAGGAGTCGCACTGGGACTCTTCCTCAACCCATTTATGCTCCTGGTCTTGTACCGCGTTCCTAGCATGCAGCCCACGACCAAGATCTTCATGGTGTCTCTCACCGTCTCTGATCTCAGCGTGGGTCTTGTCTGGATGTTGAGACTGCCGGCCGTGCTCGCCGGAACTTGGCCGCTAGGAAGCTTTCTTTGCTCGGTGTTGAACACGATGACATACATAGTCCGTTCCATGAACATATATTCATTGCTTCTTTTGACTATAGATCGCTACGTTGCTATTTCCCGGCCTCTGCGATACGCAGAATTGATGACAACATTCCGATCGAAGATGCTAGTCTTTACTACGTGGTTAATCATGATCGTAGTGTGCGTTTTCATTTTTGGTATTTATGAGGCGGCAACTCTCATACAGATTGGAAATCACAACGTGTGTATGTTGAAACTCGACTGGAGACTGACACTATCAATGATCTCCGTGTTAAGCACATTCCTGACAATAAAACTCCTGTATACGCACATTTTGGTGATAGCGCGACGTCAGAGTCGACGCATTGCTGCGGAGAACCAAGCCGGGCGGGCCAATGCGCAGCAAGTGAGCACTCGGTCCGCGACCACCATCGCCATCATCACAGGAGCCCTCGTGGTGGCCTGGTTCCCAACCGTGATCTTGCTGGCAGTGATGGCATACACAGAAACTGCCCTGACGTACAAGGAGGGTCTGGCCTCCCATTTGATTGATGCTCTGTTTGTGTTCGGTAGCTGGCTGGATGCTGTCATCTACTATATTAGAAACAGGGATCTGCGAATGACATTACATAATGTACTTTCAACATGGTGGCACCGTATATTCTAAAATTCCTTGCCTTACTTGCTTGTGTAGAACATGTAGGCAGGCCTTCATTTTAATAAAATTGAGGAGAGCTGCAAATCTCTCTCCTTAAATCAACGTAGAGAATTTAGGAGAGTGATTTGCTCTCACTTTATACAAAATCAAGTTTGAGCTGCAAATCCAACTCCTTTAATCATCATAGGGCCTACTCATACTAGTGAATAAAGAGAGCAGTTTGCTCTTGCTAAACCAAGTTTGGCATGTGTCCGGTGTCAGAAAAAGAGAACATGCAAGATTTTGCTTGTCCTGTTGTAAAAGATTACAAAAAGATAACACTATTTTTGTAGTTTCCATAAAGGATGAATCTCAGCAGGAAAAATGTATGTGATGTTTTGAAAAAAGGCAGCTCTCCTTAAATTGTTAAGGAGCTCTTTTTTCACTCTCCTTGGAAAACATTAAGGAGAGCGGAGGAGAGTGATCACTCTCACTCTCCTTAAAAATCAAGGCCTGTGTAGGATGGCTAAACCCACAAGTGATGCCTGCTTCTAAACAACATCAGGGGACCTCTGAGACATTGTTGCATTTTTCTGAAAATCATTTTCATCTGAAAAATTCCATAATAAATTCCAGCACCTTTGCCCTTTCACCTTTGACATCTAAAAACCTAACAACGGATGCCTGAAAAATGCAAGAAGAAAGTGTCTGTTTGTTTAATTTTTAGCTAGGATTTTACAATATTTGCATAATACAAATTTATGTGCATTGTTGCATGTTAATTGTACTTGTGACATACTGACATTGTTACAGCATTGTTACTGAGTTGCGGTAATTAGTATTACCAAAGGAAAACACAATCACTTTCTTGGATTACAGGATTTGCATATTACTGCACAATATACGTGTACATACATGTATGTACATATCACAATGTATGTTCTTGGGTCGATTTCACGAAGCCCTGCGATCGTTCATGACTCGAGTTACGAAGGATAACCCATCGTAGGGGACCTATCCCACGTAGGGCTGCAATGCATCAAAAGTCCAACTATTGATAGTAAGTTACGATGAGTTTGGTGAAATCCACCCCAGTATTCACACTGTGAAAAGGGTGCTGGTTCATTTCATGCACAGCCTACAATCCAGCCGATTTGTGAGGATATTCTTCCTCAGATGGGTAATGATCCTAGACACATCAACTGCCAGGACTTATTAAATCAAATGGGCCTAGTATCATGGCTTCCATGAGGTTTCAGTGATAATCTGGACAGTACCTCCATCGACCGATTTGATCTCCATCCAAGCTCGGCAAATGAAGACGAAACTGTGGACCGTGCGGGGATAGCAATTAGGAAAAAGCTTTCGGGAGATTGGCTCTGGCTAGCGATTGCCTTAATGCATGATGGCAGTCGCAGCTTAGTGTTAAGTGAATTAAACTCCACTTTAATTGTATAGTCGCAGCTTAGCGTTAAGTGATTTAAACTCCACTATAATTGTATGCAGCTTACTTATATTTGCAGAGGAAGATTAAGAGAGTCTATTTAGTAGTGCTTTGCTTTGAAGGTAAATTATCATACTTTGGTCAAAGAAATGTAGATTCTCTGGCAAAAATATCAAGGAAGATACAGTAACAGTCATTTGTGAAATTTTCTGTCCCATAATGGTACCCACTTTTTGAGGAAACAGTGAAAAAGGTCCACAGTATTTAAAAAAAAAATCTTTTCACTGTTATTTTTTATCTTAAAAAGATCAAAATTGGTTTTGGTCATTGGTTTTACTCTTTTCTGGATAAATACAGCATTTCAGACAGAAACATTTTAATGGTATGTTTCTACCATCACAATCTTTTTACCCTGTACATTAACTGTGCATATTTGTACTGCTTGTTCATTTTCTCGTAGTCATTGTAGGTGTGCTAGCAGAGCATCAGGGGTCAATTTCACCGCCCTGTTTAGCACACTTACCATTACATTTCTGTCTTATAAAAACAGGATTAACAACCAAATTTCCATGTGTTGTGTATCTCTTGTGATTGTTCTTTGGCTGTTGTTCGCTGGCCATGAATATCAAATGGAATTTTTAATAGTATTTGTTTTATTGAGCAAGATTCTAGACATTTTGTGCAAAGCAATTGTTTTGTGCTTAACAGCTCTAAATTGGCCCCATATCATTGCAGAATGTTATTTATTGATTGATTGATTGATTTTTGTTGGCTTTCAGGAATACATCCATCGTGTCGGCCGCACTGCCCGAGGGTTAGAGGGCAGAGGTCACGCCCTCCTGATACTACGGCCAGAGGAGCTGGGCTTCCTGCGATTTCTCAAACAAGCCCGGGTGCCGCTGAACGAATTTGAGTTCTCCTGGGCCAAAATAGCCGACATTCAGTCACAGGTAAGGATTGTAGGGATGGTTCTGAAGAGGGAACCAGTTATTCTTGCAAGGAACCAGTTATACTGCAATCCGAAGAAAACAAAGAAGCTTGGTGGCGCCACACAGATTGCAACAATGCGGTGGTGTCAGTATAATATTTTGCACTCTGCCAAATCATCTTTTATTGAAATCTGGGAAGCCCGAAAGCTAATCATGAGTGAAAGACCGGTGGGGAAATCCCGGACATGTTGTCCATGTCGAATATAAAGTTCTTGTTCCCTTCAGGAATGAATCGCGGGCCATATATGGAGCCAGAGTTGAAGTGCAGGTAGACTGAAAAACACCACCGCAGTTTCTTTTCTTTTTTTATTAAAAGAGGGCACCATTCAAAAGCTTATGTTCGGATTACAGTATACCCTCACAGAACACCTGTTAGTGTTTGCCCTCAGACATTCTGTTGTAAAACACCTGATATTGTTCCCCAAGATGCCTAATTTAGTAGTGAAAATATATCTGGGCTTACAGTCCTCAAGAACAGTTGCCACAATGGTAATATTTTTAAGCAAACCATAGTGTGGATGATAGGTTGGATAGGTGACTATCCAACAGTTGGACCACTGCCAACTATAGTCAGCCAGTAAAATATTAAATCTCATCCATACACATGCTGATATCCATGAATGCATACACATCTGTAGCATGGGTGTTTTTAGCCACATTTGGCAGCGATCCAACTGTTGAATAGTTGCCTATTCTATGACTCCAAGTTGACCTGATTATGCAGGTATTGTATGCAAAATATTAGAGACTCTTCTGTGTGTCCAATGATGAAAGGTGATGATGTGTTATTCTGTTTTTTCCCTTCACCTTGCACAGTTGGAGAAACTAATTGAGAAGAACTACTACCTGCATCGATCAGGACAGGAAGCCTACAAGGGGTACGTGAGGTCATTTGACTCCCACAGCCTGAAGCAGATCTACGACATCAACACCTTGGACCTGAAGAAAGTGGCCAAGTCCTTCGGGTTCAAAGTGCCTCCGGGCGTTGACCTCAGTATCCTTTATCAAAAAAACTCTTGCGACCGAAATATGGTGACTGACTGTATTCAAGTCTGAAATGTGGAGTTGCAAAATAAATAACTCATGAAACATGGCATTTGTCACCTTCTTCTACATTGGTTTGCGTGTTTGTTGTTTCTTTCCCCCAATGCTGCAACCCATTGCACTGTTAAAAGGAATATTGGTTTTGATATTTAGATGAACTTAACAAATGTTTACTTATAATACCATTTTTACCTCAAGTGTTTTTGATAATAATAATAATAATAATAATGAAATTTATAATGCGCAACATATCCACCCAGAGGGTGCTCAAGGCGCCTACCATTATTATCCCTGGTCATCGGGCCCCACTAACATTCCTGAAACAATCTCAACTCCCTGGGGAGTATAAAGCCCCCGGCTGCTGTAAAGCGCACGAAAGCTAATTAAGCACAAAGCCATCTC
Organism: Astropecten irregularis; assembly: GCA_963971285.1. Classification (NCBI taxonomy): domain Eukaryota; kingdom Metazoa; phylum Echinodermata; class Asteroidea; order Paxillosida; family Astropectinidae; genus Astropecten; species Astropecten irregularis. The sequence continues at coordinate 20,081,587 of OZ020249.1, read as the reverse complement.
AACCCTCACTGGTCCCAATTTACTCCTTGGGTGAAGAATTTTAGCAAAATTTCCCTTGAAAATATAGGAACCAAACAAGATACCGGTACAGAAAAACAACGGAAAGCTTGTTGAAAGGAAAGGATTATTTAGCACAGTGGATACAAATAGGGACAAAAGGTGATTAAAGTCATGCGATGTCGTGTTGCTGGTAGCGAAAAAAAGCGTGTTTTTTCCTGAACTGATTTTTCTCTCTCAGGTGTCCATGCCAACAAGAAGCTAGCAAAGAGGAGACCAGGATTCACTCCAGCCCAACTGACCCAGAAGATGGCCCAGAAAACCAAGATATACAAACACATCACTGGCGGCAAGGATAAACGACAGTTTGCAAGATAGTGGATTCTGATCCTAAATTAGGCCTTTGTGGACGTGTGTGGGGTTTTTATTCAAATGCTGTGTCAGTCTGAGAAGCATTTGCCACAGCCAAAAATTTGATCATCTTTGTCCAAAATTAATTTTTACTGCTTGAAATTTTCAAGGTTATACATTAACAGCGATCTGCTGGCTAGGACCAGGTGTACAAAATAAAAACAGAATGATGTGACATATTCAACACTATTTAGTTTGGCGACGAGTAATGGACCCTTCCAGGCTGTCAATCAAACGGTCGGCATTGACCAATTGGAGGATGTCTTTTAATCAGGTGACCATGATAGCCTCGGTCAAACTTGGTCACATGCAGTATGTAAAACACACACCTGGGAGGTGGCTCAAGAGCAAAGTAGGAACAGTCCAGTACCACTTACAGTCCTGTTTGACCTTAAAGAGGCCATCAGTCTTGTTTCATTCTTTGGGATTAGTTTCTCCGAGTGGTGTCATTTATTGCTACCTTGCGGTGGACTAAGCACCCCTACTACCGGTAAGCCCTGTTTTGGGGTGCCCACTTTAAGTTTTCATAATGAGGGGCTTGTTTTTCCACATTGTCCTTATAAGCAGCTTATGCTTCATTTTGAAAAAGCAGCTGCCTTGTGTTTGGCCATTTGAATTAAACGAAAGGGAAAATCATTTATGAATATGGATGTTAACTACCATCAAGCCCCTCTATCCCCTTGGAACCTTCTCCATCCCCATATACACCGATCCGACGACACAATATACTGTCCGCCATTACTGCAGTGTTCCCGCTTGCCTTTTGTCCGGCAACAAAAGAATTTATGCTCCGGCGCACTCTATAATTGCAGGGTGTACGTCCCATGATGTACACCCTGCAATATAGAGTGCGGCAGACGTAAATTCCTTTGTTGCCGGACAAAAGGCGGGTGGGTACACTGCAGTAATGGTGGGTGTTTCCTACCTACATGGTCATGCCGACGGATCGGTGTGTGTTTGTTTTGGCGCATCACTTTTCCCTTGATTTTTGCCTAAAACAATTACTTGAGTTGTATTCTAACTGTGCAGTCAGTGGTGAATTTTAGAATCTATTTCTAAACATGTAATGAAATGGATTTTTACATTTGTAACAAATTATTCACAATAATTAATATTAATTGTCATGGGAGAGTATTTTCTTCTTCTTTTTTTTCCTCTTTTTTTTTTTTTTTTTTTTTTTTTATAAAGTTGAATGACTTTGATAGATGACTTCAAATTTTTCTTATTTAATTGATTCTTCAGTTAGTTTTCCTTTTTAACTGTCATTTCTGTGTAAAGTTTGTCATTGTGTAGGCAATAAACATAACACTACATTACAGAACATACTCCAATGTGTTGTTTGATATTTGCGTGTGAGGAACGAGTTAGTTGTTTTGTATACTTTAAAGGTAATATCATACTTTGGTTTTTGTCAAAGAAATACAGATTCATGGGCAAAAATATCAAGGAAGATACAGCAAAAGTCATCTGTGAAAATTTCAGTCCCTTACGGTGCCAACTTTTTGAGAAAACAGTGAAAAACGGCCACAGTATTTCTTAAGTCTTTTCTCTTTTATTTTTAATCTTTTAAAAGATTAAAAAAGATTTACGGTCGTTGTTTTATTAATTTCTGGATAAATACACCATTTCAGGCGGAAATATTTTCACAGTAGGTTTCTACCAGCATCATCTTTATACCCTGAAAGTTATATGTAAATCTGTGAACATTTCTGTTTTGGTCTCTTACCAAAGTATGATACTACCTTTAATAATGCTTAGGCCAATGAAAGTTGATTACTAGTTTCTCGTCAGCCATTTATCAATTTTTGGTGATTTTTTTGTTTCATTATTCATTATTTTTCATCAAACAAAATGCAACCCATACACATACTGCCATTTTGAAACAGATTTAGGTTCTAAATTCACCCAGATATGTGAGTTTGATGCGTAGCTGCAAAAAAATTGACCAAACAATCGGAATGGTTTCTTTTTATAGCTTGGGAGTAGTTTGCTGGATTTTCCCAAAAATGTTTTGCAAAATGATGACATTTTGGCAAATTTGTTGGTGTTAGCACTGACGAGAAACTAGTAATCAGCTTTCGTTTCAAGTATCCAAATTAAAAGGAAAACAGCTTAAAGTTTATATTCTCATGCTGGCAAATAATAGATGGGAATATATTTTTGTCATTTTCACAACTTGTTACTGGTTCAAAAGTTAATGTGATGTCGTGGGAAATTTGTAAAAGTGGGGAACCCAAGAGGGCGGTATATTTATAAACATTACAAAAACAAGAGGGCGCTATATCCAATTACCGTGAATGCAAAAAAATAATAATAAACCTTGTCCGAATAACCTGTATGGCTAAGGCTCGAATTTACACACGTATCTATGGCAGAAGCTGCAGCCATTTCCATTAGTCTTGTCCAAGACGTAGCCGGGTTATTTGTACACGCATGCCCAATATGATCGCCTCCATTGTAATGTACTGAATGAGAAAATTTATCAACAAAATAAAAACATTCGTTCGCAGTGAAGGTACGTGATAAGTTGTCCGAGGAATTCTTTGTTCTACAACTGGAAAAATGGGATCCTAAACCTCGAGATCTTCGTTGGATTTTAATAACGTAAGAATTGTGTGTTTGTGAATGTCCTGTTGGTATTTGTTGGGATTTTCAAGCTGGCAGAATGCTGTGATTACGGATTTTCATCAGGTCGAATGATGTCACTTTTTGTCAGTAGGCCTATGCACTGTACATGCCTACATCATGTACTAGGCCCTAGTACATGTATCTGTGAGCTTGTAGGCCCTACAGAAAATGTTCATAAAATATTACTGAGTCTTCTGATGATGACTAGAGCAGGATAGTCGAAACGTTGAGATTTTATGAGAAGTGCGAACAAAATAAGAAGTGCGAAAGTACGAACGATTCTTACTTGGTGTTCCGACAAACTGATCCATTCTTCTGAATTTAATTGAAGGATTCTGAATTTTTGAAGGATAAATGGGAATGTCAGGGGTTATTTTCTAAGGGGGTTAATTTCAATTTTTGCTTAGATTTTGTGAAGGGTAGGTAGGCAGGCCCGTATAATTAGTGTATTTTTATTTTTCTCAGGAAATCGGTATTAACTCTAATCTACAGGAAGTACAGTGAATAATCATCAATGTACAAACTACATTGTACAGGTCTTATTTGTATTACTTGAGTAGCATACGAGTTGATCGGCTTATGAGTTGGCCGGCGTACGTGTTGGGAAGTGAACGAGTTGAGCGGTGCATGAATTGACCAAACAGCATACGAATTGGTCAGCGTACAAGTTGATCAATGCACAAGTTGATCAACGTACGAGTTAGTCAGCATACAAGTTGGTCAGCATTTGGGTTGGTCAAGGTACGAGTTGGTCAATGTACGAGTTGGTCAACGTACAAGTTGGTCGGCGTACGAGTTGGTCGGCGTACGATTTGGTCAGCATACGAGTTGGTCAGCATGCAAGTTGGTCAGCATACGAGTTGGTTAACGTACAAGTTGGTCGGCGTACAAGTTGGTCAGCGTGCGAGTTGTTTGGCGTACGAGTTGTTCTGTGTACGAGTTGGTTAACGTACGAGTTGGTCGGCGTACCAGTTGGGCTGCTTCAATTTTTATTGTAGTTTTAAGTTAGCAATCAGCAGAGTATTTTCTAAGGAAATAGATTCTTTTTCAATAAGTAGGAACTCCATAAGACCCAGTAACTTGGGCGCTGTACTCCCTTATTTTAATTTTGGGACTCTCGACGGTTGTACCAGCGCCCGAGAGAATCATGATATATAATTTTATAATTTGAGATTTTATTAGCAGAAATATTTTGTGCCGAAAATGTTCTCAACCAACAATACAAACATCATAAATTGGCTTAATCCCCCAACTCTAAATGTCACGGATGATATAAAATACAGAGCAAATATTTACACCCACGATCAGTCTGCGTGATGAAAATTGATGTTTTACGACCAAAACCCAGACGATCACATTGGCACCGCCGCCATTTTTGAAGGTTTAATTAAAATCACACATACTTTGCATAATGCAGACTGTGCGGTTGTTACATGTAGCTCAGTATCCTCTTGTGGCCTGCGTAAAATTTTACGATTTTTGACGGTATCCTTGCTGCATCACTGAACTCCTACCATTTACACAATGTATTATCCTTTACTACAGTATGTGTATGAATGAGTCACTTCTAAAATTAGTATGACTTCTAAACCTATCAATTAATCACTGAGTTTGCTCGAGAGATTTCAAGCATCTCTCGTTGAATCAGTAGAATTAATATCAAATTCATTTACTGACAAAATGTCAGAAAGAATAAATGTTCGTTCGAGTAAAGGTATTTACAAATATCTTGAACTTCACTATTCCTATGATGTTGGCCTACATACATGTAGTGAAAGACTGTGTTACAGTGTACAGTGTGTCCCAAAAAAAACGATACCCATTTTCAAAACATTATAAAAAGAAATTGTATATTTGTAGGTATTTTAATTTTTAGTCTAACGCATTCAACATCACCTAGGCCATGTTCTGATGAAATTTAAATGCAATCCATTCATGCATCACTGAGCAATTACTGATTGTCTGGGAAAGTCCATTACAATTGAGTGACAATGGTGGTCATCTTAACGTTCTTAGTTGTGATCCGTTAATTTCCCATCAATGTGGCCGCCCACATTCACTTCACACAGATCACCACTAAGATGACCACAACTGTCACTCATTTGTAATGGTAACAAAATTGACTTTTCAAGACAATCAGTAATTGCTCGGTAATGCATGAATTAATTGCATTGAAATTTGGTCAGAATATACCCAGTGAGATAGTAAATGCACTAGACTAAAAATCAAATAGCTGAATACACACAACTTCTTCTCATAATGTTTTGAAAATGGGGATCGTTTTTTTTGGGACACACTGTACAATTCTTTGTAGAAAAGTTTGTGGAGTTTTGGGAGAAATTTGAACGGACATTTTAATGACAAATTATGCACACGCATGTTATTTGTTTTCATCTTACGCCATGTGTACACAGCACATGTTAAAGGTACATTGTATAATTTGTAATTGTTTTTTTGTTTTGCTAAAATTAAAATGTGAATAGATATCTTTATACATTTTGTTGACCTGTGTGGAATTACACAAAGGCAATGGCCTTGCATCTTCTACCCATAGCCTTTGCAGTTTGCACTCCCTCTAATGTTGCAGAACTTTGATGTTTTGGTGAAAGTTTCTCTTGTACTTGTAGTTAATTGGTCTTCGCCAAGGTGAAACAGAAACTGTCTTGTCACCTGAGAACATTTTCCTCCTGATACACACTTTCGCTTCATGCTGGAGTCTCTCAACATTAGGGAGCTTTAGATTATGTGGATCGGTTTGCGGAAACAACATGTAATAATCGTTCATACTTTCGCACTTCTATATCACTCGCACCTCTCGCAATTGGGTCTCAGATTTTCAGAGCTTTAGATTGTCACCATGTTTACGTTGACTACATCGATTGATGTGTGATTGCGTCATGCCGAGTCTTTGTGCATGCGTCAAGTCATCACCAACGTTGTCTGAGTGAGTCGAGGATGCACATAAACTACAGTTTTGATATTCAGCACATTGTCTCGCATTTGTGGTCGATGTGAATGAGGTCCACGTTCACACGAATCTAATGCCTACACTGCCATACTGTACAAGATCCTGTCCCCCGAACAGGGTTCCATGTACACTGTACTCACCGGACCACGATACCGGACAGAGTCTGATAGTCCAATGCATCTGGTGCCGGTCCAGTGTGTCTGGTGCCAGTCCAGTAATCTCCATGATCCTTGAGCAAAACTACATACAGTGTAGCGTGGGAAACTCCATCCCTTGCAATATTGGGGCTGATAGTTATCCTTAGACTGCATTGACGTCATCCAGCACCTCGACTACTGTACTAGGCAATAACAAACCCTGACAATTCCACCACATCTTGCCAGCATTTATAAAAAGCAAACATCGGTCTGTTTATATCACATGTATCAGACTTATAATTACATTCTGGGAAGGGCAAGGCCATGTTGTTCCTTTGTATGGGATGGGGACGGTTTTACCGGGACGTCTGAACGTGTAATAACATTGTACAGGTTTACTAACTGTCTGGGAGAACATTTGAAATGAATACGTGCAAGGCCATTGGAAGCTCTTTGACCTCTGTGAGAGCTGTGACCCCTGTGACCTCTGTGTCATGATGTGTGTACGTCTGCCGCATTACCGTAATTAAAACTGAAACCAACTAGATACATATTGTCACTGAAATATACATGTAGCTTGATTTTGGCAGCTACTGTATAAACCGATCCGACGGAGTGACATTCCATCCACCATTACTGCAGTGTCCCCGCCCGCCTTTAGTCCGGCAACAAAAGAATTTACGTCCGCCGGAGTCTGTACTGCAGGGTGTACGCAGAGGACACTGCAGTAATGGCGGGTGTTTCCTACCTCCATGGTCGTGCCGTTGGATCAGTGAATAGTACACAAATAATGAATGTTTTTGAGTGGAATGGTAAAAATAATTTCATGAGGTGACAGATGGACTGTTCCATTTCACGATCTTTTAAAAGATCAAAAATAAAAGAGAAAAGACTTCAGAAATACTGTGGCTGTTTTTCACTGTTTTCTCAAAAAGTGGGCACCGTATGGGATTGAAATTTTCACAGATGACTGTTACTGTATCTTCTTGATATTTTTTTCCCGTGAATCTGTATTTCTTTGATAAAAACCAAAGTATGATACTACCTTTAAATTTGCTAACAATAAAAAAAATGATGTGAACTTGGATGAGAAACTGATATTTTAAGTTACCCTTGGCCTTACAAACATGTACTGTATATTTTTTTACATGTTCAAACTGCATACTTGACATACTTACTGTAACCTACATGTAGCTCCCATGTTTATTTTTGTCTCAGGCAGTTACAGTGCAATAACAACATTGACCAGATAATGTAATGAAAAAAAAAAAGACAGCTCACAAAGCTTCTTCTTTGAGTGACAAGGCATGTCAACGTGCTTACGTCATGATTTTTGCTAAATTTATATTCATAAAAAGGCCAACAATAGGGACAGGTATGGAGTAAATTGTAAAAATAGACAGGCCTTTTGTTACAAAATAGTGAAGGATCCGATCGGTGGTAGTACTGCAAAGCAGATCTGGCAGTTGTCAGATTGAAGACTAATTCACCAGCTCATAATGTCTATGGAACCTTGAACATCTATAGGGCCTCTGCATTACTGTATGCATAGATGCTCATGATGGGCAGTTAGTAGATTACACGGACAGTGCATGGAGCTAGAAAGAGGATCTGTTCCCCTAAAGGGTCTTATGGCTTTCAACTTCATCAGCCTTTAAAGGTAGTATCATACTTTGGTAAGAAAACAAAACAGAAATGTTCACAAATTTACATATAACTTACAGGGTATGGATATGGTGGTGGTAGAAACATACCGTTAAAATGTTTCCGCCTGAAATGGTGTAGGCCTATTTATCCAGAAATTACTAAAACAACGACCGAAAATCTTTTTGATCTTTTAAAAGATCAAAAATAAAAGAGAAAAGACTTAAGAAATTCTGTGGCCGTTTTTCACAATTTTCTTAAAAAGTGGCAACTGTATTGGACTGGAATTTTCACAGATGACTGTTACTGTATCCTCCTTGATATTTTTGCCCATGCATCTGTATTTCTTTGACAAAAACCAAAGTATGATATTACCTTTAATGGAATACTATAGATTTTCTACTTGAATTGATGATTTTCCAGCATTGCATAATTTGTTACGAGCTTTCCAATGAGACGTCAAACAGAAATGAATTGACCCACGGTAAGTCATCAATGAATTATTTTCAAATTTGGAATGAAGAGCACAATGACTTGTGAAGTCATGTGAGAGACGGGTCTCTTAATTGGGACGCAAATGACCTGCAGATGAAAACCATAAATTGACTACCGGTATATTCCTTTAAATTCATTTGGCATGTTTGGAAAAGAATCTCTCAATTTAAAAAAGACTGGATAGGGCACATACATGTAGCTTATGATGTACCGGGATTTGTGTCCTTGTGGAGACATGGCTTTGTTCTTTTGTACTATTAATGAACACTCTCCGAAGAGCAGAATTGAGTAGAAAAGTGTTCGTGTACAATGTAGTGACGGTCGTGTACATGTACCCCTTCCAGTCCTATACATAATACTATAATTTTAATTTCAAACAGTAATGTTGGTGGGGAGCTGCCAGAACCCCGTATTTATGTAATGCAGCCATCCCCGTCATCCCGTAGACTACATGCCTAAGAAAGTCCAAGCCTATAATCTGTGGGCCGGTTTCCATGGTTTCCCACGTTCTGGTTTTCCGGGATCTTATCTGCCTCTGTCACTGGCCTTGGGCGACCTTCCCTATGCAATGACTGAATTGCATGTCATTATGGTGTACAATCGGCATACAGCAGGGCAGCAACCTTATTAATACACAAAGCTTCAATAGGGTACATGTAAGTTATGATGGCAAAGTCGCTTCTCTGAAGCTGCTGTACCTCAGTTCAACCTACAATTTGTTAGCACTGTGACCAAACCGTTTGCATGAAGCATAATTTATAATTTAAGTCAAGTAGACGTACAAGTACACGTATGTACATCATTATGTACGTGTATGTAGGTCACAGCATTCTTCTTTCGGAGGTGGTTTTTGAAAAGTTGTTGAATGCATGTATGATGTGCCTTGAATCATGACAGGGCTTTCATTATTACTCCTTGACATGCTTGACTGTGACATCAGTGACAAGTACATGTACATATAATACTGTGGACTGAGACACATCATGACGGTGTACGTCCATACATGATGCATGTTGCCCTGGGCGGAATCAGGAGTCTTGATGTGAAGATTTGATGTAGTCCTACTGTAGCTACACAATGTTTGTGTACGTACATGTAAGACAGTACATGTAGGTGCTCATGTACTGTTATGACTTTATGCATAGTCAGTGTCCTGGAGACTTGCTCAAGTTAGCTGTCCGATCAAAATCCATGTACATACATACATACTGTAGTATGGCCTAACAACATGAATGATACAATACGTGTACATTGTACAATGTGCATTTCGCTCTGTTCATACATGTAGGTCCTATTCAGTACACATAGAGAACTGATACATGTAACATACAGAGACCGGTTGTTTTGCTCATTACAGTGCTGATTTCCGTGCATACTGAATTGATGTTGCAGCTATTGTCAGAGGAGGTTCCTAAGCTGCACATTATTACATGATTGATGTGGTTGATCATTCATGCACAAGAATATAATAGCTGATGTACGTCATGGTTGTACTGACATAAGAGGGACCTGGGGCTGATTTCACTAACACTTTACGATCATTGTAAAGCCCAAATCCTTCGCTAAACGGAAAATCGATCGCTACTTTGCGTAGCAATTTTCCGTTTAACGATGAATTTTGGCTTGACGATGATCGCAAAACTTTAGTGAAATCGGCCCCTGGGCATGAATTGCTTGCTGTTGACTACTGGGGTATCCCTTCCAGTCTTGTTTGTGCTTTCAATTGACAATCTTGTTTCAGTTTGAGGGACTAAGGCCAATGTACATGTGTACGTACTTATATTGAGTATTTGAGTATACTTCCCTATAAGATCTGGATTAAAGACCAAATGTCCATGTGATGTTCTTTGCCTGGACTTCAATAGCGCTCCGCAATAATGACGTCACAAAATCCCCGGATGTCAGACAAACATTGACTCACACAGTCACGTAGTGTACATGCACGCGCACACGTGTGCATGTTTGCAATGTTTGTCTGAGGTCCGTTGCTATTTTTAGCGTAAGTGCGGAGCGCTATTCTGCTAAATACATGTAGCACTTCGCACTTGCACTAAAAACAGCACAGAACCTCAGACAAACATTGCAACCGGCCATGCAAACGTGTGGTGAGTGGGGGTATGTGTGGGCGTGCATGCATGGTGTGACGTCGTTAGTGCGGAACGCTATTGTTTCAGGCCTTGAATTGGGTTCTGAAAGGGGCAAGGCCACTTCTCCATTGCAAGGGGCACTTACATTGGAAAATCATAATGTCTATGGAAACATTTGAAGGGGGTACGAAGGCCAAGAACCAGGGCAACAAAGGCCATGGCCTCCGTGGCCTCCATTAAATTCCAGGCTTGCTGTTTCACAGCATATTATTCACATGAGGTTTGGTGTGGTACATGTACATGTAGAACTTTTGATATTATCTAGTCTTCGCTTCTTTGTGCTTGAGCAAATTTTAATTTAGGTCCCTGGAGATGGGTGCCTGGTTTCTCTAGACACTTGTTCCTATCGCACTGTACAATGTTCAATGTTGGTCTCAGCTTCCTCAGCTTGAAGTGGCCAAATACTCATACCATGGGCTGCAAGGTTTTACATGTACATCTACATGTGTGTATCCTTAATTTCAATACAAGTAATTACACTGAATTAACTGCTGCAAACTGCTCATCAGCCAAAATAGAGAGGTTTCGCAAGCGAACGGATACGGTTAGTGCCCTGGATACGTCACCAGTAGGGGCCTATATTTGTGTATTTATGACGTCACAGTTTTTCCGCTATCCGTTATACATGTACATGTACGTACATGTACATGTATATGAGGCACAGATATCTTGCTAGCTACACAGGTATTAAATGCGTAGTGAATGGCATTTTTCTCGTAATTCTCTGTTCATTTGTTGTCTTGTGCATGATTAGATTAAAAAGAAAGGATTTACTGAACACGAATACGTCATTTCTGTGTATTTCGAAACTTAAGAATAAGACAAAATAAGCCTAGAGCTAAGTCAGGGACAAAAGTGGTTCGTTGTCAGAAATAGACTTCACTATTTTGAAACATCGGATTGGCTATTGACGTTTAGGGATAGCTAAATGTACGCATATCATGGGTATCTGTTCGCATGCGAATCCTCTCTAATAATGACCTGAAACTTATACTGTAAAATGCTTGGAGTTAGGAGGACCTGACGCGTCCTTATTTTGTTATAAAACTTATTGCCAGCATGTACTGTACATACATGTATGTATGCAATTTGTTTGTAATTTGTTTGTACAGGTGTGTATGTTTTAAATTTAATTTTTATTTTACATTGAATTTTTGTATTTAACCTCATCCAATAGCAATGAAACTGCCAGTTATTGTATAGAGATATATTTTTTTAATTATGAACACAAAAATGTCTGAACCTTTAATTAGTAACAAAACAATGACTTTTTCTAAGAAAATTAAAATATATATTATTTAATGTCAAGTAAAATGCAATGCTGTAAACTGCTCATCAACAAAAATAATGACTTGAAATAGATCAAATTTATGAACAGATTTACATGTAAGAGGGCTTTATACAATGTACATGTATGTTAATTCCAGCAGGATCTTCCTCGAAGGAAACGCTTTGAGAAATATCCTGTTAGGATTGAAACGCTCGGCCCCCATGACTCTGAGCAAAATAAAATCTCAATCAATTTGCACTATGTAGGCCTACAGTGAACATTATACGATGCACATTATTGTACACGTTATACAAACATAATTATAGCATACCTACATGTATAATGTATTCATTTTCATTTCATTTCATTTTATTGTTCAGTTGGAAAATCATCTTGTCTGCATCAATCCAATTAAACAAATAACATTAAAGACACATTTAACGAGACCTTTTTAAACACTGATTTCTGAAGGGGATCAAAATAATTTCAATTTCTGAAACTCAAAATGACATAACTTTAAATGTTAAATGTGTGTGATTGTAGGCCTATAAGCCTTTGTTTTTTACTTTGCTTGGCTCAACTGTTTTTGAACACTGCACATTTAGTAAGTACATAACGTGTACACCGAGTCCTTGCTTGCGCTTGACTTGTCTTAGAACCATAGGGTAGTAAAATTAACCTCCCATGCACCCCCCCTCCGCACAAAAATTAAGGGCAACCCACAATTCTTCCTTCATCTCAGTCACGCTTCTGGTTTCTGTTCCTCTTGCAGGTTGTCACCAGGATGTGACTCAGGGCCTTCTGAATTACAGACCTCCCCCTCCCCCCTCGAGCAGACCTTGCTAAGACCCGCCAGTCCCCCCTTCTCCTGACGGACGACGGGAGCACAGAGGAGGCCAAGCAGAGCAGCCATCCCCCCTTTGGAGTGTACGTCACCTGGAGGAGGGGCCTATAACGTCATTTCTCTGCAACTCGGTCAGGTAAATAACAAGCCTGCCGGCAGGTCATGTGGTTCTGTGTCATATATCTAAAATAGACTCCCCCAGTATATATGTAGATTTGGTCTGTTCCCATACCCGATTGTTTTAAACTGTTGAAGGACGTGAAGGTTCGCGTGATTTGTTGTGGACATTTCGCGCAGGATTAAAGGTTAGCACAAACATGTCTAACGGTTGGTGATCCTTGGTTGTGTTCATCTCCAGTCATCTTGTCTTGAAAATGTTTGGTCATACATGTCCAATCACCAGCGGCCAATCTGCTAAACCGCCAGTAATTTGCTGAAGCGCCATAAACCTTGCTAAATAAAATCATTATGTCAGCTAAAACTCCATGTGAATGTTATGCTCAGCAAACAATGGCCGAATTATACAATTCAAAAGCTGTGAACATCACATGGAAATGGCCTCCTAGCCCATATCTGTATGTAAAAAAAACATTTCTTGGCAAGGCACTTGACTTTACAATGTACAATATTGAAAATGACTGTCGACAGTAAGTAATGTGTTTCATTTCGGAAGACTGAGACTGTCGTTTGGTCTGTCAGTCGGGTGTAGGCTGATCTATACAGGGTGTCCCAAAAAAACACACTTTGCGTCGGAACTACATGTGTATTATATAAAAATTATACTGTTTGTCACTTCTAGATTCAGATATGTGATGCAGCCATGTCTTGGCTATCACCATGTAGAATTTGAGCAAAATTGGACTTAAATTGAGTGAAAAAAACTAAGACTGAATTACCCAACCTCAAAACTCAGTTTTCATCTTTCTTTCATACACATTATGTGTGTATTGACCACTATGCGTGTTATCCTTGCAAATTTGTTTTTAAGGAGTACTCTTTCAATTGGTCATATTTTTGCCAATTTCTGCCCGATTTTGCTTAAATTCTACATGGTGATAGCCAAGACATGGTTGTATCACATACCTGAATCTTGAAGTGATAGACAGTTTAATTTTAAAATAAAGTTTTTTCTGGGACACCCAGCCTGACCCTGTATGTAGAACAAGAGCCTGTAGAGTGTAGTCCTGTTGTTATATAATCCCACTTACATGACTTAACTCAAAATACTGTATGCTTTGTACAAACATCATGAGAAATTACTGTTGACGAAAGTAATGTTCACAAAAACAAACTTAGTCATTTTCTGAGTGGGCTAGGGATAACGGCATTGTGTCTAGCCAGTGTAGGGCCTAGTTGATGGGATGAGCTTTACATGTACATTAAGAACAACTTTAGGCAGCAGTTAATAGGTCAGGCGTTCTTATTGACACACTGGATATTTGATTCGTACATCATTTATAGGAAAGCCTCATCATGCATCATACATTATACAAGCATTCTGTACTGTAGGGCTGGAGATAAATCTCAAATAAAATCAAATAGGTCTAAAAACAAAACCCAATCTAGGTTGGATACACTACTTAGGCATCAGTTGACGACTCTGTGAGATCCAAGATATCAAGTATCTGCATTAGTGTACAAGGAAGATTTTTATCAACATACAGACAGACAGAACATGTTGAGTACATGTATACATACAGTTTGGCAGCAGTTTACCAGAATGCTAAAAGGGACGAATATTACTCAAATACATGTACATCATGTACTCTGTAAAATGTGAAATGTGAATGTTGAAATTTGAAATTTCTTTCATCATAGGCTCTTAAAGGGAGCATATATAGGATTTGCAAGGCCTCCAAAATTTTTTTTCGAGTTTGAGACAGAAAATGGACTCAACAGTTCGTAAACAGTGCAAACAGTCAACATGGGAAATCTTGGTTCATCAGATGCTGTGTTTTTCAAGGAAATCAAGATTTAGCGTCTTTGAAAAAGATCGTTCATCCAAAGAGAAAGGATGCGTCTTAACTCTGCGACGCGTCGTACGTTTTATGAAATCGGCCCTGGATTTTCTATGTAATTGTACAGTACATGAGTACATGTATGTACATATGTACACATACGTGAATGCTTTGATGCTGCACACATGTATTTATGCAAACTGCATGGTATACTGCAATATACACTCTCAACATAGCACACTGCAAATGCTGTTACTTTAAATGCAGAGCTCTTGTTTTACAACGATTGAGTCCGTCCGTAATGCATATTTACATTCACGTTGTGCGTAATCGGCCCACAAGTGAGTCAAGCGTTCTCTGATTTGTGCAGCGTAGCAAAAGTTAATCCGCAGCGACCCAGGCTGTGATACAGTGTGCGTAGTTTCCAGAAGAGATGGAGGGATGGGAGGGTTGGGGTGACGATATGATTAGTCATACTGTGTGCGTACAGTGTGTACATTATTTGGAGTTTACAGTTTGCCAATGATTTGGTCATGGAGAGACTGATCGGATTTCTGTCTTCACTGATTGTGTATTAAAGGTAGTATCATACTTTGGTAAGAGACCAAAACAGAAATTGTCACAGATTTACGTATTTAACTTACAGGGTATGAAGATGGTGGTGGTACAAACATACCGTTAAAATTTGTCCGCCTGAAATGGTGTATTTATCCAGAAATTAGTAAAACAACGACCGAAAATCTTTTTTGATCTTTTAAAAGATCAAAAATAAAAGAGAAAAGTCTTGAGAAATGGCTGTTTTTCACTGTTTTCTCAGAAAGTGGGCACCGTATGGGAATGAAATTTTCACAGATGACTGTTACTTTATCTGTTTGATATTTTTGTCTATGAATCTGTATTTCTTTGATAAAACCTAAAATTTAATACTACCTTTAAGGTCGCTGACAATATTGCAGCCAGTTGATGCTACGTGTACAGTATCTGGATACATGTACAGTACTGTATGTTAAAATGTGTAGGCCTACTGCTTTAGTCATCTTTGTGTTTCGGACAGTCGATTTTGCAAATCAGATGTTAGGCCTGTTGGAGATGGAATGATTATGTTGCATGTTGCATCGTGCAATCATGGTATCCAACCAGGGCTGTCGTATATGGCTGTAGGCTGAATGTTGTTTAGGTATCTTAAAGGTAGTATCAATAGTATCATATCATAGTATACTTTGTTTTTTGTCAAAGAAGTACAGATTCATGGGCAAAAATATCAAGGAAGATTCAGTCACATTCATCTGTGAAAATTTCAGTCCCATACGGTGTCCACCTTTTGAGAAAATCGGCCATAGTATTTCTGAAGTCTTTTCTCTTTTATTTTTGATCTTTTAAAAGATCAAAAAGATTTTTTTGGTCGTTGTTTGACTAATTTCTTGATAAATACACCATTTCATTCGAAAACATTTTAACGGTAGGTTTCTACCAGCACCATCTTCATAACCTGTAAGTTTTACGTAAATCTGTGAACATTTCTGTTTTGGTTTCTTACCAAAGTATGATACTACCTTTAAATGTTCACCATTTCACGTGTACACGTAGATCTATAGAAGCACGAAAAGGTCTTCAAATTGAAATCTGGACTCACTTTTTTTCAGCGCAAGATGCTAATTGAACATGAAGCTTAAATGACCATGATCCACGTTTCCACGTTACTGAGATAATTTTTCTTGAAAACATGGAAAAACCTTTTTGTGAATTTAATTGGTGAATTTACTTAGTTCCGTTTTGAAAATTCTGTTTCAAGGAGCAGATTCCGTGAAATCCGTCCGTTTTCCGTTTTTGCGGAAAATCGGTGGCCCTAGCTGCCAAAGTATGATACAACCTTTTAAAGGAGCTGAGATAATGTAAATTATGGAAAAGGAGAAATGCATCAATTGAGTGAATATCAGAATAGTGTGGATATTTACATTGCTCAGTACATCTTATCATCAGTCATATCCTCTTGACAATCACAAAGGCCTGGCGCCTAGCTTCTCTAAATACTATTTACTTTATCAGTTCACTAGCCTACAGGAAATTGTTGCCTACGGTATTTTTGTCAAGATTGAATCTAAAGTATATCTACAAATGTAAAATAAAATGTTTAATTCTCCCTTTATTCAAGCAAATGTTGTCGTTTTCCAAACCACACTTATTTGCCTGCATTTGTGCACATTTGTACTAAACAGCCATATGCCACTATTCCGCGGATCAGCTGATTTCCTCTTTTTTCACGTCACTCTTACATGTATGCCATTGAAAGGTGAAAAACAATGTCCAGTATGGTAAAGATTGGAAATAACCCGTTTTTTGTTAAGGCCATATTGCATACCTGACTACACATCTAGCATATTTCATGGGAATGGCCTACATGTATTGTACACTGTACGTAATGCATGATTTAGCATCCATGAACAATTTATGCCCTGAAACAACCTTGTTTATGGGCAGATGATGTAAAAACAGTCAAATGTCATTGCCAGTGTGTTGTCTGTCACGTACACGGTAGAAAGGGGTTAAAGAGAGTATCATGAGTTTTCATGTCTTCTTTCTTCTTTTCTTTTTTTTTTTTGCCTAAAGGTAGTATCATACTTTGGTAAGAATCCAAAACACAAATGTTCACAGATTTACGTATAACTTTCAGGGTATGGAGATGGTGGTGGTGGAAACATATAATCTGAAAATGGTGTATTTATCCAGGAATTAGTAAAACAACGACCAAATTTTTTTTTGATCTTTTAAAAGATCAAAAATAAAAGAGAATTTAAGACTTGAGAAATACTGTGGCCGTTTTTCACTGTTTTCTCAAAAAGTGGGCAACGTATGGGACTGAAATTTTCACAGATGACTATTATTGTATTTATCTGTATTTCTTTGACAAAGACCAAAGTATGATTTTAACTTTAAATATTACATACTTGTACTGTAACTATGCATACTGTCATAACTGTATGTAAAGTAAAATGTTCATGTATCTACTCTATGTAAACATGCTTATTGTAGCCCGATGAAAGTGTTAATTACATATACACTGTACATGTATGTAAAGTTTCTATGTACAGTGAAATTTTGCAGTGCAGAGAGCATTCTAGGGCCAATTTCATAAAATGTTAAAGCACAAAAATTTGCTAAGCATGACATTTCTGTATTAAAAAAAAAAAGGGGGTTGTCCACGTGTTGTGTATTACTTGTGATTGTTCTTTGGCTGTTGTTCGCTGACCATGAATATCAAATGGAATTTTCAATGGTGGTTTGTTTTATTGGGCGAGACATTTTTGTGTTAAGCAAATTTTTGTGCTTAACAGTTTTATGAAATTGACCCCTGGTGTTAACCAAACTCTACCATGTCTACATTACAAACATTTACATGTATGTAAACGAGTACAGTTACAGTATGCTATGAACGATTGTTTTCTTAATGTACATTTCATCTACATGTACATGTACAATGTTCATGTGAGACATAGCTTTGGCAAATTTGAACAATTACATGTAGCTTTACACCCTTCAGTATTCTTAAAAACTAAAAAGACAGATCTCCTACTGTAAAATTGGGGGAATTTTTCTAATTGGAAGAATTGTCTATTAATGCGTTTACATTTGTTCAATTGTTTTCAGCCTACAAATGTTGTAAATTCAAATTTGATTTCACACAAAGGTCTTTGTTATATTGTCCACAGGTCTTTGATTTTACCTACCCCCATCCTCCCTGGTCACTCTCAAGTTCTCAACCCACCCTCACCTCTTGTTCTGATCCTCTCATCCATTTATGTATATCTTGCATTGTCCTCTTGTCATTTAGCCTTCGGTAAAGATCCTGCTTGAATTGAAATGCATCAGGCCCTCCTAAGCATTTAATAATTGTCAGGTCATTATTTTGGCTTATGAGCAGTTTGCAGCAGAAATATTGTTTAAAAAGAAACCATCTTAATCCTCCAGCTTGCTTGATTGTGGACATCGTTGCAAAACCTTGAGACAAATGAAACCTATATTAAGGTCGTTCCGTGTTTAATACAAACTGCAAATGTCGAGAGGAATATATGACGTCTCGATTCATGGATACGTTCACAATGAATGACTGCAAACATTCGGCACGTTTCAACTTACGCCACCTGTGTACATGGATATGCCGTATTATGCCTAAGGTCACAGTTACGGGAAATTTTCGTCTACAGGGTTTTTGACGATTTTGTTTGTTGATGTTTGTCTGCAGGGATCATGTACGCAGTCCTTGAGAACAATCCTGCCGCCCGCAGCGACTGCACCATCCTGTCGCTGTCGTGGAAGGGCACCGTTCCGGAGAGCGAGAAGGACAAGAGCTACACCCGTAAGCGGTGTTACACGGAGGGCTGGCTGGCCACGGGGAACATCAAGGGGATCGTGGGGGCGACATTCACATCCAGCCACTCTCGTAAGAGCTCCACGTCACCCTCTAGGACTAACTTCAATCTGAGGGGTCACAACAGTGAGGTAAGACTCCCCATTTGCCATCGTTCATTTCCATACAATTTACCAACCTCGGCTCCGCGGCTCCGACTCTACTTTTTTAATCCATACCGTATCAAAATAGAGGCTTTTGGCTGCAGTTCGGAAGAACATGTAGATTCTCTGGTTTGAGGAAAACAGAGCTTCAGCTTTAATGAAAAACCACAACCTATATTTTCAGCATATGGATGACAGAGACGAAGCCGGAGCCTGAGCTGGAGCCGAGATATTGACAGCCATGTTGTTTTTGAAATCACAGATGATAAAACTGTGACATCATCATGCTCTATAGAGGTTGTGCAGTCACGTGATCAGGACGCCATTTTGGACGGCAACGCTGTACACATGTATAATGCACGTACGTACAGTGTATGTAACCCACATGCGTTCGCATAGCTTGCTAATCAACCGGATGCGTACGCACAGAAGTGCGTGCATGATGCTGTCTGATACGTATGCGTGCGCGCGTACGCATGCTGTCCAAAATGGCCGATAAGCTGTCAAGTGACGTTACGTGCACGCTCTCTATAAGCTTTGGCCTCCCGCCACCATGCCTTCATCTGGGCCATTTCTTTATTTTCTACAGTTCATTTTCTTTGAAGAGATGGTAATAGATCTTATTAAAATATAATATTTGAGAAGATTAAAGCTTGACAAAGGCTAGCATTAGTCTGCAGCCGAAACGTCACTAACTTTCAGCCACCATCGTGAGCCATCGAACGCTCTTCTTATGATTGGAATACGGTTCAAAATGAAATTGAACCTAATGTAACGCACAATAACATGAAACAATCTCCAGATAAAACTTGGTATTAACCCTAACCCCCTGGGGGCACTATACTGTGACTATCCTGAATCCTCCACAATCCTCCAATGGTCACACTTTAAAAACTGCGTTCATCCTGTATCCTCCACAGTCCTCCAGTGATTTCACAAATACTCAAAATGAGAGGTACCTGAATCCTTCAGAATCCTTCAGTGGCCCTACCTCAAAAATTGCGTTTATCCTGAATCCTTGCCACTCCTCCAGTGGTCCTCACTTGGAAAATGACATTATATCCTGAGTCCTCCGAAATCCTCCAAAACTACCAGGAGGATTTTGGAGGATTCAGGTGGGACTGAAAAGAAACAAAGTCTAGCGTCATTGGTGGTCATGCAACACAAAGTTAAATATAGAGGTTCATGTTAGGTATGCATACATTTAAATAATCAGAATTACATTCTGCAAACTGCTAAAATTCTCAGTTACTTAAATTGTAATGGCCTACCAATTGCTTGCAAACATGAGATATCAGGGAACAAAACTCCCCCACGGTCTTCCTTAGCCCATGCCAACAAACATCAACACCTTGATTTTCTTTCTGAAACATTTTCCCCCTCAACTCTCTGTGGCATGTTGGAGGATCAAGCACAGTACTCTCCATTAGCCTGTCCATCCAGGTCTCAGAATTAAACACTCGATGCACCCACTTGACTACTTAAGTGCATATTGCACCAGGTATTAAGTGATTTATCAAGTGTGGATAAGTTGCTTGGGTAAGTGAGTTTTGCTGGAAAGAAAAAAAAATGTTCGGAGCTTAAAGAAATATTAATATTGCGGATGGATTAATAATATGAAATAACACTACATACATCACACTTATTTTTTTACATGTTGAGATAATTTTTTTTTATTGGTTGGGGGAAATGTGAATATAAATTGTCTTTTGAAGATTGTTATTAAATATTTGTACAGATCGATTCCTGGAAAACGTTTGCATCTATTTATATTCTGTCTGTGGCCAAGGTTATGACATTTTTAGACAAATATTAACTTGTGCAATGTACATAATGCAAGTGTAGATTTTTGTCAGAAGTGTTTTAAAATCTAGCTCTGAAGTCTTTTTTCCCCCTGATGTTGAAACATGGCAGTTACATGTATTTGTCTTTCGCACACAGTGTGCATTACATGTAAGTATTCACGCGAAGAATAATCTTCAAGTACATCTGTAGGTGAGACAGAGTAGAATTAAGATTTCAAGATTTCTCAACATTTCAATTTTCTCGACAATCTTTAGAATCATCAAGATGTTCCTTTTGCACAAGGCATAGACTGGTTCTCAGTCTCGGCACTGTTTCCTTGTCTATTAACTGATTAAAGGTACAGTACAGAATTGGTAACATAACCAAACAGAAATGTTCACAGGTTTACATGTACGTATACTTTCAGGGTATGAAGAAGGGTGCTGCTAGAAACATACCGTTAAAATATTTCCGCCAGAAATGGTGTATTTATCCAGAAATTTGACCGAAACAAAGACCGAAATCAGTTTTGATCTCGGGGTAAGATCAAAACCATTCTTTTCGTTTTATAACAAAAATTGAGTCGGGTTTTAATACTGTCTCATGACTTAGATGTCCGATTGAGCTCAAATGTTCACAGGTTTATTATTTCATGTACATGTACAGTACATTAACATGTATATATATATGCTGGATCAGACGAAGTGTGAAGGTGATGTTCTGTGACATGTATTAACTATTATACCTTTAATAAGTAGGACTATTATTACTCAGAATGGTGACGTCATTCAACGGTTCAAGCACCCTGATCCCAGACAATGTTTGTTGGAATAATGTACATGTAGCCTCTGCGTGATGACAGATAGGAGTATGTTTGCCTGACATCACGAGATTATCATCAAAAGTGACTTGGGCCTGGTTTCATGGAATCCATTACGGCATGTATGTACAATGTACTGCCGCCTATTTTGATGCTTACGGGCACTGCTTCGACATGTATTTGTATACGTACACGTTATGTTAAGGTGACCATATTTTGTTGAGATGATCCGGGGACAGTGATCAGTGTCATGGGGAGGGGTATAATTTAGAAAATGTTTTGAATCCAGATGGCGCCTACATGCAAAATGGTGGCATCTACATGTACGGACATCTTGTCCAGTTGACATGAGTGGGTTACATACTTACATGTCTTAGGCGGTTGTCTTCGTATACTTCTCTGAAGAATAGATCTTCTTCAGCACAGCATTTGTGCTCATTTTTTTTTAAATTTAGGACAATTAGAATTTTTGGGGGCATTTCGTCGAATCGGGGACATTTTCGGGGAACATTTTTCATCGGGGACGGCACTGTCAAATCGGGGACTTCTGGTCACCTATACATGAACATCCTCTCTTCAGGGAAAAGAATGATGAAATGGATCATGAATTGAAATGTACAGACTGTATCATACAATGTGCTATTAGCATACAGTCATATACACCATGCATGAAAAGTGAATGCACAGTGCTCCACTGACTCCATTCCAGCCCAATCAGACGTTTAATCCATCAGATTCTTGCTTCAAGAGCCGTGCCGTGCATTCAACCCTTTCACCGTGGAATTACAAAATTAGCAAACCACCAAATGAAATCAAACGTGTCACTTCAAGAGGCCTGAGATGTACATGTACGTACGAGAAGTCCGTCGTTCCTTGCTCCCGTCGTATCTTGTAGATTCTGAAGTGAAAATTAATCAAAGCAGAATTTGGCTGATATTTACATTAGATGCCCAAGAGAAAAAAAAATCATGAAAAAAAAACCCGACATTGTAGGCCTACCTACTGCCTGGCCAAAATTTTGCAAAGAACTGCTTTTAAAAGCATTAAAAACATGTCCAGCATGAAAATTCTTCCTAGCTAAAACAAGAATTTACAAAGCAACTATCCATCATGTGTTTATTGCTATCGACTTGCTTTTAGCTAAATTATGTACTTAGTGTCAGTTATAAAAATGTACATGTACTTTCAGTTTTCTCAATTCTTCTTTAAATGACATAAAATAATTCATGAACCTGTGGTCAATGTGATGATTACAGTCAAATTAATTACAAGATTAAAACAAAAAAATACAAAATGGTGTCTGTTTATCCAACTTAACCCCAGTCCCTCACTTAAAAACGAACCAATAAAAAAACCCAAAAGAAAAAAACAAACAAACCATTGCCTCAATTTCAAATACATACATGTACTTTGTTAAATAGTTTGTTCGGCTCTGAATTTTGCTAACTGCATTCCAAGTAATGATTGCTACTCAGATGTCATGAATCAGTATTAAGTCTTTCAAATCCCCAATTTCCTTGTCGTCCTGGCTGACATTTAAGCCAGCAATTTTCCCTCCAAAGAATAACATTTATATAGCCGTACAGTCCTTCAATATCCTCTGGTACTCTAAAGCCTTCCTCTTTCTCAATCCTTCATGATTCGTTGAGATGATAATCCCCTGTTATTATGCCTCAAGCATATACATGTATGTATGCAGAAGAAAATTATGTGCATTTTAAAGGTAGTATCATACTTTGGTAATAACCAAAACAGAAATGTTCACAGATTTACGTATAACTTACAGGGTATGAAGATGGTGGTGGTAGAAACATTCCGCCTGAAATGGTGTATTTATCCAGAAATTAGTAAAACAACAACCAAAAATCTTGTTGATCTTTTAAAAGATCAAAAATAAAAGAGAAAAGACTTAAGAAATACTGTGGCTGTTTTTCTCGATTTTCTCAACAAGTGGGCACTGTATGGGACTGAAATTTTCACAGATATCTGTGACAGTATCTTCCTTGATATTTTTACCCATAAACCTGTACTTCTTTGACAAAAACCAAAGTATGATATTACCTTTAAGTGTTTAATGTTAGGGACGTGAATTTGTAGACTGGATATAAGAAAAGAAGGTTCATGAAACAGGGCTCGACACTAATTGTGACCCTGTGGCTCGGGGCTACCAATAGATGTAGGGCCACCATTTATATTAACAAATGTTTCGGTGGCCCGATCGGGCACCCCCCCCCCCCCCCCCTTAACCCTCTCTAAAAAGAAGCCTATATTAACCAAAAACCAAAACCATGCCCTTTTTCACATAATTTACCTTCCTGACCTGAAAAATTTACACGTATACATAGCTTCTAGTTTTTGCGATGTCAAAAGCTAAAAGCAGATTTCTCACCGCAAAATCTGTACCGAAGCCGGCAGCGAGCCACGTACAGTACCAGGCACTACTTGACTGCACCACATACCCGGTACACACATTACGTGTACGGATGGTGTGTACAATGTACAGTACACACTGTACATGTAAAGTGCTTGACTCAAAATAGATTAATTTGATTTGATTTGAAGGTACATGTAATATTGAAGATGAACAATGTAGTAATGATTAAACCTGGATCATTGGAGCCAATATCTGCCGTACAAAAAGTCATTGAAAAGTGAACAAAGAAAATTGACTTGAGCGGGATTTGAACTGGTGACCTTCTGAATACCGTACATAAAGTAATACCATGAATACATGTATGATATTCAGGAGGTCGCCAGTTCGAATCCCGCTCCAGTCATGAATTCCAAAATCAATGGGAAACGCAAATTTGACAAAAACAATTTGTGTACAAGTCAGCAAGTCAATTCATTTTTCCTCTCTGTCACAATCACTATATGAAGTGAAAATCTGACATCACAAATTCATGATGAATAATTAGTGTGACAACAACGTTGCGATGCGTCGGTAAACTGTCAGCACGCATTTGTTGTGACGATATCCATGTGTATACGTGTTTTATTTGCTGTCGTACAGTATCACATTTCACTTCTCATCGCAGTTCAACTTCCTGTTCAATATTGTACACGTGTACATGTTGTTCCTTGAAGATGATGTACATGATAAAGATGATCACTTAAGTTAAAGGCAGCGTGCAGGATTTGCAAGGCCTCCAAAAACATTTATTGAGTTTGAGACAGAAAATGAACTCAACTGTTCGTAAACTGTGCAGTCACCATGGGAAATCTTGGTTCATCAGATGCTGGGTTTTTCAAGAAAATCAAGATTAAGTGTCTTTTCCAAAGGACACTAGAAAGGCATCGTTCAAAAGAACAATCTTTGTAACTTTTCGCATGTTTCGAAAGCGTGGTGTAACCGTGATGGATTCGGAGGGGGGCAAAATTACATGTATTTCAGCCGTACATGTGCTATCCAGATGAACAAAGCATAAAAAGGTACATGAAACAACGTCTGTAAGGAAGTTTAAGACCTTCACTTCTGTTTAAGTACCAAATTCAGCCAAAACGCACATCCTTGCAAATCCTACATGTATGCTCCCTTTAATGCACATTTGTCTTGCTTTAAATGTGATATTGAACACCAGTTCCAGTACCCGTTTGCTTCAAAGGGAGTCCATGTACTTACTGTACATTGTAGGTCTATAGTGGATATCATTCATAATCATTTTTGTATGATATGATAACGCTATCGGCTTGACTGTAATTAATATGGCCGCATCACAAACACCTGCAGTCCTTTGTGTATTATGGCAATACCCGGTATTGTCCACAGCTTTTCCCATATTGGGATGGGACTAGCTGCAGATGGTCTTTATCTATTTCTTTTGTAATTTGTGTCTGACATTATAATGTATAATGCAGTTGCCTGATGAACATGATGAAGGCTAGCAGTTCCAGGAGCCGAAACGTTGCTACCAGCAACACACCTTTTTCTTTATAATGCATCTGGTTCTTCCGTTCTTAGGGGGGGGGCATAGGTGGCAAGTGCGTTAGGCACTCGCCTCTCACCAATGTGGCCCGGGTTCAAATCCGGCTTGGGTCATACATACTGTATGTATGTGAGTAGAGTTGTGCGTTGGTTCTCTCATATGCTACAAGGGTTTTTCTCCGGTTTTCCTCCCTCCACAAAAATCAAACACTTTCGATCTCAGGCTATGCTCAGTGATCATGGGTTGAAGTGTGCGGGCTGCCGTAGGCGCTGCTGTCAACTGGATCACGTTGTAGCCGCATCCTTCGCAATTCAGCACCCCAGGTGCGAGTAAGGATGATGCCTCCCAAATTATTATTATTATTAAAAACTCTTCAATTTAAATTTACGTATGAAACTGTAAACACACAAATATTCTAGTGTGTAAAACCTGCAGTCTCCTGGGCCCAATTTCACTAATGTTTTGCGATCATCTAAAGCCCAAATCCATCGCTAAACGGAAAATTAATCGTTTTACATGTAAGTAGCTATCTCATATCAGGTGTGATAGTGATGATCGCACAAAACGACTTGAATAAAATCGGCCCCTGAATTGTTTTTGCCTTAAAAAGTGAAACTGAAATTATCTGTGCCAATTTATAATCTTAATCTGATATTGATTTATCCGTCGAGAAGATAGAATTATGCAAACATTTTTTTGCACTTCAACAACGTAGATCTTAAGCACTTCACTAAGTGCGTTTTGAGCGCAAATGAAAAAACAAATCATGCGCTGGCTCAGGTGGGATTCGAACCCACGACCGGCCTCCTGCAATGGGAGAGTTTTGGAGAGTCAGTCTTGAGTCAACAGCGCACGCATGTGCAATACAACTTGCGCAAGCATGGTTTGCACGTGTGCTGTTGACTCAAGACCAACTCTCCAAAAGTCTCCCATTGACACCCAAATTGCGCCAAATTTTCACCTGGTGTTTTCTTTACTTCTACCACAGTGGTAGGAAAGCAAACACAGAAATATCTGGGCCACGCTCTGTAAAACACTGCAGAATATTGATCTGTAAAAGGGTCTATAAATTGTCTCCTTGCTGACGCAAGCAACGACCAAGAATCAGCACGCTCTCCGTCAGGTTTGATGTCGCACGCTCCGTGTTTCAGAGACACAACACAAACATCATGACAGTTACTAAAAGCCTAAGAGTTTTCAGGGAGCATGTATATACTCAATACACACATGTTACATGTATGTACAGAGTGGTGTACAGAGAAAATGTATTGATTATAGAATTTTCTTTACAAAAACACCCCCCCTTCCCCCTCCCCAAAGCTGTTTGCACACGATCTGCGTGTTTTCAATTTACCGATTTTCCCAATTTGCAAGACACAGATCCGCAATGGCTTTGAGAAGCTAATTAAGGTACGTGTGCGCATTTACACGTGTACTGTACGTATAAATTTATTTATTCAACATCACCAGCAGCAAAATACTGCCAAGTACATACATGTACATTGATTTACATTATTGTACAATAATTACATTACAGCTACACAAGACCAGAGCTGCTTACCACACATTACCACAGTTTCCACTGTGGAGACTGGATATTAACCCTAACCCTCTGCACTTACCACACAAGACAAGAGCTGCTTACCACACATTACCACAGTATCCACAGGAGGAATAGATCATATAGGCCTAAACCATGCATATTACCAGGGGCCAATTTCATAAAACTGTTAAGCACAAAAATTTGCTAAGCATGACATTTCTGTCTTAATAAAAACAGGGTTAACAACCAAATTTCTGCATGTTGTGCAACACGTGTGATTGTTCTTTGGCTGTTGTTCGCTGACCATGAATATCAAATGGAATTTTCAATGGTGGTTTGTTTTATTGGGCGAGACATTTTGTGCTAAGCAAATTGTTGTGCTTAACAGTTTTATGAAATTGGCCCCAGTCCATATACAATCTACACTGTGTTGTATTGTGGTATTCAGAATACCGCACTTACCACAGGAAAAACTGTAAATAGTAAATTGTGGTATGCAGGTGGATTCGGGTTAAACATGTTAAAGAACAAACTTAAAATGTTGAATATGACTGATGGTAGAATTAAGGCCTTTTCACACTATCGAAAATCTCGGGATTGGAACCGGATCGAACCGCGAGATTTTGTTCAACCCTTTTCACACTTGAACATTTTCAACCCCGAGCCAACCCGGGTAGGACGGCCTAGCTGGATCGAAATCAACCCTGGTAGGGAGCAGGGTTGAAAATCTCAACCCGGTTCCAAACTGCATTTTGCGCTGTGTGACGCGTGATCTGTGTTGTATGAGCCGGTTCACCATGAACGTAGTGTGAATGTTGCGTCATTTCGATCCGGTTCAAAAACTTGCCGGGCTGAACCGGGTTGGATCCGGGTTGGTTTCAACACGGATCGAAAAGGAGATAGTGTGAAAGGCCTTTACATGGTGCGGCCATCTTGATTCTTCACACAGTGTGATGCCATTGACCCTAGATGCAATGGACAGAAAAGACAAATTTAACTGGAGATATTTCAGTTCGTCCAGTCGGCCAGCATATTCATGCTGTAATTTGTGTGTACCGTGACTTTGTGCTGGACAGCAATTTGATTTTTAATTTCGATAGGCCGAGCACTTGTTTCGGGCCGCAGTGCATTGCAATATCGTAATCCGATGAGAATCCCTTGAAGCAATTAGTGCTTCATCCTGAAATATGTGGGATACAGGCATGGCAGGTAGACCATAGAATGGATCAAGTTACATCTTGCTCCACATGCAAAGGGCATACATGTATCTTCCTTACTGTGCATATTATTTCAAACTATGCATTTTGTAATCAGGTAGCTAGAGCTTTTTAAGCCTTCGGGTTTTTTTTTTTTCAGAATATTTGCTACATTTATGAGTCCAATACAATGCAGTATCTGTATGTTGCTTTACACTGATCCAGCCTCCGACCATTTTGGCAACAGTGTACATTTACAAGTAGGTTCAACAATTTACTATCCTACAAGAAACCTCCGGTCCACACCCAAGTCTCAATAGCACTGCGCACTTGGGCTAAACATAGCACCAAACCTCAGACAAACATTGCAACAATGCACACGTGCGCCTGGTGTGCACGTCCACGTGTACATGTACACTACGTGCGTGAGTCAATGTTTGTCTGACATCCGGGGATTTTGTGACGTCATTAGTGCGGAACGCTATTGGTGTGCCCCCAAACTTCAAAAAAAAAATATGGATGTAAAGCTTTTGCCGAAGCTGAAGAATGCAGAAGAATTTTTGCCTTATTTTTTATGATCATTAGGCCCTATTTGATGTTGTATAAATGCCAACTATACATGCATGCAAATTATATGCTGTCAGCTGTAGGCCCTATCTAATGACCTGAATTTGTGTATACATCCAAATATATTCCATCTCATTTTTTCAGTTTTTTTTTTTTAACCATCAGTTTTATGCCTCCTAGTCTGCCTTTCTAATGTACATGAGCCGGTGGTTTCAGGTTTAGATTTTAATCAGAAATCTGAGCTCTGTTGCCATGGTTACATGTACATTATGTGACTGATATTGCCATGATCCCCCATGCCAGTTGATTACCATTCATGTTCACTGTAATCGGTTATTAGTGAATGTCAAATGCACTTTTTATTGTATTACTGTTGCATCTTAATGCACTGGAGTACTTGTTGCTTGTTGCCAAGACGGTACATGTACATTGGCGTTCGTGACAGATTATTATAAGCTCTTTAAAGGTAGTATCATACTTTGGTAAGAAACCAAAACAGAAATGTTCACAGATTTACGTATAACTTTCAGGGTGTGAAGGTGGTGGTGGTAGAAACATACCGTTAACAATTTTTCTGCCTGAAATGGTGTATTTATTCAGAAATTAGTAAAACAACGACCGAAAATCTTTTTGATCTTTTAAAAGATCAAAACTGAAAGAGAAATTACTTAAGAAATACTGTGGCCGTTTTTCACTGTTTTCTCAAAAAGTGGGCACCGTATGGGACTGAAATTTTCACAGATGACTATTATTGTATCTGTCTTGATATTTTGCCCATGAAACTGTACTTCTTTGACAAAAACCAAAGTTTGATAGTACCTTTTGATAACATAATCATGGCACACAATAGAGGCAGCCATTTGTTAAGTATAACTTACATGTATCATTTTCATGTTCATGTACATATACATGTACAGGCGTACAATGTATACATGTGGTTTCATGAGTTTGATTGTTTGTTTTTTAGGGGAAGAAAATAAAATAATTATTATTGAATCAATATTTATGCCATCGTTAATATACCAAAATGATGGAACTGATTACTAAAATGAAAGAAATTACCACTTTCAGTTCAGAGTTGACTGTCTTTCACTTTGAAGATGTATGCAAGTCTGAAATTCCAGAAAGACGGCAGGGTGTACATGTATACCTACC
Source organism: Astropecten irregularis (assembly GCA_963971285.1). Classification (NCBI taxonomy): domain Eukaryota; kingdom Metazoa; phylum Echinodermata; class Asteroidea; order Paxillosida; family Astropectinidae; genus Astropecten; species Astropecten irregularis. Next base: position 20,051,587 of record OZ020249.1, on the reverse strand, counting down.
ATTGAAATGGCAAAGGTTGTCTCAAGCACTCTAGTATATTAGCATGATAGTGTGAAGGACTTTGGGGACAGGATCGTAGAATGTACATGTACTTGGACCGTACAGTAGGCAATATGCACTGGTACTGGCGGGACCAAGCACGCGGCCAGTACATCATGACTGGTCTTTCATCAAGGCCTATGGTCCCCTCATGGGCATTGAAGATTTACAATTCACAAATGACATTTGCAAGTAGAATTTCTGATTTCAAGTCCACATTGAAGTTGTTTTAAAGGTATGAAAGGCCTACATGTACATGGTTGACAAATTGAAGGTCATCATCATGTAGCAAACAGCATGGATCTACACTTTGTCAAGCAAACATGAAATGATAAACCTGTAAAATAGCACTGCACACTTGCGCTAAAAATAGCACCGAACCTCAGACAAACATTGCAACCGGCCATGCAACAAGTGGTGAGCTGAGCTGTACGTGTGCACGTGCATGCATGGTGTGATGTCATTAGTGCGGAACGCTATTGAGCTCAATCGCACATGTATCTGAGTTACAAGAAAATAGCGAAAACCTGACTCCATTTTTCTTATAACACATAAAGAATGGTTTTGATCCTACCCCGAGATCAAAACTGTTTTCGGTCGTTGTTTTACTAATTTCTGGATAATTACAGCATTTCAGGCAGAAATAGTATGTTTCTTCCAGCACCATCTTTATACCCTGTAAGTAATACGTAAATCTGTGAACATTTCTGTTTGGGTACATGTGTGTTACCAATCATCCATTGTACCTTTAATGTGGTACAGAGGATTCTTCTTAAAGACACAATTTTTCCTTTTTCAAAGCTTCATCATGTTAAAGTTTCATTGATTCGTCCCAGAGCTGTGAAATTGGCGCACGCTTTTTAAACTTAACAACATTTCACTTATACTTATATATATCTAACATTTCACTTACTTCAATGTATGTGCATGACTTCCATTCAAAATGGAAATTTAATGTCATATGGACATCTGCATCAAATATTTACATAATAATGCATTACAACAGGAATATTTGTGTCCAAAAACTGATATACATGTATACAGTAGGACATTGTAGGAAGTAATTAATTTTACCAAAATAACATGCTTGGAGTTAGAAGGGCCTGACGTGTTTGGGAATCCTTTCCTTTTCTACTATTGTACATGTACATTGTAGGTACCAGTACAAAGCAGCTGCTTCTGTTACATGTATGTATGTACTCTTCCCTATCTACATGTGCATGTAATAGTGCTTTGTCCTTCATTTGGAAAAAGTACAGTCATTGTACAGCATACATGCATTTATAAATGATCTACATAATAGGCCCTAATCACAAGTTGAACGTGGAAATTATTTCTGGTTTTTATTGCATATATTGCCTTTAGCATTTACATGTACAGTGTACATGTACATGTACATGTACATGGTAGTAGTCATTTACATGAACATGTACATGATGTACATGTAAGTCAAAATTGCTCATGCATCGTGTGGGGTACTGTGGCCTAGTGGTCTGGTACGTGTGTCGTACTTGAGATCTTGTGGTCAATCTACAAATTGTGGGTTCGAATCCAGCCATGGGCTAGTGGTGCTTGCGTCCTTGGGCAAGACGCTTTGTCACATATTGCTTCTCTTCACCCAGGTGTAAATGGGTACCTGCGAGGGTAGAGATGGCTTTGTGGTTTGTCCTCTGATAATTTTTAATTCAGCGCCATGTATCCTTCGGCAATTTGGCGCTCTATAAATCCAGTTATTATTATTATTATCCATCAAGTCCAACCTTTTGGTATCCCAGTTCACCGTACAAACTAAAATACTCAGCGTCAGATTATCTGTCTTCTCTTCTTATAATCCAGAACAGCTCTTGTCGTGTCCAGCCCTCTCTGACCCTCCCTTTCTCCAGGTCTCGTAATCATAACCTTCCCCTCAACCCCCCAAAGTGAAATAACTTTGCTTTGGGGGGGGTTCCATGTCTCTATCCTTTCCCTCCCAGAGAATCTTTAACTCAATCAAAGACCATAAACCCGATCCTTATTAAATCTACTGCAATAATTCGTGCGGCAGGCCATCGCAGGAACATGTCCGAATTAAAAACGGAAAAACGGGGGAGGAGTAGGGCAACAGAATCTGTAAAGAAGGAACAGCGTCTGAGCCTCTCTTTGGTTTTCTCGTTGCCCCTGGGGCAGTCCCAGAGACCCGGAGTCCATAACCAACATCATCATCTTCCCACGGATGTGATGCGGTTCGCCTTTGCGAACGAACAAAAAATAATAATATCAGTAAAGGACTCGCTTGAAAGATTCTCACATATATATATTTTTTCTTTTTCTGTATCGCTGGCGGATTGTAGTCGGATCTAATATTCCCATGACGTTAGCTTTTCAGCCCGGCTCTTTCATTTAATTTCTGCAGACTGCCTTGGGCAAGTCAAAACGGGAGAAGGAAAAAAAAAAATCCTCGTAAAAACAGGACACACAATACATGGATTGAGACATAGTTCTCCTCGCCATTTAAGCTATTTCTTTTCTCCTTGGCTGAAAGGACCACGGACTGTAAGTTATAAAGGTGTTTTGATAGTGTGCAATATTGGAAGGAAATCACCGGCCTTTAGGGCACACGTGTACATTTCCATACTTGTTCTTGCAGTAAGTACATTCGTACACGTACAATTTATGTAGGTCTTTACATTATGTGTGTGTGGTACTTCAATATTATCGGTGGATTGGTGTACACAACAGTATACATGTACAGTATACAGCAGTGTGGGAGTACTCGTACTCGAGTACAACTTGAGTACAGACAAATACTCGGCCCGTACTCGATTAAAAGTAATAGAAATAAAATGTTCTTGTCCCGTACTCGATAAAAAGTACACCAGACCCAAGTTCATGTATCCGTGACAAACATGACCCTGTGTACATGTAGTACAGTATGTTAAAGCTCATGCCCTGCAGTGTATTCCAGCTGAAAGGTGTTTGAGTTCGCCTGCCATTTACCTTAACTGCAAACTGGACGGTGCTTTTTCTTTTCTTCTTTCTTTTTTCTCAGCGTGTGAACGTGGAGAATGAAGAATGTGTAGCGCTGAGCCCATTTACATGTAAATCGCCAAGACAAGCTTACCAATCCCTCGTTCATTCTCAGTCTGTAATGTGTGTACCTAAGCTCTCCTGGCAGTTAGCTAGAAATGACGGCGCCTCAGGAGAGCCATCCAGCCTGGCCCCCTGACAACATTATGCTCTCGCATTGATTCTTATGGTGTCAATTCTGCACATGTTTTTTTCGTTCAGGTGGTGCTGGTCCGCTGGAACGAACCCTTCCAGAAAATGGCAACCTGCGATGCTCAAGGAGTCATCTTCGTCTGGATCAAATATGAGGGGCGCTGGTCGATCGAACTGGTCAACGACCGATCCTGTCAGGTAGGTCTAGATGCCCTAATTACTTACCACTGTCCCCCAAACTCACCCCCAACGGCTCCAGTCCTCCGTGTATTCATATATTCAGTTTGAGGCTGGATAGACTGTTTTCGTTTTGCATTTGTGATGCGTTCTGATAGGGGATGACTGCTCTGTCAGCTATGCATCAAACTGCTGGAACGAGTTTTTTAAGTGGGGATTAAGTCAAAAATTGCAAAGATTTGATGCCGTGATGGATTGTGACTTGGAAATGTCACTACATATAAACAGCAGTGCATCCTCAATAAAAAAATACATCACAGTCATAAAAATGAATTGTCAAACTCTTGTATTCCCATGATGAGCTTCAACCTCCCATATTACGTGCATGCTTCTCCAATGATCCTCGGGAAATTCTTATTTACTATTTTCTGGTTATGAAACCAAGGATTCTTCAAAAGCGCCCTAGGCACTGTACATGTAGCTCGAAAGCCTGATGAAACCTTTTTATTGAAAGATGATGAGAAGAAGATACAGTTTTAGAGGTGGGAGGAAAACCCCAGAGTAATATTCTGGGTAAAACCCACAGAATCAGGTAGGGACTGAAAACCCAATTGATGCATTTGTGGACCGAGCCGGACTTGAACCCGGGCCACCAAAGGTGAAAGGTGAGGAAAGAACAGCTACTCCAACCTGACTCCCCGAGTCATGTAAGTGGTTTCATGGCTTCTGACTGCCAAATGAACAAAGATAATTGACTTTTCGAGACACTTCCAACGTAGAGCTGGATAGCTCAGTTGGTAGAGCGCCTCTACGGTATTCAGGAGGTTGCCAGTTCGAATCCCGCTCCAGTAAATTTTTCTTTGTTCACCTTTCACTGATTGAACTGATTGAGTGAACCAGTCACTCTCCTGAGGACAAACAGAGCACACTGTTCGGAATGTTGAGATAATAATACCAACTGTTCTTCACAGAACCACACACTCTCACAGAAGAGATTACATGGTGTCACCGCAAATCTACCTTCTTTAAGTACTTCCACCATGCATAGCTTTAAGTCTTACTTTTCACTGATTATATTATTATGTTTAAATGCATAATGTACTTTTCAATCTTTATGATATGACATGCAAAATACTGAATACGGTAGTTTATGTGCAGAGTTGCAGACTCTAAATGCCACCTAGGTTTAGACCACTGATTCCAACAGTTGCAGGTGTAAGCTTTAGATTGAAGTATTGCACAAACCGAATCCACCTGCTAGCGATTCAAGTTGAGTTTAAGTATTGTACAGTTTGTTACATGTACATTTGGCGCAAGTTGGGCAGTGTATCTTTAAGCCCAGACGTACACACGCAACCTGTCCCCATAACCTGCAATATCTGCAGGATGCGTGAAGCATCTTATAGCCTGAAGGTAAATCAGCCGAACGCACCATCAGACCAGTACGTGTTTGGCCCTCGTGTGACGTGTTTCCATGCCAAGTGCATCCGCCCTTGAAGTGTTGGCATAATCTGCGATTTTGACGCTTTCTTGCACTGAGGACTGGTCTGGCAACGGGGCCACCAGCACATTGGGCCACACGTTCTGTTTGTCACACGCTTGGCCTTGTATAATCAGAGTCTGGTAGCAGGTACTCTTGGGGGATGACAGGCTGCCTTGCTATCACCAATCACTCCTCTCCAGAGACAGAAATACCTTCAGAATTCATATGATGAATAGAGCTGCGTGTTATGACTTGTCCTATACTCATCCCTACCCAGTCTGGATTTAGAATCATTAGGACCATATACTCAACTCGTGCCTATTATGCTCGTGTTAGTTAGACAGTCTTACCCGGGGGTGATCTACAGGCTCGTGTTGGCAACATTACAGACCCTTGACGAGTGACATGCATTGTAGCTTTCAAACTAGAACTCTCTTCCCACATTGAACACATCACCCATCTGCCCAATTGAACTTGTTCTTGAATAGTGAGATACTTTTACACAGTGTTGTATATTTCCTGCATATTTCCTGCATTAATGTGTCATAAGGGAGGCATGGGTGGCAAGTGTGTGAGGCACTCGCCTCTCACCAATGTGTCCCGGGTTCGAATCCGGCCTGGGTCATATGTGAGTAGAGTTGTGTGTTGGTTTTCTCCTATGCTACGAGGGCTTGTCTCCGGGTTCTCCGGTTTTCCTCCCTCAACAAAAATCAAACACTTTCGATCTTAATCTGTACTCCGTGATCATATGGGTTGATGTGGCTGGCAGCCAAGGGTGCCCATGAAAGCCTGCTACTCGATCATGTTGAAGTCGCATCCTTCGCAATTCAGCACCCCAGCTGCCAGTAAGGATGATTAGCCTCCCAAATTATTATAAGTAGATCTTACCTAGATAAACTTAACCACTTTCTGGGTATTATAGCATTCTAAATTGTTTTCAGAATGCTTGGAGTTAGGAGGGCCTGACGCGTTTCGATCCTAGCAGGATCTTTATCAAATGCTGTATGACAAGACAAACATATATGTTTTTCAGTGCGGAAAAGATTTTAAGTTGTACAAGTTTACAAGTTTGAGAGTGGCATTCTTTCACCCCAGTCTTCACTTAAAGGTAATATCATACTTTGGTTTTTGTCAAAGAAGTACAGATTCATGGGCTAAAATATCAAGGAAGATACAGTAACAGTCATCTGTGAAAATTTCAGTCCCATACGGTGCCCACTTTTTGAGAAAATCGTGAAAAACGGCCACAGTATTTCTTAAGTCTTTTCTCTTTTATTTTTGATCTTTTAAAAGATGAAAAAGGTTTTTGGTCGTTGTTTTACTAATATCTGGATAAATACACCATTTCAGGCGGAAAACTTTTAACGGTATGTTTCTACCACCACCATCTTCATACCCTGAAAGTTATACGTAAATCTGTGAACATTTCTGTTTTGGTATGATGCCACCTTTAATGCGACCATCCTACATGAGGCTTTGACAAAAGTTTCATGATTATAGACGACAGCCATCATTCTCTCTGGTTCTTTTATCTGTTGTTCACTTTTCAATGACTTCAAATTCATTGAAAAGTGAACAATGAAATATTGACTGGAGTTGGATTTAAACCAGCGACCTCTAGAACACCGCCAGTCTTGAAGTTACTGGTTCAAATCCCTCTCCAGTCAATTTTTCTTTGTTCACTTGGCAATGACTTTAAATACAGTCAGTTTCCCTTGTGGTTACATTGTATTTGATGATCTTCGTTTGTTACATTTCATGTGGGAATTCAATTCAATCGTTATTATGTGGAAGACTTTCAAACGAAGCATTACCGAAGAGTGCATTGCTTCCTCTCAGTTTAGGTATTCATGGCTACATGTATATGCCCATGCCTGCCCACTGTCAGTGATAACATTCATGTGCAGTATCTTCATTAGTAATCCATGAATGGCTGGTTTAACATTATTATCACTTGTGCTTGTCAGGTGGCTAGTCACCTGTAATTGTTTCTTAATTGCTCTGCTGCAAGAATCCGTCAGCTGACGGGTTTGGATACATGCTTAGTTGGAGACAGTAATGTACACGGTGTACGGTATGTTGCCAACAATGAAATGAACAAACAGGTGATTGATGTGCATAAGGTTTAAGCATGTACATGTATGTTTGTCAGTCAGTGAAAGTGCTACATATGTACATTATGTGTAATGTAGGAGGTTTACTCTTTGTGTGCATGTGATATCCTTTATCATTAGTGCATACTGCATACACATTGAATCCTATTTCAATGGCGCTGCGCACTTGCGCTAAAAATAGCACCGAACCTCAGACAAACATTGCAACCGGCCATATGCAAACGTGTGGAGAGTGGGGGTATGTGTGCGCGTGCATGCATGGTGTGACGTCATTAGTGCGGAACGCTTTTGTCAAAGGATGTACATTTTCATCCAAATTTAGAAGCTGGACTGCAAAATGTACTGCTAAGAGTAGACCTGTCTGTAAGAGTTTGTTAATACATATGCTAGTATACTGTATGCTACAGTTCCAGGGTTCTAGTTCACCTAAGTCATCGTAACTTACTATCAATTGTAGGACTTGTGGTGCATTGGAGCCCTACATGTACATGTACGATGGGTTACCCTTCGTAACTCGAGTTACAGTGTATGATCGATCGTAGGGCTTCGTAAAATCGACTCCTGGACTCTAAAATTGTGCTGCAACTTGTTTGAATAAATTAGTCGTAGGTAATTTTCATTAGTCAATAGTCATAGGACAGATTAACCAGTATATCATCATGTACATGAACATCAAGATTCCACTGTGCCCAATGCAGTGGAATGACCTTGCACATTAATTAAATTAATTAGACTGATACTGATTAGGGCCTATAAATTTGGTAATGCGGTCTAACTCATACAGATTCCAGGAACCCACATGAAGGCAAAACAAGAAAGAAATAAAGAAAGAAAAAAAGAAAACAGAAGTAAAATGGGGAAAAAAACGGTTGCCGTGCAAACAATTGAATAGAAAGTGCAAATAACCCACAGAGATGGGTTGGCAGATTTACAATTGCATTATTACTGTTTGACCACAAATTTGATTTACCCCTGAAAAACAAGTTGCAAGTCCGCGAAACTACCTACATGTATCAGAACAAAATCCATAAAATAACAGCAATATTTGTGCACATTTCAGGTTGAGTGCTTGTTACTTTCAGTCACATTTCTGCTCACAAAATGAAAATTCAAACTTGCATTCAAGTACAATGTACAAACCAAAATAACTTTGCAAAGACGCCTTGATGAAATTCACTGACATAATAGATGGTTTGTAATAGACATGCAATCTTTTCAGAATGTGTCTTTTCTGCATTGTTATGCGGCCATTTTACATGCTGCTTTCATCATTAGTACAGCTTGAGTTGTTTGCTGACTAATAATGAAAGGAGTTTGTCAAATTTAGGCATGCTGCATAAATATATATTTGTCATATCACAAAGATGTTTTTTTTAACCGTCATTGACGTCATATGCAATTCATCTTCAGAGAAGCTGTTTGTCTGTTTGTCACTTGTCATCCCCCGTTATATCCGTACAGTACAGTACATGTGTACAGTCATGGAGCTATAGCTCTATGGTACGTACAGTAGACTTGTAAGCAGAATCGCAAATCATCATGATTTTTCTCTCAGCCCGCAAGCTCAATCTGAATTTCGTCAATTTATAGTTCTAACAAATAAAGTGAGGTTTGTTGAGTGTTCAACATCCTCTTTAACAGGCAAGATAATACAGTACAGTAAGTCCATGATTGTACAAATTATTCAGTATAATAATTTACATTACAAGTACATTACATTACATTATTTACTATACAATAGCGCTCCGCACTTAAGCTCCACGCTTAAGTCTTGCGCTTAAGTCTTGCGCTTATTATGTTTATTTTGTGCAATCTTGCCTTATATACAGCGCCTAAAGATGAATTAATTTCACGACTGCACTTTATGAATTCCTTTTATTAAGTATAGGCCTACGAAATTGAACAAATTACAGTTTAACTGTAATTTGTTCAATTTGTATTAATTATCAAAAAGATGAAATCGGTACAAATACATATCATACATCTCATTATTGTGCTGTGTCAAATTATTTGCGGTGGACAATATTCATTCAGCCACTGTCTATCATGAGCTTGTCCGATGTCTTACATGTACTGTAAGTTACTCTTTCACCCATTAAATTCACCAAACTTGTTGACACAGAAGATGGAGCCAGACTCGTTCAGCGCCACGCACAAACCTGGATGAGGATGATGTCGCGCGCGAGGACTGTTTGTCCGGAAAACATTAAGGATACACTGGCCATTTGGCAGGCCCGGTCACTCCCAAGGGCTTAACGACCGACTTACTGTTCCCCTTAAATCATACCATCATTAGCACCTCCATTAACCATGGTCTCTCCCCTTTGTCTTGAATATGAGATCCTTATACTCTATCCCCTTTGGGCTGACTGGAATGGCGCGTGAATCCATGATGACGCTGGCAATGCAGACTGTGGAGAACATTATATCAGGGCTCTAGTCCTCCCGGACGGTTTCTGAATAAATTTTAAACAGGCTGTATACATGTAGTTGCACTCTCTAGTGTCTATATTAGTTGTGCACATTATCCACATCAAACACTTCATGATGATGAGTAATTAAAAAAATAGCAGATAAATTCATTGGATGTGGATGGGTTATCAGGCATGGGTAATGAGCCTGGGATGTATGCACGCTACTTGCCTGCGAGATAGCAAGAGACAAATTAAGCAGTTTGATTTTTAAGGTACAATACATGATTGGTAAAGGTCACAGGACTGCACTCATACTTTGCCTGATCAAACATGTACATGTGTACATGAAATAATAAACCTGTGAAAATTTGAGCTATCGGACATCTGAGTCACGAAAAAAAAGCAAAAACCCGACTCGATTTTTCTTATAAAACATGAAGAATAGTTTACTTTATGTTTGCTCCAAAAATCGTTCGAAAAGACACTTTATCTTGATTTGCTTGAAAAACCCAGGATCTGATGAACCAAGAATTCCCATGGTGACTGTTTGCACTGTTTACGAACTGTTGAGTCCAAGTTTTTTTTTTGGAGGCCTTGAAAATCCTATATGCTCCCTTTAAAGGTTTGATCTCTGTGTTTTTCAAAATGTCTATGGCGGCAGTTCATGGTACATGACATAATTATACCATGTGAATAATTTCAATACTTCTTGGGAAGAGGGTAGTCTGAGTATCACCAATTCTACTCTGTGCCACACTATGTACGAACGTCTGATACATGAGTGCACGCAAATGATATGCAACGCGGCACATCAGCCAATCAGATCTGTTTGGAGAACATTTCTGTCAGGGTCATGACGGAGGATGTTGAACTTGATTGGTCAAAACCTAGAGGTCAGTGCTGGGGTTGGTTTGCATAATTAATCAGGAAATCGGCACGCATGTGATGGAACACTCGCTCGCTGTACGCCGAGTGTGTCTATCACATTAACTAGGAAGAAGGTGGGGTCTAACCATAGAGATACATACTAATAAACAAGAGGGCGGACGCACAATACTCCCCTGTACTGTGGTGCTGTAATCGCATGTATCCCGTGACGCCATTACTATTATGGGCACGAATTACATGTACGTACCAGGCCGGGAATGCTGTGCTGACGGACTTGCGTAAACTACAGTACAAAGGCCTATGCCGTACGTACACAGCAAAGATAGTAAAGCGCCGGCGCAGTGCCCATTTCAGTAATGGCGGATCGATCCCCATGTTGTCACAGAAAATTCGCCGAGCCCGCCCTCTAGTTTATTATGTATAGTTTAGTATGTATCTCTATGGGTCTAACATACCTAGATATTGCAGACATACTGTACATGTAGGCCCATGCAGTTTCATGGTCATTCTCCTGTATTCGGGTATTTGTGGAATTAATCCCAACAGAACCAGACAATTGATTACATGATGATCATGATCTTACATTGATACAGATTATTATTAAATAAGGAACTTCTAATTCTGAACTTGCTGTCATAAGGATTTCTCGCTCACTTAATAATGGCTGGCTTCAAAATGTGGTGCTATCCATTTATAAGCAAAGAATGATGATCATAACTACAGAATCCTGCATGCAAGCGGAGCCTTGAAATCACACGGTGTTAGAAACCATGTCATCCAGATCACAGTGACACCAGTCAGGAGTCTTGTAGCTTTACTGTCACACCTCAGGTAGCAACCTCCACACTCCTCACAACACCAGCTTCTCCTAGCTCTTCAGACACCTTCACACCTCACCGAGTTCTCTCTCTTCCTGGAGATGTAGCCAGGACATATTGGCTGCAACACTTGAGTCATTACCTTCAATATCAGAATCATCACTCTTACTTACATGTGTGTAAAACAATCACTTCATTTTTTCTTACTTCCTTACTAGAAAACCATGAATAGAATCATATTTCTTTCAGTCTTTCGTTTATTTCGGCAACATATGAAAATACAATAAAAATTACTGTACACATTCATTCAGCCATTCGTCTATTTCAAAACATATGAAAAATATACAATAAAAATTACTGTCCACACAAAACCAAATGTATAAATATAGCATTAAAAAAAGCCAAGGCCCAAAAATCTGTAAAACATGGCTTATCTCCATTGCGGTCCTTACAAAAAGAAAACATAATTTATACGGCATGGAAATAATGCCCAAATATGATAAGAAATTATAAAAGGATAAAAAAATTCCCACTTTTTTAAACATTTTTAACATTATGTGGTTGGTTTGCGGAAACACCATGTAATAATCATTCGTACTATCGCACTTCTATATCGTTCGCACTTCTCGCAATTAAGATCTCAACGTTTCGACTAGTCTGCTCTAGTCCTCATCAGGAGACCAACAATCTAGATTTGAATTATTGTGTTGATACAAGTAATAAATTGCTGCAAACTGCTCATCAACTAAAATAATGACCTGAAAATGTATATGTAATGCTTCGAGAATTTGAAGTCTCAAAGGCTTAATGCCTTTGACTTTGAGACTTCTGATGCTGCTAGGATCAAAATGCCAGGCCCTACTAACTCTTAAGGAAAATTATCTGTATGACATAATATGAGACACAATGCTCTCCTTTTACCCTGGCTTGTGGTCGGTTGTTCCTTAACGGAAAGACTGAGTAGGTTGAGTGATGAGAACCATGTACATGTAGATTACATGATGTGGGAGTCTCACGTTGGATATCTGTCTCATTTTAGCAATAAGTGTGACCACATCTTGAACATGTAAGTTGTTGAACGTATTTCCTGATAGGGTTGATGCCAATGATGTCAAACAATGATTAACTAAGTCTTAATTAAACTTAAAGGTAATATCATACATCGGTTTTTGTCAAAGAAATACAGATTCATGGGCAAAAATATCAAGGAAAATACAGTAACAGTCATCTGTGAAAATTTCAGTCCGATACGGTACCCACTTTTTGAGAAAACAGTGAAAACGGACCACAGTATTTCTTAAGTCTTTTTCTCTTTTATTTTTGATCTTTTAAAAGATCAAAAAGATTTTCATCCGTTGTTTTACTAATTTCTGGATAAATACACCATTTCAGGCGGAAACATTTGAACGGTATGTTTCTACCACCACCATCTTCATACCCTGTAAGTTAAACGTAAATCGGTGAACATTTCTGTTTTGATGTCTTACCAAAGTATGATACTACCTTTAATACAAGTAATAAACTGCTGCAAACTGCTCACCAGCCAAAATGACCTGAAATATATCAAATGCTTGGAGTTAGGAGGGCCTGACGCGTTTCGATCCTAGCAGGGTCTTTCTCAAAGGCCTTAATTAAACTTAAATAACTCGAGACAAGTAATAAACTGCTGCCAACTGCTCACCAGCCAAAATAATGACCTGAAATTTATAAAATGCTTGGAGTTAGTAGGGCCTGACCCGTTTTGATCGTAGCAGGATCTTTATCGCAGGCTTTGATAAAGATCCGACCGGCTAGTAGCGAAACAAGTCAGGCCCTCCTTAAATAACTTGCTGAGAAATCATAGTTCTAGGTGGAATAACGCAATAATAGGAGATGATACTGTATATCATAACTTCATTATTTATAAGCTATTAATTTTCTATGGTGACCCTTTAGAGACATTTACAGTCACAGACATAGAGTGTTCAAGTAGCAGATTCATCTCAACAGTCATGAATGATTTTGCTTCAAGGCGTGAAATTATCTTCACACATTTATACATTGTACCAAGCCAAGAGATTTTATGTGGCATGTTGTGACATGTCTAGGGACACCATGAAAAAAAAAAGACGCCCAATGTTCATTTGATTTCTATCTAATAAGCAGAGAGTCTATCGTCATGTCCTAGGATTCCACTCTCGGTTCTTCAGTCTCCATGCTCCCACAGATACAGGCGTGACTGGACGGCCTCTCTCAATTACTGAAATTGGGTTAATGCTGAGCTGTTTCGTTTTGTAATCTGGGGTCATCCGTTGGCCCGATTTATAGCTGTCATGCTGGGGAGAGAGAGACTGGGCGTTACTAAGAGCGGTTTGGCAGAATGGTGCCAGGGAAAATGCTAGGCTTAATAACCGATAATCACTTGTAATGGAAAACAGGGTGACTTGCTTGGGTGTCATTCTGTCTCTTGGTTGGTGTGTGTACAAATTGTAGGCCTAACACCTCATAGGCTCCAGGGGTCGATTTCACGAAACTCATCGTAACTTTTAATACTATCAATCGTAGGACTTAGGATGTAGTAATCCAAGGATACGATGGGTTATCCTTCGTATCTCGAGTTACGATTGATCGTAGGGCTTCGTGAAATCGACCCCATTTTCTTAAATGTACAATGTGCATACATGTACATGAGATACAGTTTATAGTGCATTATTTTTATCAGCACCAATATTTATTTCTCTGGGTAACTCAGTTGGTTAGAGTGCCGGTTTGGTATTCTGGAGGTTGCCGGTTCGAATCCCGCTCCAGTCAATTTTGTCTTTGTTCACTTTTCAAGTATTTATTTCTGGATTCACCAAAAGTGCCCCAAACACTGTAGTCTGAAAGCCTGATGTAACCTCAATTGAAAGATGATGAGAAGAAGATATATTATACAGTTTTAGAGGTGGGAGGAAAACCCCAGAGTAATTTTCTGGGTAGAACCCACAGAATCAGGTAGGGACTGAAAACCCAATCGGCTTGTGAACCGAACCGGACTTGAACCCGGGCCACCAGAGGTGAAAGATGATGAAAGAACCCCTCCTCCCAAAATGTGCATTTTAACATTTTCTGTAGAGAATGGCAAAAGATACAGGCCTCACTTGAGGCCAATTTCATGGAGCTGCTAAGCACCAAAAATTGCTTAGCCCAAAATGCCGTGCTCAATAAAACAAACCACAATTACAAATTCCATTTGATATCATATTCATGATCTGCGAACAACAGCCAAAGAACAATCACAAGTGATACACAACACTTGCAAATTTGGTTGTTAGTCCTGTTTTTATTAAGACAGAAATGTCATGGTTAGCAAATTGTTGTGCTAAGCAGGGATGTGAAATCTGGATAGAAAGGGACTTCAGATTAGTGAATCAACAGAGCTGGTACAGCAGGGCTGGAAATAAACGGAGGCCACAGAGGCCATGGCCTTCATTGCCCTGGTTCTTGGCCTTGGTGCCCCTTCAAATGTTTCCATAGACATTATGATTTTACCTTGCAATGGAAAATTGGCCTTGCCCTCACTAAACCTTATTTCCAGCCCATGGTACAGGCCTTCACAAGTACCTTTACTCGTGCACCGTCAAAAGTTTTGTTGCCTCCATGAGAAAAAAAAAGATGAAGACACGACCAGTGAAGATTTGAAGATGATTGTCTTTTCTTTTGTTAAATACAAAGATGATGATGACATAATCATGGACTGCTGCTATTGTTTGTCATTGTATTATGGCTCAATGAAAAACAGGCTGGAGTTTGGAGCATTGTTCCGATGTTGGCGACTGATTTTGACCGTGGCTTAGCAGCCAAGGTTGAACAAGTACACGCTGAATCGTAAATCATATTTTCTCCAAAGAGAACCATGAATCTCACATATTAATAGGAATATTTGTTATCCTTGCTTTGTTCAGTCATGCAGCCATTATACTCTCAGGAATAATATGAACAGGCCAAACCTTGAAAGCAGAAGTGAATTTAGATGGTTATTTAATTAAAAAAGTAGTAGGTACAGTGTACGGTAATTGAAAGCTTTATGAGCACTAAATTAATTTCCATCTGATGAAGAGCCATTGAACTGTTAGCTATAGCGATGAAGTGCATTTACATTGATGCACGTACAGGGGGTTTATGGAACTCAGGCTCAGGCTCAGGCTCAGGCTCAGGCTCAGGCTCAGGCTTCATCTCTGTTATCCACATGCTGAAAATATAGGTTGTGGTTTTTCATTGAAGCTAAAGCTCTGTTTTCCTATTCAAACCAGAGAATCTACTTCCGAACCGCAGCCAAAAGCCTCTATTTTGATACCCGCTATTTTAGAATGGATTCTTGAAATGGAGCCTGAGCCTGAGCCTTAGCCTGAGCTCGAACCTGAGCATGAACCTCCATTTTGTAAAGCCCAACAGTCTCAATGTACTACATATCTGTGCAAGTTCTTGTACCTCAAGAAGTTAGCATAGTCATGGGGCTCTGCTTACCCGTTACCGTAAGCATAGAATTTTGCCTGGTAACCTCTACACAAGATGTTCCCTTGGTACCAGGCACTGCATTGTCACAATGGAACTACCGGTACATGTACATGTAGGGGCCAATTTCGTGGAGCTGTTAAGCACAAAACAATTGCTTAGCGCAAAATGTCTTGCTCAATAAAACAAACCACCATTGAAGATTCCATTTGATATTCATTGTCAACGAACAACAGCCAAAGAACAATTACAAGTGAAACAGTCAACACATGTATGGAAATTTGGCTTTTAACCCTGTTGTTAGTAAGACATCTTGAAATTTCATGGTAAGCTAATTTTTTGTGCTAAGCGGGGCCGTGAAATTGGTCAACTGGATTACCAAATTGAGTGGTCTGACTCTGTACAGTGCACCAGACTAACATTCTAATCATCACTGAACTTATAACCAGTGGAAGCTTATGAGCCTTTGATCTAGAACACCTCCTTATTACAATGCTTGTGTCAGTTAACATCAGTCCAAATAGCAGCTTATAGGTAGAATAATTTTAACATTACACGGTATCACGCTCACACTGTCTGGCACCGTATTAAAGATAGTAGCAGAAACGCACATCAGACAAAAAAAGTGCAATACGCCTCGTGCGAACCCAGCACACACACACGCACACGTGCGCCTATGTATATCACATAGCACACGCCATTTAATTTCAGCCGCGTCGAGGCAGATTTTGGATAATTGTGTTGGCATGGTCCGCCTACGTGTACATTTACACCTGTCACGTGAAGCATGTATCCATCGGTGCAACGCACATTCGCTTCGTGTTGTCTTTTAGCATGGCAGTGATGTGATGGTGTACCGTCCGCGTTCCCGACAATACGCTGTTTCAGATGCAGCACGGGCACATGTCAAGCTAGTGGAATATTCACCATTCTCTGACATTATATACGTACATGTATGCGACCGGCAAGGTTTTCTAGTGTATTATCCTCCCCCCTCCCTCCTTTGCCCCTCCCCCCTCTCTCTGTACCGGTCATCATACATACATATGTACACTCCCGGTGTTACTCGAAGCGGGTTAAATAATGTGTGGGCACGAATCCAGTGGCATGAGATGGAGGGGCTCCCTCAGGCGGAAAATTGAATAACTTATCCACAAAACCGTGAGAGTTTCCCCTAGGTATTGATTCAGACAGACAAACAGCTATGTGGGGAGAGTACACTGCATGTCGTCGTTGTCGGAGGAGGAGGAAATGAGATGACCGCGGGAATTTGTCTTGCACTTCTTTTGGAAATCAAGTGACCTTTTTGTATGTGACCTGCTTGTTTATGTAGCAAGGATATGACCAGTTTACTTTGTATACACGTAGTTGCTGTGTGTTGTAAGGTGCTATACATGTATCTCATGTACATGTATCAGTGCCCAATTTCATGGAATCCGTTACCGTTACCACAAATTCTTCGCTTACGGTAGCTGACTTTTTGGTTATGGTTAGCATATTTCACGGGAGAGTTTTCTTTTTGGTAACGGTAAGCAAGGAATTTCTGCAGAATATATACACCTGTATGACAGCGTGTTAGCAGAGAATAATCACGGTTACCCTAACAATTCTTCGCTAACCGAAAAGTCTTGTTTACGGATTCCATGAAATAGATTTCTCGCGTAGCAGTGCCCGTGAGCACAAAAATAGGCCGTAACGGGTTCCATGAAATTGAGCCCAGGTTATGTAATGTTTACAATGGTAGAGTGATACATGTAAATTTGTGTTCACTCGGAGCAGATCTACAAATATACATGTAACTCAAAACAATACCCAAACCTTCTCCAAATAATTCAGAATTCTTAATCAACCATACAGGAAACGTGTAAGACAACTTCTGCCCCAGCTTGCTCCCAATTTCTTGGAATTCTTTCAATACTGTAAGCAAAAATCCTTCGCGATTGCATAAATACTATCAAGATATATGCATTCTAAATGTATTTTTGCTTGCGGTTTAAGCGTATTTCATGTAGGAGAGTTTTCTCTTTTTCAGATTAACCCTGGTCCATTCAACAACTGTTATTAATATCTTACCATGACGGTCAATAGCCATGACAATTAAAACGTATGAATTCAAAGTAATTCGCCCGGAAACAAAAACTGTCAATAATAATGCATTCAATTAATTCCATCATAGTTATTCATGCAAGCGTGACTGCATTCATTTTATTCAAATGACGTCACATCTCGCTTTTACTTTGACCTTACTTGCCCTTGCCCTACCAAGCTGGGGCCATTTTCATGGAGCTGTTAAAGGTAGTATCATACTTTGGTAAGAGACCAAAACAGAAATGTTCACAGATTTACGTATAACTCACACGGTATGGACTATGGAGATGGTGATGGTAGAAACATATACTGTACCGTTAAAAATTTACAGGGTATGAAGATGATGCTTGTAGAAACCTTCCATTAAAATGTTTCCCCCTGAAATTGTGTATTTATCCACTGTTTTCTTAAAAAGTGGGCACCGTATGGGACTGAAATTTTCACAGATGACTGTTACTGTATCTGTCTTGATATTTTTGCCCATGAATCTGTATTTCTTTGACAAAAACCAAAGTATGATACTACCTTTAAGCACAAAAAAATTGCTTAGCACAAAATGTCTTGCTCAATAAAACAAACCACCATGACAAATTCCATTTGATATTCATGGCCAACGATCACTTACAGCCAAAGAACAATCACAAGTTGCCCCACACAAGTAAGTACATTATACACTTGCTATGAGTGCCATTTGATACTGATTGTGTACAAAGCTCACGTATCACTTCTTATCATCCATCATCTGTCCCGTTACCATGGTATTATAGATGCAGCACGTTCCAAAAAGCAAAATGCCATTGGGAATTTACCAACGCAAACAAAATTCTCGCGCTGACGAAGGAATCCATCAGGTTGTACAAACAATGGCGGTCAAGTGCACGGATTGACACGCTGAATACGCCAAGATGCAACATTACTAGTCATGCATTGTAGCCTTGTTGCTGACTAAGTAACACTGAGGGGTACAGTGTACATATCACCTACTGGATGGGGTTGCATATTTGCTTCTGCATGTACTCAAGTCAGAGTGGATGAATACGGTTTGATTCTGCCTGATTTTACAAAGGTACAACATTTCAACCCAGGGTAACATCGGGGGTTTACGAAACTCAGGCTCAGGCTTAGGCTCAGGCTCAGGCTCAGGCTCAGGCTCAGGCTCAGGCTCAGGCTCCAGCTCTGTCATCTATGTGCTGAAAATATAGGTTGTGGTTTTTCATTGAAGCTGAAGCTCTGTTTTCCTTTTCAAACCAGAGAATCTACTTCTGTACCACAGCCCGTTATTTTAGGATGGATTCACGAAATGGAGACGGAGCCTGAGACGGAGCCCGAGCATCTGTTTCAAAAACGCCCATTATATCCATGCCCATGTTAATTTCATGTACATACATGTACCAATTGGCTAGAACCATGTATGATTTGTTATTTGGCCTGTCTTAAACGGGATATGTTCCGGTGTCGCAAGTTGTTTGAATCTGCTAATATTTACTTACCTTAATAATAGTTTGCTAAGAAATGGTTTGCTTTCTTTTCTTAAATGTTATAAAAGTTTAATTTGGAGTGTTTTTGTGTATATAGCGCCGAATTCATTTCCTAATTTAAATGACGAAATAACGTCAGTGAGGGCAGCAAACAAATTATTGCAAAATTTTGATGTTTAAAGACGTGCCTGTCCATCTACATGTACTACATAATTATATCATCCTACATGTATAACTCCTTCTACACATTGATGGCGTACTGTATTATGTGTATTTTCCTATTGACATGTACATTGTACATGTGTAAGTTCATAAACATGCCTGTGCACATTAAAATAAAGGAAAACAGAAGGACGCTTTTATAGATACATGTATAACATAGCCACTGTCACAAATAGGTCTCTGCGCTCAAGCTATTTATAGAATATGCCCTTTATATCGACAGCTATATTTACCTGGATGTTCGGACAAACATCACAACGTTTATGTGTAACTTAATGGTGCAACGTGCGACTTGTTTGTCCGAACATCTGAATGTGACGTCACAAGCGTGGAGCCCTATTAGGCTTACCGGTATACTGTACATGTAGCCCAACTTGGTGGAATTGACCCACATTCATACAACTTGTCAAGTGCAAGATAACTGCATACATTTCAATAATACGAACTCTGACTTGTACATTGTGACACTTGCACAAGGACATTGCCTTGAACATCGTGCCGAGAATGTGTCAATTACTGATCAGTTTACAATGTTTAATGGATTGTATGGTCCTAATGCAATTATGTAATGCTGTTTTTCACATGTGCGCGATGCATGCATTTTCATGAGGTCGAAGAAGATCCCAAAACGATCGTTTCCGGTCGGGGGAACTTTTCCCTCGCAGTTCATTGTACAGACAGTTCTGATAGGCTGATAGCTGACGTCATTTTGACTAAATTGCCAGACAATTGTGCGTGAATTGACCGTGTGTTAGGCTGTGCGTAAATGTGACACGTTGTCTACGCGTGTGTCAGCTTCTATTTGTAGCGTTGGTGCGGAATGCTATTCTTGGCTGTCTGGTCTAGTCTCGAGAAGGAAGTTCAATTGAGTCAATGTCTAAGCTTACATGTGTAGGGTTGGTTGGAACAAGCTATTGAAACTAATATAATGTGTCTTAACTCAGAAATCAGACCCTAGTTGCACCAAGTGTCTTAAGGTAATATCATACATTGGTTTTTATCAAAGAAATTCAGATTCCTTGGCAAAAATATCAACACAGATATTAGTAACAGTCATCTGTGAAAATTTCAGTCCCATACGGTGCCCACCTTTTGAGAAAACAGTGAAAAACAGCCACAGTATTTCTTTTAAGTCTTTTCTCTTTTATTTTTGATCTTTTAAAAGATCAAAAAGATTTTCGGTTGTTCTTTTACTAATTTCTGGATAAATACACCATTTCAGGCGGAAACATTTTAACAGTAGGTTTCTACCAGCACCATGTTCATACCCTGTAAGTTATACGTAAATCTGTGAACATTTCTGTTTTGGTTTCTTACCAAAGTATGATACTACCTTTAAGCTCCTTGCTTCTGAGTCTGAGCAGCAACCCTAGAACCAGCAATACAGCATACAGTGTAGACTTATTTTGCTTGGCTATGGCTGTACGGAGTTGTGTGTTCTGGTACGCACCAACACAGCAAAACGTGATTGGCCATTTTGATTTGCCTGGTTTGGCCTGAAGGTTGCATGAGGTCATCAACGTACAGAGATGAGTCACTTTTGGCCCTGTCTCTCTGGCGTCATATTGCTACCTTACCCTCAGCACCATCTAAAACTCCAAATACTAGCTCTGATCTAAGCCATGGCTGGTTTGAGGTTACAGACCTCTGGTCGAGCGAGCGTATAAAAATATAACCTGTGGAACCCGGATCATCAGTGCCCGATTGGCCTGTTCATCGGATACTGCTCTCCACTGTCTGATGTAGTTAGGATCATGCAGGCTATAAACTCCTACTGCCTCATAATGAAGGTGCATAGTGCTTGTTTTGGCGTGCAGGTGAATGTATGCACCATGTACCCTGTACAAATTGACCATTGTAGGTCATCCACATAGGCTTACATGTTTGTTGGAATCATGACATTATGAGTGTCATATGAATATATGCCATGGGTGGAAGTGCTTTAAAATTATTCTTTAATACATTTTTAATTACTATATAAATTTATATGTTTATGTAAGTGCTTAATTTTGACCCAAAAGTTACAAAATCAGAACATGTATGCCCCGCCCCCAAAAAAGTTCCCCTTGGAACCGATCCAAGCAACGTGTTATGTCACCTAAAGAACTAGTATAGACTCGCACCACAGTATACTACGTGGCGTTCTGCATCGCGAAAATTGGGGTGCTAAATTATGGGTCTAATACATGTATACCGCCTTTTTCTATATATATACAATATTTGTTAGCACTTAAACTATGATAGACATGTTGAGTCTTACATGTATAACAAATTAACAAAAAACAGATGTATTTAATTCATGAGTTTTGATTACAGTAAACCTTTAAGGCCCAGCATCAAAATAGTCAATGATTTAGCACACAGACTTTTAACAGTGATTAATTATATATTACCCTCTAATTTGAAACAATTTATTAAAATCTTTGTTGATATTCCTCGAGTTGACTCCAGTCAACCTCATCCCCACCCTCTCACTTGTTTTGCGCAGTATTAAAACGTGACCATTCCTAGGTCATGGCTGCCCTGTGGAAGCTTAACGAACACCCCCAGTGTACGTTAATTTCTGCATGAATTGTGCAGTATAGCCTAGGGAATTACAGTATACCAAGTTTGTAACCACAACAGACTATGACATTTAGCAAAAGAAATGACAGTGATATAAATGAAGTGCTGTCTGTTCTGAAGTGAAGACAATTGCCCTTTCAGTGTGTAAATATATACATGTACAGTATGTGCGTTCACGTACATGTAGCTCAGGCAATATTTTTGCTCTTATATACATGTATACAATATACTGAACATAGTCTGTGGTTACATGAAGTGTATACACAGTCTGAATAGTACACATGTACATTGGATTGTAGTACCTCAAATGGCGTCATCATACATGTACTTACATGTACATGTATACCAATACAAGATTGTTTTAGGTTTTTCATAAAGATCTTTGTGAATGATTGTAACCAGTAATCCTGGCGTTCTCTGAAATGTCAAGATTGAGTGATCCCCCATGTACTGTTCTTCAGGTTGCGGCATTGCTGTGCGTATTGATAAAATGATCCTTAGGGTATAGTGGTATGCGCATGGTTTTGTGGCTTCTGACTGCCAAACGAACAAAGATAATTGACTATTGGGGTCACCACAAATGAAGGGCTGGATAGCTCAGTTGGTAGAGCGCCGGTACTGTATTCAGGAGGTCACCAGTTTGAATCCCGCTCCGGTCAATTTTTCTTTGTTCACTTTTCAAGATCTTAAAATTCAGTCAGTTTCCCTTGTGGTTATTTGATGATTGAATGTTAAGATTGAACGGATATTGAAAGAAAGCTGCACATGTGCATGCCGCACATTGACCATTTTTCTAGACATTAAAGGGATGATACAGAACTGGTTTTTGCGACAAAACCGTTGCTGACAGTGAAAGCACATTATGTGATGCATCATATACCTTAACTGACAAACCTGTAGAAGTTTGAGGTCAATCAGCCATCTGGGTCACGAGAGAATAGTGAAAACCCGTGTACAGAGAAGTGGTCACATTTCAACGGATGAATAAAACGCTTCGAAGCGATTTATTCCGATCGGAAAATAGTTTCATTTATTTCTCAACGAATATGGCATTTCAGACAAAAACATTTCATGGGATGTTTTTTCCTATCATCACCATTATACTGTGTTAGTTTTATGTGAATCTGTGATCATGAAGTGTATTTTGTGTTACCAATTCTGTACCATCCCTTTAAGTCTTTAACATTGCCTTACTCCCGGAAGTATGCACAACAAATGCACACGTTCATCTTTTTCATCGGCCTTCAACAACCATCCCTTAAATTTGTTTTAATATAGCAGCCTTCCAGAAGGTTTCTTTTGTAAACACTGAGTTCTTCACTCCATCACATTTATCAGGCAGTTTTCTTTCTGTTTTCTTTTTAAAAAGTACACACACAGTACAACGCAGGGTCAAAGCAATACAGTATCTTGAGCAAAGTTCCGTGTCTTTTTATTAAGTTACTTCATGTATGTAGTTCATAGCACTATAAAGAACATCACCATAGTCTGTTCATGTTTTTTTTGTAAACATAAAAAAAACATAAAAAATTAATTATAATAATAATATTACATGTATTATAACATATATAACATACATGTATTGTCAATTTTTTCTTAAAACGTGATTGAAAATGTACTTTAATAAATTGCTAACTTTGAATTGTAGACTCTGATGTTAGGTTGTTGTTTTTTTTAGAAAAGAAATAACGATTTAAAGAGCAATTCTGAACAGTTTCTGAATAATCATCAAATAACCACAAGGGAAACAGACTAAATTTTTAATTCATTGAAAAGTGAACAACTAGAAAAATTGACTGGAGCGGGATTCGAACCAGTGACCTCCGTTTCTGTTTGATTGTCACTTTAGATTGGAACTATGTGTTGCCTATTAAAAGAAAACCATCACCGAGAAATCAGTTTTTGATTTGACACCATTGATATTGTCTGCATGAAACGGACTTCAATCCCAAAACAGGAAGGTTCTGGATTTTGAGAAGAAAAAAAATCAGCAAAATGAAGGTGGGCTACAAACAATTTAGCACGATATGAGTTGTGTGAAGGAAAATTAAGTCTTGCTTTTTAACAGGACTGAAAATAGTACTGGCCCGTTGTACAATGTCTAGCAAAAACTGCTCTGGGCTAGCTAGACTCACTTCCTTGGTTGCCCAGTGGGCTAGTAAAAAAAAAGGAACCTTTATAGTCCTATTTTATGGTACGTGTATGGATGAACATATGTACGGGCTAGTAAAATCTAAACGGGATAGTAAAATCTGAAGTAAGCTGGCCCGGTGTGCTAGCAATACAAAAAAACGTTAGCGCAAGACCTGTATAATATGTAATTGAGGGGAAAATAAGCAGACGTTGTGCTGTTGATGTTGCTCTTAAAAAACCCCTACCCTGAATACCTAATATGTTGTCCCAACCAGCTGGAATAAATTTCTGTGATGTCTGGTCCTTCAAACATCCTCTGTCGACCCTGAGATTTTCAATTATGAAATTGATTAATTATGAAATTTTTAGAATATATGGATATGAAGTACCAATTGTCTCAATCACTTCAAATGTGTTTCTATTGTCAAATAAAAATGATGGAATTAGTCGTCCTTATGTTAGTTTTTGCATCGTGTGGTGTGTCGGCCATCTTGTTTTTGTGTATCCTAAAAAATATGACAGATATACAGACAGAATATCTGCACAATCCCGCCTTTTTTAATTATTGCCAAGGACAATATTTGTGGTTATGCAGAGTTTAACTACATGTGTGTGTGTACATGTAATGTCCTTGGTTATTCCCAGAGGCTGTTGCATTCAGCACTTTATGGCATCTGTTGTCATAGTTACAATTATCATCATCCATTAAAGGGTTTTTGCAGTGCTTTTTTCAGTCAGGTTATTTCATTGCCTTCATACAGAGAATATACTGACAGATAATGAATGGCAAGTCTTATTTCGGTTTCAAACCAGCATTTCGTTTTCTTTTGAACGGCTTTGCAAAATGGGGGATTTTCATGCATACTCATGTAGGGAACCAACAGCCAAAATATAATGAAAAAACATAAAGAAACGAAGAGGCAAAAATTACCCACATAAATGGTTGGTCAAAAAAATTACACCACCAATGGAGTGAAAGGAACATATTCAGCACAATGAAACCAATTGAGGGGGAAGGTTTGTCAGAAAACCTATAAAACAACCCCAACTTTCTGTGCACAAAACAATTGGATTACTGCTCTCAGTTACCCAGATGACATCACAGTTTTGCTCATGAATATGGAAATTCTAATTAGCATACAAACCAAAAAACCTGTTGTTAACCCTGAAACAGTGTGAGGAAGTGGGTAAAATCAAAGGCCCATGTAACAAGTTATTTTGGGCACATGTTCAAGCCATAATATTCCAATTGCATAGACCCTTTAAAGATGCAGTGTGGGTAATTTTGCCCTGGATGGCAGGCTAAAAGACTCGTGTGAACGTGTGGATGCTGATTGAGTTGGCTGTGAGCTTTCCAGATTGTGATTATTCTTTGCAGCATTCACAGAGTTCCTCCCTGTCTTCATGGTCTTTTACCCAATAGCGCTCCGCACTTGCGCTAAAAATAGCACCGGATCTCAGACAAACATTGCGATCATGCAAACATGTGTGCGTGTGCGCGTGCATGTGCACTACGTGTGTGAGACAATGTTTGTCTGATATCCGGGGATTTTGTGACGTCATTAGTGCGGAGCGCTATTGCATAGATCTGCTTATTACTGTATAAAGCGAGGGCTAGCTGCATTCTTCCTTAGCAGAGAATTCTGTCCCGCTGGAATGACCCATGAATGTTTTCAAGGGTTAGTAAAGAATCTTAGGTTATATGCATTGCATGCATCCATGGGTATTCCCTGTACTCAAGAATGCCTTGCCAGACCTACGTAATAGTGTAGAGTTCCTTGGCAAGCACTGCATGCAGAGAATTTCTCAGTTTACATCAAAATCCCTGAAATTAATCCCAGACCTGAGTCACAATTTGTCCCAAACTACTGGGCTACTAAACATATTTTATTCATAGGCCAGTTTCTGAGAGCTGCTGAAGCACTGAAATTTGCTCAAAGCACAAATTACCTTGGTAACTAATAGGCGATATTCAGCCTAAGCCTTATGTGAGTTTTGTGCTTAATAGTCAGAAGCCTTTGGTCTGCACATAATTGCTTTTCTTATGAACAGACGAAGGAAGACTTTTCATGATCCGCAAATGTTTGCATTAATTTTCAACCCCATTCCCATAGCAGTTAAATTTTTTTTATGATTTCCTCTTTAAAACTGTCTTATAAGTGCTCTGCAATTCAACATTTTTGTTGTGGTATTTAATTTTTTTTGGCCCATTTAGAGTCCTCTTGGCTTGCTAATTATGCATTGATCTTTGTGTGAATCGTTGCATTTGAAAATAGGCTAAACTGTTGCCATAATGGTATACAGTACATTGTGCATAAAAAGATTTGTATTTTCAATATCGTTTTAGATTACACCTAGACATTGATATCATTCGTGGGATTGTATTTCATGTAATTTACACTGTTCCTATAGGTCACAGCGAACAACTTTACAGGAATTGCACTTTACCCGGAATTGATTTTTGTGGAAATAGAAAATTGATTTTATTTCGTCGCAAATTGTTGTTGTTTTTTCCCCAGGTGAGTGACTTTGCTTGGAGCCACGATGGTCGCATGGCTTTGATTTGCTACAAGGACGGCTTCGTGTTGGTGGGGTCAGTCACCGGTCAGCGCTACTGGTCATCCATGCTGAATCTAGAGGCCAAACTACTGTGTGGTGCCTGGGCACCAGACGATAAGCAGGTCAGTTTGTAAATACCTTGCTCAGCAGGCTCAGAATGCTCATATTTTATTCATTCATTCGCTCTCAGAACACCCTGTTAATACCATGAAAGGTTATTTCAGAATCTTTAGCCCGAGATACTTCTTTAAGAGAAAGCTTCTTACCTTAAAGGTAATATTATACTTTGGTTTTTATCAAAGAAATACAGATTCATGGGCAAAAATATCAAGACAGATACATGTACAGTTATCTGTGAAAATTTCAGTCCCATACAGTTTTTGAGAAAACAGTGAAAAACAGCCACAGTATTTCTTAAGTTTTTTCTCTTTTATTTTTGATCTTTTAAAAGATGAAAAGAATTTTGGTCGTTGTTTTTACTAATTTCGAGATAAATACACCATTTCAGGCGGAAACATTTTAACGGTATGTTTCTACCACCACCTTCTTCATACCCCGTAAGTTATACGTAAATCTGTGAAAATGTCTGTTTTGGTTTCTTACCAAAGTATGATACTACCTTTAAGAGAAAGCTTCTTACCTTAAGCAGGTCATCTGCATAATTTTCTTTAACTCTTGAATAAAAAGACAAATTTGACAACACAGTTTTTAAAGTTAGTATCATACTTTATACTAAAACATAAATCTCCACAGATTTACCAGGGTATAAAGATGGTAGAAAACTAGAAACATAACGTTAAATTTTATTGCCTGAAATGGGTATTTATCCAGAAAAGAGTATTAAAAACCAATTTGGATCTTCAGAAGATAACAAATAATGGTGAAAAAGATTTGAAGAATACTGTGGGCGTTTTTCACTGTTTCCCGCTCAAAAAGTGAGCACCATATGGGACTGAGTAATTTCACAGATGTCTGTTACTGTATCTTTCTTGATATTTTTGCTCATTAATCTGCATTTCTTTGACAGAAACGAAAGTATGATTCTACCTATAATAAATTCATCTGTTTAGCGCATAAGACTTTTTTTGGTTGACTTTATGTGAGCAAGTTTTGGAAATTGTGCATTTGTATTCCGTAGAGGTAAATCACGCAGATTGATCTCAGGCTGCGAATTTTAATGAGGACAGATTCAGCAACTTTATATTCAATATCTATAAATAACTTCCCATTCAATGAAAATAATAAATTGCTGCAAACTGCTCATCAACCAAAATAATGACCTGAAACCATAACGCTCAGAATTCAAAGGTTTCTATCAAATGTTTGTGTGCAAAACATCTACAAATTGGGCAAACCAATTTAGATGTAAACAACGTGGAGAAGGTAGCAGCCTCAACTGATGCCAATTATTCTCAGTTAAAAATCTTTCTGGGTAGATTTAGTCCTAGACCAAATCAGAAATGTTCACAGATTTACCTACAACTTTCAGGGTACATGAAGATGGTGATGGTAGAAACTTACCGTTAAAATGTTTCCGCCTGAAATGGTGTATTTATCCAGAAATTTGTAAAACAACGACCGAAAATCTTTTTGATCTTTTAAAAGATCAAAAATAAAAGAGAAAAGACTCAAGAAATACTGTGGTCGTTTTTCACTGTTTTCTCAAAAAGTGGGCACCGTATGGGACTGAAATTTTCACAGATTTATGACTGTTACTGTATCTTCCTTGATATTTTTGCCCATGAATCTGTATTTGTTTGACAAAAACCAAAGTATGATACTACCTTTAAGTTGATAATGAGGCAGTAGTACACGATACATTTGTGTACACGAATGTACAAGTTTTGAAAAATGAAAATTTGTCAAAATGAGCAGTCAATGATCACAAAAACCATCACGAAAAAAGAAAAATTCAAAATCTGGCCGTAGTTTTTTAATTTTTGGAGTATGAAGGACATTAAACTGTGCAATCAAATCAGGCGCTGAGCCTAAAGAATGCACTTGGAGGGATTGCATGTCAAATTTTGGCGGAGAAATTAAAAGGGGCTCCCAGCCAAAATGCCAAGAGGGCAAGTGTGTCATGTTTATGAGGGCAGAGGTATGAATGATGCTAGTGATGGGTGAAAGTTTGACCTGGGTCAAATTCACCAAACTCGTCGTAACTTACTATCAATCGTAGGACTTATGATGCATTGCAGCCATACGTGCATGTAGGGTACAATGTGTTATCCTTCGTAACTCGAGTTAAGATCAAAGTGTGCATGCGCTACAGCACCATGCTCTGTGACTATAAACGCCCTTTATGAAACAGAGACTCAGGCTCCGGCTCCATTTTACGAATCCATTCTACAATAACGGGTACCAAAATAGAGGCTTTTGGCTGCAGTTTGGAAGTAGATTCTCTGGTTTGAAAAAGAAAACAGAGTTTCAGCTTCAACATGTTCAATGAAAAACCACAACCTACATGTATATTCTTAACACATGGATGTCAGAGCTGAAGCCTGAGCCTGAGCCTGAGCCCTTGTTTCATAAATGCCGTCGCCCCTAATGCACTGAATAATACCTAGAAAGTGGGGCATTCAAACACAACACAGGGATAGCGTGGATGGTCGGTCGGTCGTAAAAAAGATAATCTGTCTCCACACTGCCCCCGATAATCAGGACCTCATCTGAACTCAGGGACTGACAATGGTAATAAATGTACATTGTAATCTGTAGATCATAGTGATGCCATTTGAGAGGGAATTTTCAAAGATAAATAAGATTTGTCAAGATTCAATTCAAATCCGTCTTGTATTCCAATAACAGGTCCTACTCGGCACGTCCGACGGCCAAATTCTTGTCATGGACATTCACGGTGCTATCGTGACCCAGTGCACACTGGCCGAAGATCGACCAATCAGAGCCCTCCTCTGGTCTTCGGAGAAGTTCCGGATGATCAACGTTAGTGACAATGAATCGGACGACAAGCCAGACAAGAAAAAACGAAAAGGTAAGAATGTCGCCCAAAAACCACAGACGGCATTAGTGTTATTGTTATTGTATTTTCTATTTATTTACGGTAACGAAACCAAGGATACTTCGAAAAGCGCCCGAGGCACTGTAGCTCGAAAGCCTAATGATGAGAAAATTGATGAGAAGTTATTGTTTTCCATTGCAGTCCCTCTTGGAGATAATAGGAATATTAATGATGTGACTTGTTTGTTTCTAACGCATTTCATAACCCAAGGAAACCTCGGTGCTCCTCATAATATTATCCCCGGTCATTAGGCCGAATCATCTCTCTTGAAACCATCTCGAAGCTCGCTGGGGAGTATACTTGTAAGCCCCGACTGCTAGAGTCCACGTAGTCGTCTCTCTGTATTAACTCTCGCAGGTACGCGTTTAGTATAGGGGTGGAGAAAAGCAATTAGTGACAAAGCCTATCCCTGTGGGATGCTATGGAGTGTGATTCCCTGTGGCTTCTCACCAACCTGCAATCTGTGGAATCATCCACAGTATCACGAGCCTGACACACCAGACTATAGTCAGCTACGGCACGGAATAGATGAGGGATCTTAATCCTCTATAGCATAATGTGCACATGAGGGTTCGAATTTCGTGAAAGAAAGCACTGTGTTGTGTTGCAAAACACACCAGGACAGACATGGAGGACGCCAGAATGCATCACAACAACTGGACAACATGCATGGGCTGATTTCACTAACACTTTGCGATCATTGCTAAAGCCAAAATCCATCACGAAAAGGAAAATCGATCGCTACTTTGAGTAGGAATTTTCCGCTCAGCAATGGATTTGGGCTTTACAATGATCGAGTAACTGAAGCATTTTACTGGACCCGAACTTTTTTTTCTCTGGACCTGTGGCATTCATGTACATAGGAAAACCATAATTGTATCCAATATTGTGTAAAAATCACAATAATGTAAATATTTTCTTTGTGCAAAAAAAATTAAATCACTAGACAGCCGGACTAGTGTGATACACACTTTACTAGACCAACACTGAAATCACTAGACAGCCGGACTAGTGTGATACACACTTTACTAGACCGACACTGAAATCACGGTCTAGTGGATATTTCGAGCCCTGCACATACTGCTCGGTTTGTTGCTTGGCACTGTGTATGAGCTTCTTGCTACTTCAGTTTCAGAAGTAGTAGTGCCACTAGTTTCATATTGAGCTTCCAGGAATTGATGGAGCTTTAGGGGCTCACAGGGCCTGTTTGTTTCAAGCACGAGATCAGTGAACCTGCAGCTCCGGATCCCATTTTAGCGTATCCAGCATGGGACGTGGATCTGCAAGATCACTGATTGCATGCCAAAACAAACATGGCAGTCATGATGTAGTTGAGTATTAAAAGTTTGACAATTTGAACTATCAAAAATTTGCAGTTTCCAATAAGTTAAGAGGTGTGCGGTGACACCATGTATGTTTCTCTCAGTCTTCATTGAGTATGGGCCTGTTTGTTTTGCTGCGGATCTTGGTCGTCATATTTAATCTGACTAATCCACGTCTCAGGCAGGATATGCTAAAACATTTTGTAAAATGGGAATGGGAATCTATTTGAAGCAGTGCAATCAAACCAAGGTTTTTATTCAAAGTAGTCTGGTCCCGTTTTTCTTTTTAGAATTGTTGTTATCTTTTCCAGTGGGTGACAAAATGGATGCACCATTAATAAGGCCTATAGAATACATATTTTGAAATGGTTGAAGTGATCCGCGCATGAGTGATTTGGCCAGCACACGCATACAAAATCCCCCGGATGTCAGACAAACATTGACTCACACACGTAGTGTACAAGCACACCCACCACACGTTTGCATGGTTGCAATGTTTATCTGAGATCCGGTGTGACGCCACTTCATTTACCCTGCTATTTTTAGCACAAGTGCGGAGTGCTAATCCTTATTGTCTTGTTACACTGTCAAGCAGGAACCCATATATTAAGACATGCTTACCGGTACCCGTCATATTTGTACTGCTGTACATGTATGATGTAGTGTTTAATCTAAAGAGAAAAACAGCAGGCTACCCTGGCAGTAATTAGCCCCACCCCTCCCACTGCACACATGGGCCACAAACACGTGTTCCTCTACATGTACATTGCCATGCTGCACGTTATAATGTACTGAAGTCACGTGCTGCACGTGTGCATGCACGCATGTTGGACAATCAGATAAATGTACATGAATCATGGCCGTGATTGGACTTGAATTAATGTCACTTCCAGACTCAATAATGGGCCCATTTATTGGCAGGGTTTTACAGACAGGCATCAAACCCTGGGCCAATTTCATGGAGCTGTTAAGCACAACAAATAAGCACAAAATGTCTTGCTCAATAAAACAAACCACCAAATTGTATTTGCCATTTTGATATTCATGGTCGACGAACAACAGCCAGAGAACAATCACAAGTGATACACAACACATGGATATCTGGTTGTGAATCCTGTTTTTATTATTGACAGAAAATTCATGGTTAGGACAATTTTAACATTGTTAAAATCATTAAAACAAACAAACAAATTAACAAAAAACAGTTATTTACCATATTTTATCTCACTCAATCACCCATTGATCCAATGATCTCATTTGATCTCATTTGATCTCATTTGATCTCATTTGATCTCATTTGATCTCATTTGATCTCATTTGATCGTGTTTGATCTCATTTGATCTTCTTTGATCTTCTTTGATCTTCTTTGATCTTGTTTGATCTTGTTCGATCTTGTTTGATCTTATTTGATCTTATTTGATCTTATTTGATCTTATTTGATCTTATTTGATCTTATTTGATCTATTTGATCTTATTTGATCTTATTTGATCTATTTGATCTTATTTGATCTTATTTGATCTTATTTGATCTTATTTGATCTTATTTGATCTTATTTGATCTTATTTGATCTTATTTGATCTTATTTGATCTTATTTGATCTTATTTGATCTATTTGATCTTATTTGATCTTATTTGATCTTATTTGATCTTATTTGATCTTATTTGATCTCATTTGATCTCATTTGATCTTGTTTGATCTTGTTTGATCTCATACGATCTTATTTGATCTTACTTGATCTCATTTGATCTTATTTAATCTCATTTGATCTCTTTTGATCTTATTTGATCTTATTTGGTCACCCATTGATCCATTTGATCTCATTTGATATTCCATTGATTTTATCTGATATATCCCATTTACGTTATTTAAACATCCTTTAGATCTCATTCCCATTTCACTTGGATGTCACTAAAGTGTCTTTTAAAAAAAAACCCAAATACTTGGCGTTTAGAGGGCCTGACAAGTTTAGATCCTAACAGGATCTTCATCGAAGGCTAAAAACAAATACAAATACGATAGAACAAAAACCACTCAGACCAGTCAGCCAGGAAACATTCCTCAATTTGACACGGCATGTCAGTGTCTACACATCTTGAGGCTGTACATATCAATGACAAACAGCAAACTTCTTGTCATGTACAAAGAACGATGCAATCGCCCACACAGTGAGATAAGATCTGGCCGGGATTTTCAGCTGTCCACGTCGTCATAGTGACTAAAGAGCGTAATGCAAATTGCTGCTGCAATTTGCATTTGAGTAAATGAACGGTTTCTTCCATATACATGTACATTGAGGACTTATTAATGTAGGCTTGTTCTTTAAGAAAAAGCCTAATAGATCTAATAGATGTCTCATTTTCATTGAGGGAGTAATAACCTTACTGTAGGTCTTTGGTGCCCCGGGTCATTGCCTCTGTGCCCCTGGTCTTTGCCTTGGTGCCCCTGGTCATTGCCTCAGTGCCCCTGGTCATTGCATCAGTGCCCCTGGTCATTGCCTCTGTGCCCCTGGTCATTGCCTCGGTGTCCTTGGTCATTGCCTTGGTGCCCCTGGTCATTGCCTTGGTGCCCCTGGTCATTGCCTTGGTGCCCCTGGTCATTGCCTTGGTGCCCCTGGTCATTGCCTTGGTGCCCCTGGTCATTGCCTCTATGCCCCTGGTCATTGCCTCGGTGTCCTTGGTCAAATTGCCTTGGTGCCCCTGGTCATTGCTTCAGTGCCCCTGGTCATTGCCTCTGTGCCCCTGGTCATTACCTTGGCAATTGCCCTAGTGGCTCGGTTCAAGATTCATTTAATAGAAAAAAAAAATTAAAAAGTTGAGTTTCAGCTGAAGACTGAACAATTCTCAGAAAAAAAAATGGAGCATTCCAGTCCGAATTTGATTTCCCAGGATAATTAAGATCATGACAAGTTTCCTTGCAAGTGTTTGGTTTCAGCCAAACCTGTTTTTTAATTACGCCTTATGGTGTTAGGTTGCCCGGTACATGCATGGCTCGTCTGTTAAATAGTTCATCGTTGCTGCATCAGTTCAACTTTCAAGTTTCCCAGATTTCAATAAAAGATGATTGGCGGTGTACAAGATGATATACTGACACCACCGCATTTTTTTTTATCAAAAGAGGGCGCCACTGAAAAACCTGTTTTCAGATTTGTTTTCTGCGGTTGGTGAAATCTTATTTTTATCATGCAGTGGTGTGAAATTAGTTTCAACATTTATTGGAGGTCACAGGTTCGAATCCCGTCAGAGCAATCCTGCATTTCTTTTCCCACTGGTGCTCAAACGTAGTAAGTACTGAGAAAGACAAGCGTTATACTGATTGGTTATCTCACTCATGCAATATTGCACTGTTTCATACTAACGGATACCGGTTATTTAAAAACGGTGAGCATATAGGACACCAAGCCCATCAAAGCTTATCCCATGCATGTAGCTCCCTAGAAAGTTAGATGAGAACAAACCGGGTTAAGTACCTTCTCTTAAAGCCACTGCACGAAGCCCACGTCGCTGACAGGCAAAATCTCGACCCTCTTTATTCAGAATCTATGAATACATTTCAGCCTTTTAAGATACATTAGCCATGTACATAATGCATGCTATCTTGTGACTGTCTTAAAGTTGCAAGTTTTCAACTTCTAAAATAATGCATACAAGTAGTAAACTGCTGCAAACTGCTCATGAGCCAAATGACCTGAAATTTATAAGATGCTTGGAGTTTGGAGGGCCTGACGCGTTTCGATCCTAGCAGGATCTTTACCGAAGGCTAAAATAATGCAGATAGATGGCAGTGATGCACTGTGCACATTGTACATGTTACAATTTGCCATTATAATTTGCAATGTTGCACGAGTTTTCAAAATTGACTTGACAGGAAATAAAACCCTGGATTGCATCATTATGCAGTGATTCAAACAGTTTCTGGATTGTTGCTTGACGACAAGTTGGAAAGCATTTTAATGAATGTCCCATATACATGAGATGGATTTGATGGCAGCTTTGCTTGTACGCACTCTGCATGTACATGTAGACTTCAGAATTTCTAGACAAAGTAAACATTCTGTGAACTCAAAGATGCGCCCACGTAACACTTTCATAGACTAAATAATGACAGTTCTTATTAAAATGTGGCATTTTTCATGGCGCCGTTACCTTTCCCAAAGTGGAGTTATATATTCATTTCCGTGAAAATTCCAACATGTTTTTTTTACAGTCTCAACAATTCAAATTTAGCCTCAGCGCTCAACAATTTACCTTCGATAAACATCCCGCTAGGATCGAAACTCGTCAGGCCCTCCTAACTCCAAGCATTTTATAAATTTCAGGTGATTATTTTTATTTTGGCTGATTTAGCAGTTTGCAGCAGTTTATTACTTGTATCAATTGAAATAAGAATGGTTTGAAGAATGTTATGATCATGTGTGTTTGTGTGCAATATGGGTCACTTTATCAAGGAAGAGCATTATTTGCGACAAGGTCTAGGCTACACCCACCAACTCTTTCATTGATGTCTCCCGTATCCGATGGAATTCTTGTTTACTCTTTACCTCAACACGAGTAAAACCAATTAAAGAAATCTGAGAACTGTACACAAAGCAAACAACCACGTCAGAATATTGCTTCTTAGTATAAATCATCACGCACGCACCAACAACTGAGCAGAGGTCACCATCATCCATCAGGTCAAGAGCCTCTTAGATCAGAAGCAGACGTCCTGTCACATGAGAGCCGGTCATTATCACCAGCCTGAAAAAATAGAGACCGGTTACCAGGGAACACAAAGAGTGATGGGTACCATTTATTATCCTGTCTTTGTGTGACTGTGCACTAATTAGTTCTGGCACATCGTCCTGTTGAAGTTGTTGAAGTCGTAGAGTGATTTCGTTCTGATTTGGAGAGCAGCTGCAGTCATTAATTAAAGGATCCTTGATAAAGAAGCGGACAAATCATCCGGAGTACAGCGCCGTATCGTGTCTTAGTCCCTTCCCCGTGAAGTGTCAGATCTTCCATTTGCTTTTTTTGTACACCGGATGCTTGACTTCGTGCCTCGATCTGCAACTCATCCCCGATATTAAGGCATGCCGTAGTGCACGCAACAAAATGAAATTCACATTGAGTTTTGTCTTGAAAATTACTCCCACAAATTGTTTCAGCCAAGTTTTCAAATATTTGTCCTGCCAAATAATTAAAGAAATTTCGGAAGCAACTTTTTTTTTATCAAACAGTCAATTAAACCACAAGGGAAACTGACTGGATTAATTTCTGATCCTCTCATTTAAATGTGTATCTTTACAGTACTTGCATGTTCTTGTCCTCTTGTCATTTAGCCTTCGATAAAGATCCTGCTAGGATCGAAATGCGTCGGGCCCTCCTACTCAAATCATTTTATAAATTTCAGGTAATTATTTTGGCTGATGAGCAGTTTATCACCAGTACATGTACTTGTATGGATTAATTTAAAGTTAATGATCAAGAAAATTGACTGGAGTGGGATTCGAACCTGCGATCTCCGAAAATACCATCACGTACAGATTTCTTTTCTTTACCTTCAAAATCATTGAAAAAAATTCTTTTAGCATAATGAAAAAAAAAAGGTTGATTACATTAACAGTCATCTGTGAAAATTTCAGTCCCATACGGTGCCCACTTTATGAGAAAACAGTGGAAAACAGCCACAGTCTTTCTTAAGTCTTTTCTCTTTTATTTTTGATCAAAAAGATTTTCGGGGTTGTTTTACTAATTTCTGGATAAATACATGTACACCATTTCGGGCGGAAACATTTTAACGTTAGGTTTCTAGCAGCATCATCTTCATACCCTGAAAGTTATACGTAAATCTACAGAAACATGTTTTGTCTCTTACCAAAGTATGATACTACCTTTACGAAAAAAAAAAATCTTGTGCATTATAATTTTTTGTTCATTGGATCACCAACGCAGCTGGACTTCGCACAATGGATCCTGACTCGGCAGCCGATGGCAAAACGTACCTCAGACTCCGACGAAAATTAGTTCCAATCCTGAAACCAGAAAGGGGCTGTGAATATTGGGACCTCGTTTCTGCTTGGGGAAGGCGGAAGGGAGCCCAGAGAAAAAAAAATGTTCCTTATCAAAGTGGATCAGATGGAATGTAATTTTCATAATGTTTGTGGATGGATCATGTTGGGCTAGACAGACAGACATAGAAGTGAGCGGAGAAAAAATGCCGTTAGCACGGATATTGAAGCATTCGCCGTAGATTCACACATTCTCTTTAATCATCCTGTTTAGCATAACACGTCCAGACACATTACAGCCTTGTGTTGTTTACAAATATCACAATCTTTGCTTAGAACAGTGAGCAGTGTATTTTGACACATATAAAGACAAGTGTATTAGGCCTAAAATAAATTGTTGTGTTGGGACCGTAAAATGGCGAAACTTTGGGTCGGGATTTTTTTTTCTTTTCTTTTTTCTCTAGAGTCCTAAAGTATAAAAACTCACAATTGTTGACATAAAATGTAAGATTTAGCAGTCAAAAAGCGTGTCTCCTCAAAACGACCCAAGACCGTTGATTTATAAGCCCTGGTGACATCCTGGATACATCCTGTAATTATTCTTAAACGTTTGAAAGTCGGCCCAAAAAAAAAGATCGACCGACCGACCCAAAATTTTAATTTTTCCACTTGAGGGCAACACAACAATTTTTTTTTTCGGCCTTATATGTTGTTATTATTTGTCTACATTGATTATGTTGATTGTTTATTTTTCTTGTAAACGAAAGAAATACATACATGTTTGATTTGTATCCGTTGCTGCAAATTATCTGGTAATTTATTGTTTTAGAATTACATACATATTGGCTCAGGTAAGTTTTGTTGATGTACAATAGGAGACTTTTGAGAATCGGTCTTCAAGTCAACAGTGCGCGCATGCTCACAATTGTGTGCTCGTGCGCTGTCGACTTGAAGACCGATTCTCAAAAGTCTCCCATTGGTACTGTCAATCATGCCTCTACAAGCGGCCCCGTTATATATAAATTCTTTGTTTTTTGCAGTACTTGGGTTGATTTCACAAAGCCTTACGATCGATCGTAACACAAGTTGCAAAGGATAACCCATAATATCCTACAGTACGTAGTGCTGCAATGCATCGTAAGTCCTACGATTGATAGTAAGTTACGATGAGTTTGGTGAAATCGACCCCAGGCATGGAAAGTACTTCTTTGAAAAAAAACTAATAGAACTTGAGTCTGCTTGAGAAAATATTTGGCCATTCTGCGATTGTGTTGGCGATGTACGGCAGTGAGTTCCGTCTTCTGTCGTTTGCGACAATTGCCTTTGCCTTTGAGAGACTCTGCCTGTCCATTCTTGCTCTTGCTGATCATGAATGAAACAAAAACAACACACAGACGTGACAGCGCGTGCCGTAAATCTTCGTCCTGGTTTTTTTTTTTTCTCGATCGGATCAATATGCCATCCAGAATCCTGCCAAGACGGTCGTCTGACATCTCTAGAAATGGCACGGACAAGCTGTTAGCGCCATTTGGCCTTACGTCAACACTCAACACGCATTTTAAAGACACATACTGCAGGTAGTTTTCCTTTCTTTTATGGCGGGGACGGAACTTCTTTGGTGAAAAGTTTATGTCATTGATGAATGTTTCTATCTCCTCGACGGAAAATCTGAATAAAGACCTTTTCATACGACGCTACGACGACCTCTCAACCTTTGAGAAATTCTCTCATGGTTGCGAAATCTTACAAAAGTGTAATCGTGTGAAAGGACACCAATGCTTGAGAGTGGCCGACGTCCCTGGTGAATCCTTGAGAGATTTTGACCGAAGTCCAGACCCATGAGAGAATTTCTCAACGATTGAGAGGTTTTTTTTTGTGCCGTGTGAAAAGGCCTTTTCAGTTGATACTCAGTGTTTCAGACTTTGTGCCCCGGCCATCGCCAGAAGGTTAGCTACAGCACACGTTTGGAAAAATTGACACGCCACAATGTCTTCGATTCTAATGACAACAAACATTCTTACTCATCACCTCTTCCGAGCTAGTCTTCAGAACCTCTTCCTCTTCAAAGAATCCAAATCTATAAGACGGAATGGCAGGTTTTCATGCATGGTGCGTCACACAAACAACTCCAAGCAAAGCGGTAGCTTTTCCCAAGGATTCTGTACACTTTGCTTTCATGCTCTCTGGTTGTTGTTGATCTTAGCAGTTGCCGTGCCCTTTTGTCCTTTTCTTGGCGATCTCCCCTCTGACGTTTTCCAAGTCAAATTGTGCTTTTCTTCTCATCCGCGCCATCCGCTGAGGTGTGTACTTGTATGTTTTTCGAATCTGTCTCATGAGACTTGAAGAATGAGGGAAACGTCAATACCCTCCTGGTGTACTTTAGACATGTTAGAATGTGTCATGTGTTTCGGATTCTTCCAGTTGTTAAGCAGGTTTCAGCTGCGTCTCATTTCTTATCGAATAAGGTCGATAGATAGTGACTCGGTGATTCTCTTATAATGATATTTTTGTGATGATACGGCATTTTACATTAAAAAAAAAATAATTATGAAAATGTGGTACAGTATACATGTTATTATATGATTGAAAGGTGAACAAAGATCAATTGACTGGAGCGGGATTAGAACCGGCGACCTCCTGAATACCGTACAGGTGCTCTACCAACTGAGCTATCCAGCTCTACATTGGTAGTGTCCCTAATAGTCAATTATCTTTGTTCATTTAGCAGTCAGAAGCCATTGATACATTTATTATTGTACATACCCTTTTATTGGTCTTTTATGACCTCCCATTCATGCCCTTAATATTAATTGCCCATACAGGAAAAGAGCATACTCTCATTCAGGTTGTGGTGTACTTAAAGGTAGTATCATACTTTGGTTTTTATCAAAGAAATACAGATTCATGGGCAAAAATACCAAGACAGATACAGTAACAGTCATCTGTGAAAATTTCAGTCCCATTCGGTGCCCATTTTTTGAGAAAACAGTGAAAAACAGCCACAGTATTTCTTAAGTCTTTCCTCTTTTATTTTAGATCTTTTAAATGATCAAAAAGATTTTCGGTCGTTGTTTTACTAATTTCTGGATAAATACACCATTTCAGGCGGAAAAATGTTAACGGTATGTTTCTACCACCACCATCTTCATACCCTGTAAGTTATACGTAAATCTGTGGACATTTCTGTGTATTTTGGTTTCTTACCAAAGTATGATACAACCTTTAAGTCCTTTTCTGTTCTCAGTCTGGATATGTGTACATACGTGTGTATTGAAAAATTTATTGTCAACCCACACAAGAACCTGAAAGGCTGAAGAGAGTGCTTTAAAAACGGATGATTTCTGGGAGCTGTGAAGATGCCTCATTCCGATGTAGCAGGCCACCCTAAACACATGTGATTCAGGCCCACGTGTCTCCACATAATCAATAAATCGCGGCGTTTGTAAGGGACCAGGCCGTGTGTATATTTATATCGCTGCATGCCCTAAGACAGAAGGCATAGAGAAAGAGAGAGAGAGTGATGCACGAGCCACTGCGAGTGGCCCGAGGGCGGTTTTGAAACTTTAATGAGGTACTTTGCTCGTCGCCTCCGCAGTGCGTCGGGCACATTTCACCAGCCAGATCCCGGATGACACTCCGTTAGGAGCACGTCTTTGATCACAGGATCACGCTTGACACTTATTGCCCAGCGCTGTAAAAATCATTCACGTACAAATTCGGAGGGAAAAAAATGCTTGATTTTCTTTCTTGACGCCATTGTACGTGTAGTTCGTCTGTTAATCAGATGTGTCTTGTGGGGTTTGTCGTGGGAAAAGACGGTGTGAAATTACCCCTCTAACTGGGAACGAAATCACATCAACGGTAATAAACTCGGAAATTACAACGCTGCAGGACTCAAATTGAATAAGATGCTGATGTATTGTATGGAAGAAACTGAACACTAACGCCCCCCCCCCTACAGATTTATGAATTTGTTTATAATTAAGTATTCATATGAATCGTATAGAAAGAGATGAACATGAACTACAGAAATGGAAAACCATAAAAGAAAACGACAAATTCTAGTAGTCAAAAGGAAATCTCATTTTTACGTATTGAACAAATTGAATTTTTCAATCCATTAATGGTATTTGAATTGTATCAATTTTTTACATGGTGGAAATTGCACCAAATATATCCCTTGAATGATAAACTTCAAATTGCGACGATAGAGACACATTGAAGATTGCTTCATTATGGAGAAAGCAGTGATTTTTTTAGATTTTGTTAAGGCATTCTGTGGACGTGTACAAGTCCACGTCACATTCAATGGACATACTTTGTAAATTGCAAAAGGCTATAGGAAAGTACACGTACTAGGGAAGAAATTATTATAGAATAAAAGATAAGGAAGCGGATCTACTTCTACATGTAGAGTCATGTCTCCGATTAAGCCACAGTCTTTGTCTAATCTGCAAGCATAATGTTCACAAAGTTCCGCACTTTAACCTCTCGTGCACGCAGCGCTGTAAATAAATTGTGTTTGCGTCACGCAGGCTTCACCCTGATAACTTGCACTTTTTCCAAATTGCCCTGATGTGGTTGGAACTCGTGATTAAAGCATGGTTAATCCCCGGGAGTCGGGATCGATGCCTGGACAGCCTTGTTGCTCCATGAATGACGCGAATGCAGATTCTATACGGACTTCCTGGGACATACTGTACACACGCACATTGATGTGTACGTGTATGGCGGATGTGGTTTTACTCTGCCTGCACGTACATGTACATGTATGTGTTTGTGCATTCGGATCACCTGTGTCTATCCGTCAGTTGTGTTGAGCAATTTGCAAATGCTTGAAAATTGTGACGATGGATCGGTCAGCCTGGAGAATCCAGTGATTCATGTGTGCAGTCTGATG
The DNA here is from genome assembly GCA_963971285.1 of Astropecten irregularis. Classification (NCBI taxonomy): domain Eukaryota; kingdom Metazoa; phylum Echinodermata; class Asteroidea; order Paxillosida; family Astropectinidae; genus Astropecten; species Astropecten irregularis. Next base: position 20,009,708 of record OZ020249.1, on the reverse strand, counting down.
CTAGAGAAGTTGGGAATATGTACCAATGTGCCTCATTATTATTATTATTGTGTCAGATTCATCTAGGATGGTTTATGAAACTGGGGATGCGGCTCAGGCTGCGGCTCAGGCTGCGGCTCAGGCTCAGGCTCAGGCTCAGGCTCAGGCTCAGGCTCTCCACCCATACATGCTGAAAATATAGGTTTTGTGGTTTCTCATCAAAGCTGAAGCTGTTTTCGGAAGCTCTTTTGGCTGCAGTTCTGAAGTAGATTATCTGGTTTGAAAAAGGAAAACAGAGCTTCAGCTTCAGTGAAAAACCACAACCTGTATTTTCAGCATATGGATGTCAGAGCTGAAGCCTGAGCCTAAGCCTCCGTTTCATAAACGCCCAGAGAGTGCATCTTTAATGCAGTAGGGAGTCTGCCATCTTGGTTCCTGGGTAATTAAACACTGACTCCCTGCTCAATTGACAGAATCCATCCCTCGCAGTCCACGGCTCATTGTGAGGCTTATACATCACACCACCAATCAAACACACACCGCACACAAAAGCCCCAATCACACAAATAATAAAATGGCAGTCAAGTCAATGGATATCCTCTCAACGGATTTAAACACACGACTCACTGTGCACAGGCTCGACAACAAAAGCTGCGGAAATAACAAGAGAAAAGGGGAAAGAAAGTCATGGAGGCAAAAGAATCCGATATCGGCTAGGATCAGGATTCATATCGGGTTTCTTACTTGTCTAGTAATTGTCCCCTGAGGCGCACATGTAAATATCGATAGATGGCCAAAGTGAATGGTAGTTAGGCATGTTCCAGAGGGACTGCACAAGATGTACAGTCATAAATTAGCACTTTACATTTCATTTGATTAAAGGAGAGGTGTCGTTATCTGATTCAGATTGGGTCAATTGGTTTTTAACCACAAGGGAAACTGACTGGTTAATTTAAAGTTATTGAAAAGTGAACAAAGAATAATTGACTGGAGTGGGATTCGAACCAGCGACCTCTGGAATACTGTACTGGTGCTCTTACCAACTGAGCTATCCAGTCCTATGTTCAAATGTCCCCAATACTAATGGGGGAGGGAGGCAAACGCCAGTCTCCTTCCCCCTTTTCTCCTCTTCCCTCCTGTTTCCGTGTCCCCAATTATTTGTTTCTCTGTCCCCATTTCAGTCCCCAACCCCCCCCCCCCCCCCCTCCACACTGGGTACGATACTGGGCCAAACGCTATACACATGACGTCAACAAACTTTCATTTCATTACTATACAGCACCATACCCGATCTCAGAAAAAGCACATGTCAAATTGTCAAATTTACTCATTTGTCTGTCCAACACTAACTTGTCACTTTCATTACAGTGTATATTAGCAAATATCTTCCAGCAAGGTCATATGTCTGAAAAATACATGACGTCCTGTGGGGTTTTGAAAGTTAGAAAAACAACTTCTTTACTTTGCCTTAGAAGCATATGGCTACTTTAATTATACCCCTCATCTTCATAGAGTGCCATCATGAAGTAGTATTTATGAGAGGATATTTTCAAAGCCTCAAGCTTTTTTAGTTGTTTACTGCACGGAGTATTTCTATGACTCGTACTGTGCAGCTGTAGTCAGATAGTCTGGCTACGGGCCATGCCCATTGCTCTTAATGTTGTAGAAGTATATGTCTATTACCCTTCTTTGCAGCTGTGGTCTGGCCTACGGGCCATGGCCGTACTCCTATGACGTGAGTAAACGGAATGTTTCCTGTCATCCTGGCTCTATGATCGATCATGACGTCATCGGTGCCAAGTGATATTTGAAGAAGAACTGTAAATCTGAACTTGAGTAATATTAGCAGCGTGGCAGGAGTTTACTGATGCTACGTGGACACCGTAGTACAAACATGACACATCACGCTATACTGGTTGACGGAGTGAACGACCCATTTACCTTCTTGACAGCACGTCCTCCATGTATTCATGTCAGGTTCTGCGGATGGATTCCGACATTCGCACATTCGTTTTGACCGAACGAATACGCCTTCTCGGTCGCACTAGTCCCCGATCAATCAGTCAATCTGGGCAGATTGCAATTGCCCCAATTACTATGTCAGGGTAGGAACCTTATAGTGATCAGCTTGGTCAGTTCCCTGTCTAGTGTGCTTGGTGACCCTTTAAAGGCACTATCATACTTTGGTAGCATACCCAAACAGAAATCTTCACAGATTTACCTATAACTTTGTACAAAGGTGGTGATGGTATAGAAACATACTGTTTCGTGAGTCCATTCGAAAATAACAGGTATCAAAATAGAGGATTATGGCTGCAGTTCGGAAATAGATTCTCTCGTTTGAAAAAGAAAAAGAGCTTCAGCTTCAATGAAAAACCACAACCTATTATTTTCAGCATATGGATGACAGAGACAAAGCCGGAGCCTGAGCCCGAGCCGAGATTTGGGAAACAGCCTAATATAAATCCATCAGTTTGCACATTTTATGTTGAAATAAGAGAACTGCTGTTCAATTCATGACAGATATGGCTAGGATTTCCAGAGGTTTTATAGCTTTCAAGGTAACTGAACCTCCATTTGACAAGAATGACCGTTATTTACGGTTCATAAAAAATGCAATCTCTTTCATGCGTCAACGCTGGCACTAACAGCTTGATATTTTCCCTTCGAAATTTGTCTGTGGAGTGTGGAGACAGTGAAGACTGAAAGATGAACCTGTAAAAAATTGAGTCTATAAAATTTGTCCGTACAGAGGAAAAAAGCTCTTTCTTGTTTTGGGTTAGGAATTATTTACTTTTGCAAACAATTTTGCTTTTAAAATAAGTGTAACTCGCAAGTATGAAAGTGAAGGTTTTTTTCAATAACTAAATTTTGGTTTGAAAAGAGCAGTTCAGGTAATTCTTTTCTGTCAGGAAATCTGTTTCTGCTTTTGATTGAATATACGGAAAAGCGTACTGAATAATGGCATAAATGACATCCAATCAAATTTGCCCAACTTTGTCTTTATTCCGAAGCCCATTTTGTTTTTTTTATTCAGAAGGTTGCTCAGATAGAGACTATGCAAATTTGTTTTTGTTTTTGTGAGTTTTTTTTTAATGCAAAAAGTTGACATTATGGGAAAGTAGATGAGATTTAAATGAATACATTTTATCCTGGCCTGTGCCATAGCAAGTCCAGCAAATGTAGGGGCTAGAGATTTGCTACAGTACCCCTGAAAAATCAATCATCGCGTCTAGCCGAACCGAGGAATGGTGCCTCGGCCTGAAACGTCTTAAAAACAGGGAATGAATAATGGATCAAAATACACTCCCAATTTCCAGCGTCTGTGACTGTGTTTATAGTGTTCCTCAAAGAGTGATCATTTTCACCACAAATGAGAAAGAAGAAAAAAAAAGGTCTGAACATTCTAGGTTATCTCGTTTGAAAATGACATATTGCTAACAGTATCCATTATGATGTGATGCATTTTGCATGGCCGTAATTCTGTCAAGTTTTACTATCTTGGTTTTTTTGTCTCTGGAAAATGTCTGTCTGAGGAATGAGGGAGAATTTACTGGAGCAAGCGCCAGAACCCTAATTTCTTCATAAATGTGATCTGGGTCCTTGCCAGCGTCGTAGGAACAAACTGGTTTTTTTTTATCGCTTGATTGATAATTTATGACTTCAAGGGGGACTGGAGTCAGACATAATGTTCCATCCTGTAAAACTGCTCGCAAATGTCATTTGAAGACAAAGAATCCCCTTGGAATTTAAAAATATTGTTGTGGAAGTCTTAAAGTTCTTGGAGTTAGGAGAAAATGGGCCCGACACATTTATATCCTAGCAGGATCTTTATCAATGGCAGAATCTTTATTACCATCAAAAAAGATCCTGCTAGGATCGAAACGCGTCAGGCCCTCCTAAGCATTTTATACATTTCAAGTAGTTATTTTGGTTGACAAGCAGTTTGCAGCAGTTTATCACTTGAGTTTATTACTTGAAATGATTTTTAAAGTTGGTACTGATTGTGTTTTTTTTGCTTTGCTGCAGAAATGATTTTGAAATGATGTATTACATGTGACGATTGTTAGATAAGCGGAGAAATATTCTGACCCAACCCGGAATTTGAACCGGAGTTGACCCAAGGATGAACGTACCGCTGGGGCTAAAGCCATCCATCTCTATAATGTCTTTTGAATTGGAAGTTTATAGTCAGTTTAAAAGTTCATATACCAGTGGAATAACTCCTAGTGTTTGTGCAGACACGAGTCAGGGTGCTTGTCTCATAGCTTTGCAGACAGTCCCTACTGCCAAATTGGCACCAACCGTTTTGTATTGGAGCATTTTCCGTCAGGAACTGGGCAATGACAGATGTGTTTTTAAAGGTAAAATACATGATTGGTAAAGGTTACAGAACATGAAAATTTGAGCTCAATTGGACATCTGGGTCACAAGAAAATAACAAAAACTTGACTCAATTTTACTTATAAAACATAAAGAATGCTTTTTATTTTTACCGAGATCAAAACTGTTTTTGATCTTTGTTTTACTGAATTCTGGATAAATACAACATTTCAGGCGGAAATATTTTAATGTTGTGTTTCTACCAGCACCATCTTCATATCCTGAATGTTATAGGTAAATCTGTAAACATGTTAAACATTTCTATTTGGGTATGTTACCAATCCTGTACTTTACCTTTAATATTGACATCTCCATTTTTCTCCAATCTGTTCCCTTCAGACATGTCTGTAAAAGAGAAATTTACACGAGATAAATACATTTAATTTGCAATTTGGATGCAGTTTTCCTTGGACTTAGTGGAAACATATTACTGTACATTCTAATGTGCTGTGTATAAACTTGCTAAGCTGGAACATTTCTAGCTTAGCAGAATTCAATGCTTATGATTCTCACTCTTCACTAAAGCCCTGTGCGCACTGGACTATTTTTTCCCGGGGATTTCACTGAACCGATGGGTAAATGAAAAATGGGCAAATATGACCGGTGTCAGGAATTACCGAGCTGCCAATACTCTGATACTAGGCTCATTAGGTTACTCGACTTTTCGTCTTGGGAAAAGTGTCTCGGGAATTCTTCCTGGGCAGAAGTTGGCTGGTAGAATTGCCCGCGCGGGTCAGGAAAAGTAACTGAGAGGAAGACTTCCCGAGATGTCCGCACTGGACTTAAAATAGGTAAAGTACTCAGCGTCTTGGTTACTTTTCCAAAAATAGGTCCAGTGGGGACAGGGCTTTACATGGTTAGTGCTGAATTTCTGCACAAGCTGAGTGAGAGAGAAATCCCTATTTACACTAGCTATATGCATCATATGCACAACTGACAAGTTTCTACCCTTTTTTCCTTTGTTTTCCATCCAGGGAGCGAACGTCGGTCCCGACTGTGCAAGAAGAGATGTCCAGTCATGGCAGTAGACCTTGGCGATAGCGAGATCCAGTTGATGAAAGCCTACGATGACCTGACGCCTATCATCATCAAGACAGAAATGACCGGTCAGTTTTACATCTAGCACAAAAAGGAAAATGGGAAGGGTAGCCAGTCTAAATTCCAAATATTCAAACTGTAATGTACAGTTCTTTTTTTTAGCCTTTGAGAAAGATCCTGCTAGGATCGAAACATGTCAGGCTCTCCTAACTCTAAGCAGTGCATTAGGCCCTACTTGTTTTTAGAATTGTAAGGAGCTTTTTTTGGCATAGTATGGAAATCACATGAAATTTGGTCCTGTTTTTGTTTATTGTCATTTTAGACTATTTTGTCCATGGTTATTACATGAAAATGGCCCCAGATTCACAACTCAACTTGAGTAAAGAGCAAAACATGTCCCTCTACTTTTCAAGAAATTGCTATCTTAGACCAGAGTTAAGTTTGGGGGTTTAGTTTAAGGCTAGTGATTTGCTAGGAAAACAGATTAAATGAAATTGCCCTTTTTCTACAGAGTTGCTTGACACATACAATTGCTCTACAACTTTTGTCATGTTTGTAGGCCTACACAAAGAATCGACCGTGAACCAGTCAAAGGCAGTTTATACATTGAAATTTAAATGGTTACCAACATGACCAATGTCAGCACGGCCACTGCTTTTCCTGTGCTTTGCAAATTTGTGTGATTACGGTACATTAGTTGCTGTATGAAATGGAATGTGGGCGGGCTTTCGTGACACTGCTTATTATCAGAAGTTTGTTTTCGTGGTCGTGATTCTTTGCTTATAGTTATAGGGTTAGCATCAAATCTTTACACTAAGTAGCTTAATACCAATTGAGAAATCATTTCCGCAAATGCAAATATGTGTGCATAATGGAACTGTAGGTAAAATAGCCCCAAGCAGTCATATACATTGAAGTACATGTATATAAAAACATGAAACCACCTTTAAAGGGATGGTACAGAACTGGTTTTTGTGATAAACCCGTTGCTGACAGTGAAAGCACATTATGTAATCCATCATATACCTTAGCTGACAAACCTGTAGAAGTTTGAGGTCAATCAGCCATCTGGGTCACGAGAAAATAGTGAAAACCTGTGTACAGAAAACTGTACACATTTCAGCGAATGAATAAAACGCTTCGAAGCGATTTATTCCAATCGGAAAATAGTTTCATTTATTTCTCAACGAATATGGCATTTCAGACAAAAACATTTCATGGGATGTTTTCTCCTATCATCACCATTATACTGTGTAAGTTTTATGTGAATCTGTGATTATGAAGTGTATTTTGTCTTACCAATTCTGTACCCTCCCTTTAAATGCCTCTAGGCAGATATTTCCATTTATATTACACTGTATAATGATACTTCAGAAAAACTGAAGACAAACAAGTTGACCAAATACAACAAACTTCCTGGACTTCATATTCTTTCTTGCAAATTGCTTTTCGTTCAACAAGACGCAGTATTTTCACAAAACTAAAGACAGAAGTATCTCCGTGTTTTTGTTTAAACAAAACCCTGCATGCAGTTCACACTCTGAAGTACTTTGACCAAAAAAACAACCCCAGGCTAGGAATTATCATTCGCTTTAAAGAAAGGCAAGCAATAGGGAAAAACAAATACCGAGAGAGATCTTTGGGAAAATAGCCGTGTGTACACTAGCCATTGAAGAAACAGAGGAGTCAAGTTGCCAGACTTTCGGAAGGGTCCTGAGCAAACACCTTGGGGTGAGTACAGGGGGCTCCGATTTGATTAACGGCCTGACGTTTATAGGGTCTAATGTTTCTCATAAACCTCCTTGTCACCCTGTCAGACATCAAGATTGAGTGGAGTAGCTGCGGCGCTTTCTTGGCGGTGGGAGGAACGCAGCCCGTGGAGAGCATCAGCGCCGTCAAATTTTACAACACCAACGGCCACCTTCGGTTCACCCTCAATATACCATCACAGGTGAGGCGGCATTAGTTTTGGTTTGTTTGCATGTTTCTTGAAATGGCGACCGTATCATGCAGAATAAATTCAGTCTGAATCATTCATATCCCACCATGAATATTCATGATTAATTATGGTACCCGACTCTATATTGGATTCGATTCACCCCGCTGACCCCAGCTAGCTCAGTGGCCTAATGGTATGGCATCTGCACTAGTAAGCAGGAGGTCGTGGGTTCATATCCCACCTTAGCCAGTATATGATTTTTCACGTGCACACAACAAGCACAGAGTATACAGTGTTCATCCACGTTGGTGAAGGGCAAGCCTAATTTGCACATTTATATCCTGTATTATATGTATTATGTCATGCTGTTTACACATGTACTGCTACTGGTGGTATTGATAATGCTGTTGCTGCTGTTATTGTTCTTGGTGTCATTGCTGTTGGTACTGTTGATGTTGCTGTACATGTATTTAGTTAGTGTTGATGCTGAGGCTGTTAGTGTTGCAGCAATTGCTGCTGCTGTTGTTGCAGTTATTGCTGTTGTTATATTTAGAAGCCTTATTATTGATGTTTCTCTATATCCTGCTGCTGTTGCTGGTGTTCGTGCTTACTGCTTATGCTGTAGGTCCAATTTCATGACCCTGCCTAGTACAAAAATCTGCTAACCATGAAATTTCTGTATTAATAAAAAACAGGATTAACAACCAAATGTCCATGTGTTTTGTATCACTTGTGATTGTTCTTTGGCTGTTGTTCATTGACCATGAATACGGTATCAAAATGAAATGTTTAATGCTGGTTTGTTATATTGAGCAAGACATTTTGGTGCTAAGCAATTTTTGTTAGTGCTTAACAGCTCCATGACATTGACCCCTGACCTCCACTGTGTTATCCTTCTCATTACAGCGCCCTCTATCAGCACTGACCTGGGGTCACAACGATCGTCGCCTGTTTGTGGCCTGTGGCTCCATCCTCCATGTCGCCTGGGTGGAGAAGGGCGTGGCACCCCTGCAGGTGCTGTGTCGTGAGGTCATCACGTCGCTGGTCAATGAAGAGAAGTCCATGGTCAAGCTACCACTGCCCAGTCGACTCCGGACATACGTGAACGACAGACTGTCACTCACGGTCAAGGTAAATTCAACCAAAACTAAGCATTTTTGGCATACAAGTTGTATTTATACCTGGGCCCAATTTCATGGAATCCGTTACGGCCTATTTTGTGCTTACGGGCACTGCTACACGTGAAATCTATTTCATGGAATCCGTAAGCAAGACTTTTGGCGCTTAAATTGGTTAGCAAAGTAATGTCTAGGCTAATCTTGACATTTGTTCTCCTAATGCTCTGCAGAAAGTCCTTGCTTAGCGTAGCGAGAAAGAAAACTCTCCAGTGAAATAAGTTAACCGTAAGCAAAAAAGTCTGCTACCGTAAGCGAATAACTTTTGCTTACGGTAACAGATTCCATGAAATTGGGCCCTGGGGCTTAGTTCACAGTGCTGCTTAATGGTAAGGATATACTGTGCTAACTTGAGCAGACTAAATTTGCTTGAAGAATAAGCATATTGCATAAAGAATAAGCAGTCAGCAAGAAGTGTTGTGCACTTACACACTTGCACTTTGACCATGGCTTTGGATCTGTAGGTCACTCATTTGCTGCTGATAGTCATCGGAAGGTAAGCCTGACTGTTCCTGTTTTCCTGTGCTTATGGTCAGCACGGCTTTGAACACATACAGCTGTACCTGTGCTCATTATTGATGATAACAAATGATGCATTTATCAATAAAACAAGGGACGCCATTACAAATCACTTCCTCCGTGAACCCTCCCCTCTCCTCCTCCTCCAAGCCCAGTCAAGAATGATGTGTTATACATTTATAATCTCTGTTGCAGTCTACATTCGCAGACTCAACTTCATACAGCAAATATGAACATGTATTAAATAATCATTTCATATACTGTCATACACACCTCAATAAAACCTAAGTTTTTCTCAAATTGTTCCATATCAACCGACTTGATTAAACTTTCATGTTTTCACATTTTGGGCCGTCCAATTATATCGCAGTTCCCCGCCAGTTTCTTGCTTTTTTTCTTCCTCTTTTTGGCGGGCATTAGTAATAACATGAATAGTGGCCGTTTGTGAATGACACGTCGGAAGGAGAAGGGGAAAAAAGAAATAATTGGGGCTAATTATTCCTATCCCTGAGCAGCTTGATATGATGCTAGGCCCTAGCCCTCGTGGGCCCCGAGGGGTTTGAATTGTGTCTCATACAGCTCTAGAGTCTAGACCAATGCAACGTAATTCCCTTCCATGGCTGTAAAATTGCATGACATTATTGTACCAGATATTACACGCCTCACATATACATGTGTGATGTTGTATATCATTAAAGGTAGTACTGTATCATACTTTGGTAGCATACTGAAACAGAAATCTTCACAGTTTTACCTATATTATACTTTACATATAAAGATGGTCATAGTAGAAACATACCGTTTCCATCTGACCAAAGACCAAAAATTTTTTTGATATTTTAATGATGAAAAATAATGGTCAAAAGATTTTTTAAAATACTGTATCCATTTTGCACTGTTTTCTCAAAAAGTGGGCACCGTTTGGGACTGAACATTTCACAGATGACTGTTAATGTAACTTCTTTGATCTTTTAAAGATAAAAAATAACGGTCAAAAGATTTTTTTAAATATTGTATCAATTTTTCACTGTTTTCTCAAAATTGAAAATTTCTGAAAATTTCACAGATGACTGTTACTGTAACTTCCTTGATATTGTTGTCCGTGAATCTGTAATTCTTTCACAAAAACCATGATATTACCTTTAAAGCTACCATGGAACAAGAATGCATCCATCAAGAATATTGGCAGAGTATATGAACTTCAGAAATGCCCTTGAAAATGACATTTTATCATTTAGCATCAAAACGATAGTATTTCTATCGCTCAGAGCCTGTAAACATTAAAATGGCAGCGAGATCTACACCTGTAAGCTTGTAAGATTGGCTTACATTCAGAGACATACATGTGCCTCTTTTGTGCTATTTAATCCATAAGCATTGTCCCTGAACATAATAAGTCTACCATAATCTGTTCCTATTAAATGACTTCAGGATTGCCAAGGACTCAGTATTGAAGGACACTGTACAATGTTCTTAATTTGACATTGTCAGTATAGCATTGACATATATGAACATAATTTTGTTACATGAGCATGCCAGGCTAACTGTGACCATACATCTATGTATTTTTCAGCTCTTTGTTAAAAGATTGATTTTGTACTAAAATCTTCATTTTTTAGGTTAGAAATTTCATTTTGTGTTTTGGTTTTTGTTTTCTCTTGAATCTTCAGCTGCAAATTGTGACATTTGTTTGTATACAATTTGTACATAAGAGGTTTTTTTTTCAATGACACATGTCATCGTCACATGACATCATTTTCATAGGTGTCCAAGCTGATCCATTATCCGATGTGAACACTTTACGGGATACCGGGAATGTAGGCCAATCGTTTTAATAACTACACAGCCAACCGAAAGTAAAAAAACAAACATACAATTTGAGGCACATTTTCATAGCAGTTTCGACAGGGACCACACATCACATATACACCATGCACATAAACTCTTAAATTATATTAAGCTGTTTCAAAGGCGCACAATTTCATATTTATTCCAGTAAAAAATGAAAATGAATAATTAATTAAGTAAGTAAGTGAATTAGTATGATTAATAATTTAATTAATTGAAAATAAATTAGACCGTAGACAGTTTGGGGCACATTTTTATAGCCACTTTTTCAATGTTTTTGTTAGGAAAAAAAAACACTACAAATAATAAAACTGCTGCACACTGCTCATCAGTCAAAATAATTACCTGAAATTCATAAAATGCTTGGAGTTAGACGTTTCAATCCTAGCAGGATCCTCCTAACAAAAAATAGCAAAAAATAAAAATTACGAAAATACCATGGCTATTATCAAATAATATAATACCAAAATGTTGTCTCCATATTTTGGGATTTCATTTATTTATCCTGTTTTTTCCCTGAAGCGCCTCTTTAAAAATTGAGAAGCTTTATTGGTGCGCAGGATAAAATTGTTCCCTCTCCCCTCCAAACGGAGATTGTAAAAATAAATTGCATGTTGACTCTTTGCTGAATTTTCCGCACTGATGCCTTTTGTTTCACATATTCTGAGTCTATGTATCCATTTTTACTAGTTCCTAGCAGGAAAATTATTGAGATTGAATTGGCGGTGTTAAAAGAAAAACTTAATAACTGCTTGTGTGTATATTGGTTACTGTGGCAGGCTGGATATGGAAAAACTTAATAACTGCTTGTGTGTATATTGGTTACTGTGGCAGGCTGGATATGGACCATATAGTATTCTTTTTTTTTGTAGCACACATATTTCATGCACACAGGATAATAAACATACATGTACTTCACTGTACATACACTTGTTGTGTTACAAATGGGAGCCGCTTGTACAGATCTAGTCTAGACTATTGCTATGACCCAAATACATTTGATTTGATGAGTTCAATCTATAATACCCGTGACATACATGATGTACGGTTGCTAAATAAAGAAAAAGCACTTTGCCAAATGCATTTTGCCTGTTCATCGGATTTAGGAAAGGGGGGGGGGGGTCCAGTAGAAGTGATGTACGGCCTTGCCAATGCATTAACACAGTCAGCTGAGGGTGTTTTTGTTTTTTATGAGTTATCCGCATTCGGTCCATTTTCAACAATTTCCAGGAAAGGTTGCTATCGTATTGTGGCTGGATCCTGCCAGGCTTTTTGCAATTATTGTTTAGACTGACTTGTATGCCTGCTGCGCATGTGTTTTGCACTCGAAACTGCGATACGTCCCTATACCACCTTGCCCACAAAGGGATTTGGTTAATGGATAACAAGTGCAATCAAATTGTTCTTAATAACCTTGAAATCTGTTACGACTTGTCTATGATTGCTTGTAATTGTACAGATCCAAATCGGGACAAAAATTTGCTAGTTTGTGTCGATGTGTACATATGTATGTGTGCATTCATGTACACATTCTTATGTTTTTAGAGGTGTTAACGAAATGGAGGCTCAGGCTTCGTCTCAGGCTTCGTCTCAGGCTTCTTCTCTGGCTCCCGCTCCATTTTCATGAATCCATTTCACAAATAACAGGTATCAAAATAGAGACTTTTGGCAGCGGTTCGAAAGTAGATTCTCTTGTTTGAAAAGGAAAACAGAGCTTCAGCTCCAATGAAAAACCACAACCTATATTTTCAGCTTATGGATAACTGAGCTGCAGTCGATTTCACGAAACTTTACGCAGTTGCGTAAGTCCACTTACGCCACAAATTTCGTGGCGTAAGTGGACTTACGCCATTGCGTAAAGTTTCGTGAAATCGGCTGCCGGAGCCTGAGGCTGAGCCTGAGTCTTAGCCTAATCTGCTGTTTCGTTAATCCCTATGTTAAAAATGTTTATGTTGATTTGAGTCATTTTATGTCAAATTTTCTCTTTTGGTTTCTTTTTTCTTTTTGTACCCAGGGGTGCATTCCTGATCCGACAAAGCTGAGGGAATTTGGCAGCAGGCCCCCTCCAGGTAATACATACACATTGTTGGTGTGTCACTTCGTCAATCTGTCTGTTTGTCTGTGTGTTGACATGAACGCATTTGTGGCCAATTTCACGGCGCTGCTGTGTATCACTTGTGATTGTTTTTTGAAAGTTGTTCGCTGACCATGAACATCAAATGAAATTTGTAACTGTGGTTTGTTTTATTGGGCAAGTCATTTTTGTGCTGAGCAAATTTTTGTGCTTAGCAGCGCCATGAAATTGGCACATGGTGCCTTGTGGTGACCAAGCACAATAGGTTGAATATGTCTCCACAGCCTAATTCTTAAGGTGTATAGGTCTCCACAACGTTTTCACGAAACTGATATTTGGAAATAACCCAAAAAGGAGAAATTTCCAAGGTATATTTGTCTTATTCAACAGATACAGATTTAATCAAACTGTATGCATATTATACTTTATTTTATGTAGAAATAAGGTTGTAAAAATCCATAAAACCCAGGAGCTTAAGCCTAAGCCTTAAGCAGGCCCCTGGACCCCTGGTCATGAGGGGCGAGAGCTTCCACTCGCTACGCTTCGCAATTAGTAAATGAAGCCGGCACTCACATTGTGCTAGCTGATGTAGTTTCCTATGTAAGGGTCAAAGGTTATTTCCAACTGTGAAAGTGTGCACATCATGTATTAAAGGGTGTGAGGATGATACGTTTACCCACCATCAAAGAACCCCATCATACATTAAAGGTACTATCATACTTTGGTAGGAAACAAAAACGGAAATCTTAACAGATTTACGTATTACTTTTACAGGGTTTAAAGATAGACCTGGTACAAACATACCGTGAAATGCTGTATTTATCCAGAAATGAGTAAAACAAAATACCGAAAACAGTTTTGATCTCCGAGATCAGAAGCTCACAATTACAATTACCTCACATTAGCAATTGCAACGTTTTTTTGCTGTTTTCTGCTGTTTCCAATGATCAATGGAGCTGAAAATTTCACAGGTTTGTTTTTTAATCCATGACAAATCCAATTATGAACAGACTGCAGCTGTCCTATCAAACAAAGTATGATAGTACCTTTAAATCATGCCCCAACATGTTGGAACGGTTCATTTTTGCCCAGCGTTTCATTTTGAAGAAACCATTGGTACAATAAACACAGCCAAATACAAACCACCATAAGAATGTGATCTTTCATTGTGGTGACTCACACGTTATTCATCAGAGGAGACTCTACATTACATGTGCAATAAACACAAGTATTAACTGACAATAGCAGCACCATTCCTAGCCCCCCAAGCGATTGAAACAAGATATTTCATCGCAAATAAAAGCTGGGTGGTGTTTGTTTTTGTTTTAATAATAATAATAATAATACAGAGCATTTCTATGGCGCTCTACAAAGAACACAGCGCCTTACATAGAGGAGAAAGACTACAAAAACAAAACAAACAAAAAAGTACAAGGGGTAGACAGAACAGAATATACTAAGAATACAAGCAATGCATACAAAATCAACAGGCAGTTCAGGAAGGGTCTGGGAATAAGAATGTTTTAAGCAAACGTTTGAACACAGACATAGACTCCGCCTCTCTGAGATCAAAAGCGAGCTCGTTCCATAGGCGGGCTGCTGCTACGCTGAAGGAATTATCCCCGGCTTTCTTCTTGGATCTAGGGATAGAAAGCCGGGTGAGGTCAGAGGATGAGCGGAGTCGATGACTGTGTGTAGCATTGTTGTGAAGTAACTGTATAAGATTAACTAGGTATGAAGGGGCTTGAGCGTGAAGACATTTATACACAATGGTGAGTATTTTGAAGAGAATCCGCTGTTTCACGGGGAGCCAATGCAGCTCATTCAACAAGCCAGCAGAGGGCCGATCACGTCCACAAGCAAATACCAGCCGCGCAGCTTTATTCTGAAGACGCTGCAAGCGTTTAAGGTCTTGTTCACGCGCGCCAAACAAAAGAGAATTGGCATAGTCGAGCCGGGACAGGACCAGACCTCTGACAGCATGTTGACATGCATCTTGAGAGATGAAACGTCGGATACGCCAAAGGTTACGTATGTGGTAATTGATGGTCTTGCACAGTAAACTGACATGATGTGACATGTTTAGAGAACCATCCAGTTTAACACCTAAATTCTTAACGGAATTGGAAGCAGGAATGGATAAATCGCCCAATCTTAATTCTAGATATGAAAATGTGGGAAGTATATGGGGATTGGCAAAAACAATGAACTCTGTCTTGCTCTGGTTTAGCTGCAGCATATTTTGCATCATCCATTGGTTGATAGATGAAACACAGGAAGACAGCTTTTCTAGTACTCGCTGACAATCACCTTCGATCCTTGGGTCAAATTTGGCATAAAGCTGAATATCGTCGGCATATTCATGAAACGAGATATCAAAATCACGAATAATGTCGCCAATAGGAGTGGTGTATAAAATAAACCCCTGTGGTCCTACAACAGAGCCCTGAGGTAAAGAATAGGTAAGAATGTGTTCCCTAGATAATTGACCTTGAATAGAAACTCTGATTGTGCGATCTTTGAGGTAAGTACTGTACCAAGATTTAACATTACCACCAATACCGAATTGGCCCTCGAGTCTATGCAACAGAATGTCATGATCGACAGTGTCGAATGCGGCAGACATGTCAAGTAAGACCATGAGAACAGCTTTGTTAGCGTCAAGGGATCCAAGAATATCGTTCTTGACCTTCAAAAGAGCAGTCTCCGTACTGTGTTCTTTTTTATACGAAGACTGAAGCTGCTCGCCGAGATGGTTGCTGTCTAGGTAGTCCCTTACTTGACACGAGGCTGCCTTTTCGATAACCTTCGACAAAAATGGGATATTCGCCACAGGTCGATAACTATTCAGACTGTTGTGATCTAGAGAGCTCCTCTTCAGTACTGGTGTAACAACGGACTGTTTGAGATTAAGTGGAAAGGTACCTGATGAAAGTGATGTATTTACAATCTTTGTAATAACTGGTAGCAAAGTGGGGAGATTTTCCTTGACTAGCCAGGATGGTAGGGAATCAAGCGAGCAGGTTTTACTAGGAATTCGCTTGATGATCTTTTCCACATCATTACACGTAAGTTGTTCAAATTCAGACATAGTTAAGTCAGTATTAACAATAGGTTGCTGCATAATGGGACGATTGGTCGGGCAAGTGGTTAGGTTAAGACTTACATTGGACCTTATTTTCTCAACCTTCTCAGTGAAAAATGACAGGAAATTTTCAGAAAGCTCTTTGTTTTGTGTGCGAAAAGAAAGCTTTCCTTTTCATGTCGCTGTTGATTTTGGCATTATCAATTTATTGATATTTTGGGGGTCAAAGTTTGTATTTCTATGTTATGCAAATGTTTTGTTTTTATTATGTGTATTGTCATCTTTGAGACAATCATGTGTCTTTGTTTTTGTAGGTAAAACATAACGTTTGTCTTGGAAATGTACAAATCTTTGTGTGCATGTGAAATGGTGTAGATTGCTTGTTTGTCAGTGTGTAGATGTTTGCCCTAAGGCTAAAGGCAGTATTATATGGCAAAGATATACAATAGCAATGCGAATTCTCCTAGTTTGGGTCATTTGAATGTAAAATGTTTAAACATCAAGGAAAACTGACTGGTTTAAGTCCTTGATAAAGTGAAAACAAATTATTGACTGGAGCTGGATTCGAACCAGTAACCCCCGGAATACCATACCAGCTTTCTTACCAGCTGAGCTATCCAGACCTATGTTAGCAGTGTCCCTAATAGTCAGCGAAGATATCTCATTTAGTAGAGCTCCGCTACGGTATTCTGGCGGTCACTGGTTCGAATCCCGCTCCAGTCAATTCTTTTTTTAAATGTTTTAACAAAGATTCCAACCTGCATCCTCCGGAATACCGTACCGGTGCTCTACCAACTGAGCTATCTATCTCTTTGCTTGTGGTGTTCCTAAGGCCAAAAAAAAAATGGTTGTGTTGCCCTCAGCGACCGACCGTAAAATGCCAAAACTTTGGGTCGGGATTTCTTCTTTTTCTTTTTTTTTTCTCTGAGTTTTTAAGTATAAAAACTCACCATTTTTGACAGAAAATGTAAGATTTAGCAGTTAAAAAGCGTGTCTCCTCTCTTTGTTTAAATAAAGTCTTTGATAAACTGAAAGAACTGTTTACTCCAGGTTCTCTTTTAATATTGTGTCATTTAATATATTTCATATTTTATATATGTATATGAACGACACAGTATTTTTTCTGAAATGTTTGAAAGTCGGCCAAAAAAATTTTTTTTTTAATCGACTGACCAACCCAAAATTTAAATTTTTCCACTTGAGGGTAACACAACAATTTATTTTTCCGGCCTAATAGTCAATTATCTTTGTTTGTTGGTCAATGGCCATGAAACCACTCTTATACCTCTATATTTTCAGGTAATGAACGACTTCACTGCACGATGATCCGGACGGGTGATGACGCCAATCCCAGTAGTTCCTGCTACACTCTCTTCCTGGAGTACCTCGGCGGGATCGTGCCTCTCCTTAAGGGGCGTCGGGTCAGCAAGCTCCGCCCAGAATTTGTCATCTACGATCCTAAGGTCTCGCTGGACCAGAAACAAGGTAGGAAATGTAGAAGTAGAGCTATGCATTTCCACAGTTTTGGGACATTTTGTAACGTAAGTTACTTCTTTTTCGCATATTTGCATGCATTTCAAGGAACCATAAGTGGTATACTCGCTGATTCTAATAAAACATTTTTAGATTGGATTCTTTCAAGCATGATTGATCAAGGAATTGGTCACAGTCACTTAACAGGTACCTTACGTTACCGTGGAATTGCCCAGTTGTGGATGTTTGGGGAGGAACTCTTGCTTGAGGAAACAGAGGCACATGACCTCTTTATAGCACGGTTTTAATAAAGATATTTTGTTTGGGAGTCTTGCAGATACCCATTCAGCAGTTTGAGTCCTAATTTCATTTTCATTTCACTTGTTGAGACATTTCAAAATAACGCCAAAGTTTGGCTCTGACAGTCTATTGAATATAAATGCAATATATTGACAGATTATTATTATTATTATTATTATTTATTTCTGGTAATGACACCAAAGATTCCTCAAAAGTGAACAAGGCACTGTAGCTCGCAAGCCTGATGAAACCTGTTATGGAAAGATGATGAGAAGAAGATACAGTTTTTAATAGAGGTGGGAGGAAAACCCCAGAGTTATATTCTGGGTAAAACCCACGAAATCAGACAGGGACTTAAAACCCAATTCACTTGAACCAGGTCCACAGAGGTGAAAGGCGAGGAAAGAACCGCTACGCCAACCTGACTCCCTAGATTCTGTGAATATGCCCAGGGTTTTGCTTGATACTCATTTTGTAAGTGTATTATATGGCCTATGTCCCACGAGGCAATCTACTTACAGCTAGTTCCAGGCAATCTCCAAGAAGAAAAATGTTTCATTTTTTCGTAAGGATAGTGAGACACTGCCGGAAAATGAGTATTGTTCTACCGAAAGTTTTCTTTTGTATGTGGTGTAGTTCGTTGCCTCCAAGTTGCCTGAAAAAAAATTGCATGGCCTTAAAGGTATTATCATACTTTCGTTTTTCTGCCTGAAATGCTGTGTTAGTCCAGAAAAGAGTCAAACCAATGACCCAAAACAATTTTGATCTTCAGAAGATTGAAAATAACATGGATGTTTTTCACCATTTTCTCAAAAAGTGGGTTCCGTATTGGGAATTTCACAGATGACTGTTACTGTATCTTCCTTGATATGTTTGCCCATGAATCTGCATTTCTTTGGCAAAAACCAAAGTATGATACTACCTTTAAATACATCTTCTCACAAACCTAAAACAATGAGCTGGCTCACCATTCATTTATTAAACTCCAAACAATCTGGCTCCCTTTGTACTCAGTCCTTGGAGAAGATGATGACAGGGTTGCCCTAGCAACCACCATCATCTCCTCCAGTAGCAGTTCCAGCTCAGATGAGAGTGATGACGAGGCTCTGACCAGGGTTATGAGGAGGAACGGAGGAGGAGGAGCGCTAGGAGGCAGTCCTAGGCTGAACCGGGATGGAGCCAATGGCACCGACTCACCCAGGCGGAAGGAACGCCAGTATGACAGCTTGTTCCTGGAGAGTTTACCGGAGGTAAGACCAGGGACCAATTTCACGGCGCTGCTAAGCACAAACTTAGCACTAAAATGTCATGCTTGGCAAATTTTTGTGTTAAGCAGCGCCGTGAAATTTGAATTTTATGGAATCCGTTACCTTAATAAGCAAAAATTCTCCACTTAAGATAGCAGACTTTATTGTTTACAGTTATAGTGTTTTTCACAGGAGAGTTTTCTTTTTGGTAACTGTAAGCAAGGACATTCTGCAAAATACATATATGGCAGTGCGTTAGCAGAAAATAATCACGTTTTAATAGCCTAGAAATTCTTCGCTAACTGAAAGTCTTCCTTACGGATATTCCATGAAATAGATTTCACGCGTAGCTAGCATCAGAGCCTATAAATACTAAAATAGGCCATAACGGATTCCATGAAATTTTCAGCAATCAAATAATGCCACAGAAAGCAAACTAGTGTGCTGAAGTACCGTGTCAGCCTAGCGCTCTTGAAAAAGTAAAATTGCTTATTGTGCAGATTTTTTATCTTTTGGCAACAGTTCGCAGTTAGTATTTAATTGTGGGTCGCTTGTATCTTGTTTATTTGCCAATAACAAAGATTGTGCTGTCCGTTTCATGGCCAGAAGGCTTAAGTGTATCACAGTTCATGCATTGTATAAAACGTGACTCTTACCTTTCCTAAGCTTGTCGGATTTGCAGAACGTTTTTTATTCATGAAACATCAACCATAGGATGCCTAGTTCATGTCAACATTGTAACAGTGACATTTTAGAGCACTGCCTCGGGGGATTAATGGTTTTGTTGTTCATTGTGAAACGTTTGCTGCATGAAGGTAGCGTGTTTGCAAATTTGCCTTCTGCACAAATCACAAAATATAGCCAGGCACAACATGTCAGGTGACAATGTGTCAAAATTTTTGTCTGTATAGAGGCAATTTCACCAAGGGTGCTTCTACTGGTTTAGCATTTGTCAAAACTGTTTGTCCTCAAAGAGCGTGAGGACACTGACCATGCAAAAATCCAGGCAATACTGTATGCTTTATATTAAATCATTATGAATAGTGTCTAGTACCCTGACTTGATGTACATGTGCACATTTTCATTGAGGCAAGATTTGTGTTTGCAGTTTCTCCAAGTAACCAGCACAGTGTACCATACCATTTATAAATAATCGGTTATAATTACCACTATAATTACTCCCTCTTAACATTTCTCTGAATTCTGTCATGGTGCAGAGATTGCCAGTCCCATTTCAATAGCACTCCGCACTTGCACTCAAAATAGCACACCAGATCTCAGACAAACATTGCAACAATGCAAACGTGTGGTGGGTGTGCTTGTTGTGCATGCTTGTTGTGCATGCATGGTGTACACTACGTGAATGATAAAGAAATTCTTGATCGTATCTTCCCCCTCAAATTCTTCTTTTCTGTCCAATCCCAGCAAAACCGGCTAGTGGAGGTGACGTCCAACATATGGGGCACCAAGTTCAAGATTCACGGCCTGGCCAACTTCCTGCCGTCCAACCTAGGACAGGTCAACTACCGGACCAGTCTACTGCATCTGCAGCCCAGGCAGATGACCATCGCCCTGGTGGAACTGCGGCCAGACGCCAAGCCACGACGGGATGACGATGCTGATTTTGACCCTAATGTCTTCAGTGAAGATGAGGATGACCCAGGAGGTAATAAAAAATTGTCATTTTGTTTCAGTCTAGGGCACAAGATTTGTTTCATGTTAAGATGATCACTAAAACAATGACCAGGGGAATCAACCAGGGACATCTGAAAAATGACCATGGTCATATAGGCAGTGTTGAAGGGCAGCAAGGCAATGACCAGAGACATCAAGGCAATGACCAGGGGCACCAAGGCAGTTTTGAGATGCACCAAAGCATTGACCAGGGCACCAAGGCAATATCCAGAGACATCAAGGCAATGACCAGGCACACCAAGGCAATGACTAGGGGCATCAAGGTAATGACAAGGGGCACCAAGGCAATGACTAGGGCATCAAGGCAATGACCAGAGACATCAAGGCAATGACCAGGGGCACCAAGGCAATGACCAGGGCATCAAGGCAATGACCAGAGACATCAAGGCAATGACCAGGGGCACCAAGGCAATGACCAGGGGCACCAAGGCAATATCCAGAGACATCAAGGCAATGACCAAGGGCACCAAGGCAATGACCAGGCACACCAAGGCCATGACCAGGGCCACCAAGGCAGTGACCAAGGGCACCAAGGCAATGACCAAGGGCACCAAGGCAATGACCAGGGGCATCAAGGCCAAGACCAGGGCCACCAAGGCAGTGACCAAGGGCACCAAGGCAATGACCAGGGGCACCAAGGCAATGACCAGGGGCATCAAGGCCATGACCAGGGCCACCAAGGCAGTGACCAAGGGCACCAAGGCAATGACCAAGGGCATCAAGGCCATGACCAGGGCCACCAAGGCAGTGACCAAGGGCACCAAGGCAATGACCAGGGGCATCAAGGCCTTGACCAGGGCCACCAAGGCAGTGACCAAGGGCACCAAGGCAATGATCAGGGGCATCAAGGCCATGACCATGGCCACCAAGGCAGTGACCAAGGGCACCAAGGCAATGACCAGAGACATCAAGGCAATGACCAGGGCACCAAGGCTATGACCAAGGGCTCCAAGGCAATGACCAGAGACATCAAGGCAATGACCAGGCACACCAAGGCCATGACCAGGGCCACCAAGGCAATGACCAGGCACACCAAGGCAATGACCGGGGGCACCTAAGCAATGACCTCTTCAAGCCCAAAATATATTTTTCAGATACTGATTCTTTTTAGGTTCTTTTTGTTTATGAACCAGATTCTGTAATATTATTTGAAAGAAAATTAATTTGAGAGTTGTGCAATTACATTTGATTTTTTTTTTAATAAGATATTTTGTTATTTTTGTATTATTTCTGATCATAAAAACGTGTTGTACAATTTTCTTGCACCAACAAGTACCCAGATATAAAGAGAGCACTATACATAACTTTTCCCTCGGAATATATAAGACTGCCACGATTCTTTGAGCCTGGGAAGAAACGTGTCTGGAGCCAACCAAAGGAAGCACTCTCAGATCACTAACCCCCCGGGGGTATCGGCGTCACAGACCTCATCAAAATCAGACAGCTCCACCAAGGGACCGGCAATCTTTCCTTGCCATATCTCCCTTTCCGAATGGAAAAAAAACAAGCCCCTCTTCTTATATTTGTCCGTCACTTACGATGCGAGTGACTGCCTTGGGTACGTGATGTGGCTTCCCTGCTGAGAGTAGACCATTCAGAGGTTTCTGATATAATGAGAATACTGTGGATTGTAAGCTATGCTTGCCTCAGGATAGCAGAACACATATCTGAATTGATCAGAAGATGAGGGGGCTTGAATCGGAGCGAGCCAGCGGGTGGGAACATCTAGCTCCCCGAGGCCGGGCACTTAACCCACGCCATCACTAATCCTCCAGGAGTGTGCATATAGGTACATGTCTAGGACCCTCGCTAGTAGAGGTTAACCACCACAGTGATGGATTGGAGTCTCACCTAGGGGCTTTTTGAACATAAGAGGGTCTCCGGCTGTGATAATAACCGCTTGCTGTATGAAGCTGACATCAGCCTAGAAAGGTGATTCAGAGCGATTGGTCGGGATAGGGCCAGCAGGGAATTTCATTCAACGCAGGTTGAAGCCAGACTACCTACAGAGACATTGCCTTCTTAAATTGTGTCCCATTAGCCAAGAAGTCCACTTAATCCATCTTAACTTCCTTCAAATTACTGCAACGTTTATTTTCAGAACAGCAAGGGAGAATAACCTGCTGTAAATTGCTTGGCAATCAAACTCAACTGCAATGTAACATGTAAGAACAATAGGCAGTGGACTTTGTATTTGATATGACTTCTAAATAGCACACGCCCAATATGGTTCCTGCTTTACAATACTACACAACCAAAATGCTGTTGCACACAGCAATAGCGCTCCGCACTAATGACGTCACAAAATCCCCGGATGTCAGACAAACTGTCTCACGCACGTATTGTACATACTCGCGCACACGCACGCACGTTTGCGTAGTTGCAATGTTTATCAGAGATCGGGTGCTATTTTTAGCGCAAGTGCGGAGCACAATTGGTAAAAATTTTCCACGGCCGAGAGAATGCAATTGACTGTTTATCTCAGAATGGACCAGGCACATTTTATCGGGTTTCCCTGAGCGCGATCAGAAATACTCAATTTTGTAACATAATTTCAATCTCCAGCCAGCCACGTGTTCCCTGATAACTCTTATCATTCTGAAAGCCTACTTGGGTCTAGATCTATTTCGGTAGTTTCGTTGAATGAGGTAATTAAACTCTTCGGCTAGCATCGAATGTCGACACCAGACTCATTACACTCTCCTGGGGACCTATTTTTTCATCAGTAATATTTGGTTAAATATTCTGTTGCCTGGAGACATTGGGTATGAGCTACTGTCTCCACTGATTGGTTGTTAAGGTAACCCAGCCTCTCTGTCGCCAGAAACCTTTTTAGTCTTTTGGAAGGATGCTTGGTTGTGTGTAATATACAGCAGCTGCTATGTAAAAGGCCTATGTTGTCATGCTGCTTTGTGCTTTGTAGGGACCATCATTTTATTTCATGTAATGGTGGGTAGCCGTGTCAGTCAGATAACATATAAAATACAAAAATACAAGTAGCACTATATTGACTAACTAGAGTTTAAAAAGACCACAGAGTTTGTCTAGACCACAGACTTGGCCCCCATATATATACCTTGCTTGATGATGCCACTTCATTGCATCTGATGAAGTAGTTGTTGCTACGAAAGCTCATGCTCTTTTTAAACTCTACATTAGTTAGCCAATATAGTGCTACTTGTATTTTTTGTATTTTACATTTTATTTCAGTAATACAGACATTGATACATTAAGTTTGAATTGAGAAAGGTTGTGAGCTGTTTATATGAGACTTCTTACACTTAAAGGTAGTATTGGCAGCATACCGAAACAGAAATCTTCACATATTTACCTATAATTTATAGGGTATAAAGATGGTCAGGTAGAAACATACCGTTAACATTTGTCTGCCTGAAATGCTGTAGTTATCCAGAAAAGTGTCAAACTAGTGACCAAAATTATTTTTGATCTTTTAAAGACCAAAAATAAAAAAGAAATAAAAGAGAAAAGGCTTAAGAAATACTGTGGCCATTTTCACTGTTTTCTCAAAAGGCGGGCACCGTATGGAACTGAAATTTTCACAGATGACTGTTACTGTATCTTCCTTGATATTTTTGCCCATGAATCTGAACTTCTTTGACAAAATCCAAAGTACATGTGTATAATGTTACCTTTAACAGTTGTTAAAAGATTGCTTTATCTTAATTGAATTCTACAAATTGGAAGCAGATTCTTCATGTTTTAAAGCGAACATATTTTTTCTTCCGTGAGATGTGGCTAGACCTGAGAAATTAGCACAAAAGGTTTTGACGCCAGCAAAAAGTGTGTCCATGTAATGTACATGCCAACCTTGCTACTATGGGCCTTAACGAAATGAGGCTTGAGGCTAGGCTTGGGATTTATTTTTCTACTGCCATTTTGTGTCCTAAATGAAATGAAGGGCTTGAGATACATGACGAAGCTGGAGCCTTTCTTTGATTTTAACATGTGGCCCAATCCCTTCGTTTTGTTTGGTGGGCCTCAAATGGCGGTAGCGAAATAAGTCCCAAGCCTAGCCTCAAGCCTGGTTTCGTAAAGGCCCTTTGTGTCTGGGCTTAAAACCAAAATCTGTGGAATCTGTTGACAAGATCATGAGCTTGTTGCACCAGACTACCCAACCTGATATGTATAACTATGGGTAGTTACAGAACAGTACTCAGTTAGCATAAACAGATCTACATCGCATGACACAAGAGCTATAGGGTATTGACATAACATTCAAAGTGCCCTCCATGTACATGTACGTGTTTATTATGGAGTACATTAACTGCACGTATGTGCCTGGTGGGGTGATCATGAGAGGATTTAAATGTCAAGATGGCTGATGGCAAAATACATGTACGTCCTTGTGGCTATTGACATGAGGTGGCAACATTTCATGGGAGTTTTTTTCCCTGAGATGGAAGGCATGGTACTGGAACAAGTTTAAGCAAATTTCATGCACCTTAGACAAGTAGAAAGTTTGAATTTTGTTTTCATTCTTTCCAAGATGTTTGCATGGATAGGTTTTTCAGATTTTCTATTGGAAAGTTTGGAAGTACAATTTTAAGCAGAATTAGAAAGAACACAATTTACATGTAGATTCAACCTCTTTTTGTCTACATTTTCTTTTTTATTTTCAGAACCGCCTCCGCAACCCCCATTAAACAGATCTGGAGGCCCCGCCCCCATCGCCCCAATGAAGTCAACAAATCGCAGCTTCTCAAGTAGTGACCTTGATGTTGCCGATCAGGAACCCCCTCCGCCTGCAATGGAAGTGCCCCAGCAACGCGAAGTGACCAATGAGAACGTTCCCCCAACGTCCAAGGTCCAACCAGATCGGGAACAGTTCATCCGGCAGGGGGCGCTGCCCAAAAGACGGACTACAAATATACTTAAGAGTTCCCTGGAGGCTTCCACGACTGTCGCTGGGAGGACAGGCTCCCTGGACGTTGTTGAGAATGCCCAGATTATCAATGGAACCACAGAGATTGTGGATGGGACGCTGATCTCCAGTGAACCGTGTGATTTTGAAGAGTTGCAGACGGACATGCCGAGGTGGGCTGATAGCGCCAGCCAGCTGATTCCAAGCGTGGTATCGCCGCACCACCCTCCAGCCGCTGACGGTGTCATGAACCAATCCATGGACCACAAACCATTACCGATGGACGTACACGAGGATAGTAGTGTTGCAGCGGCACTACCCATCAGCAAAAAGCATGACAGTCTGCGTCGAGTCGAGAGAGAATCATCAGTGCAATCTTTCAGGAGCTTGAGTCCCAGTTCCATTCCGGGCAATCGGCCTCGCTCCAGCTCCAGTCCAAAGAGTACAATGCAAACAGATAATAGAACGAATAACAGTAATGGCCAGCAGAATGGCAGTGGCCGGGACAGCAGTCCCTCAGGGGTGGGTAAGTCCCCTCAGGAGAAGCGCAAACGTCCAAAGTCCAAGACCCGAAGCCGTAGTGAGAGCAGCGCCGGCACATCGACCAGCGCATCCCTCAAGCAGGCGCTACAGAACGACAGCGAAATTGTCCCGGAGCAGGAGAAACCCAAGAAGACCCCAAAAGATCGGCGGACATCGCTATGCGGCGGCGGGAGCCCAGCCAGGGGCAGGCTGAAGTCTCACATGCTAGACAGCTCAGAGAGCGAGGGTGATAACATCAACAGCAGCGACGAGGCGCCGGCCGGCAGCTCCAAGTCCAGGAAAGCCAAGCTGATGCGACAGTATGCCGACTGCAAGTCCAGGGTCTTTGTCATGCACAACAAGGCCCCACTGTGGAATGAGAGCACCCAGGTTTACCAGCTGGACTTTGGCGGAAGGGTCACCCAGGAATCTGCAAAGAACTTCCAGGTGGAATTACATGGCAAGCAGGTATGTCTCATCCACATTGAAATCTCCCTCCTCAAAATCATGTTCACTATAACCATAATGATCAACCACTATAACGAACAAATTCTGTGCATCCCAGTGTGTTTGTTATAGTTTACTGTGGTTTATGGTGCACCATGTTCATTCATGTCATTGTGAAACAAAGATGGAAGTTTTCCAAAGAGTGTAAGGAGATTTGAACTCTACCATCAGATCAGATTGGGTGTTTATGGAACAAAGGCTTAGGCTCGGGCTCAGGCTCAGGCTCCAGCTCTGACATCCATATGCTGACAATACAGGTTGTGGTTTTCCATTGAAGCTGAAGCTCTGTTTTCCTTTTCAAACCAGAGAATCTACTTCCGGATCGCAGCCCAGAGCCTATATTTTGATACCTGTTTTAGAATGGATTCCAGAAATGGAGCCGGAGCCTGAGCCTCTGTTTCGTAAACGCCCTATGTCTCTTGTTAAACCTGTTTTCCTTCTGTTTTTTCCTTCTTTGCTCAGGTGATGCAGTTTGGTCGGATTGACGGTCATGCTTATACCTTGGACTTCCAGTATCCCTTTGCAGCCCTTCAAGCTTTCGCTGTCGCACTGGCCAACGTTACACAACGCCTCAAGTGAGATACGCTACGTTGCCCTACACAACGGCTGTAACATACCTTGGCAAATGGCCCATCAGACAACAAAGCATGTTTTTCTCCTGTTTGTTTTGCATCACCCTGACCCTAACTACGGCACTCACTGGCCAAATTACGACGGTCGGTGTTTCGTTTTGGGGTGCGGCACCAAGACACTGTCTCGGCCCTCATAATGCAAATCATACTTTAATATCAACTCAACAATGACTGTGCCAAGTATTGTAGAGCATGCTTGTTTTGTGTATATGCAGAAATGTGTTGTTTAACACTACACAAGTTACCAACCAAAGTTCCATGTGCATATACATATATTGCTTATAACTGGTAGTCCATTTTCTTTTTTCTCTAATTTTGTTTTTATGAGGGGGTGGGGGATGGCTTGCTAACTTTGCATTAATCATCCTTATTATTTAACAGCTTAGCACTTAGCTCGAGTTGCTTTTCAGCAGCCTGGAATGTCTAATGCTGTCCTGCTGTTTTATGCCTCTGGCAATAGCCACTCAGGGGCCTTTCCCTTAAACCTCGGCTCTGGTTCAGGCTCCGGTTTAGGCTCTGGCTCAAGCTCCATTTCGTGATTCCGTTTTTAAATAACGGGTATCAAAATAGAAGCTTTTGGCTGCGGTTCGGAAGTAGATTCTCTAGTTTGAAAAAGAAGACAGAGTTTAATTCAGCTTCAATGAAAAACCACAACCTGTATTTTCAGCATATGGGTCACAGAGACAAAACCTGAGCCTGAGCCAAAGTTTGGGAAAGGGTAGTCACTCAATCTTTGCTGCTTGGGCCTACAGGCAGACATATGCTAACAGCAGCGAGATCTGCACATTAATGAGCCAAAAACTGCCACTAACATGCTCAGCATGGCTCCATCATTATGCTGCCACAACGTGCAATATTTACTTTCATCAAAACAATTTGGCCAGTTGTAAAAGGGAAAGTGATGCCATCCTAGTGAATATGAAAATCGCACGACCTCTGCCAAGAATTGGTTATCAAACAATATTCCTTGTTAAGTACCGTAGTTGTTCTGTGATGCTCTCTTAGTGATAGCTTCACCCACACTATCAGAATCGATATCAGGGCTCGATTTCACGAAAGGCTAAGACAAATCGCAACATGCGTATTAATCTTAATTGCTAAGCAACGCGTAATGTCACAATACTAGCTGCTATGGAAACATGAACAACTCATCTAAAAGATGAATCGCAAATCTTTGTGAAATCGACCACAGGACTATCAAACTTCAGCCCTAACAATAATGCTCTCTGTAATTTATTTGGGGTTGTAAAAGATATGTGAATAATATTCTGTTTCAATGCACCAGACGTGTGAGTACCGTATGTGTACAGATATTTTGGGGAATCTTGTCACTGTTTGTAAAAAAAAAAAGCATCTCATTTGAAATAATTACATCTCAAGACTGCCCTGTTATTTTTGTATGAGTTATTGTAGGATTAGATAATTTATGAATGGGAGGCAAGGAAATGAGGGGAATCTTGTAAACAACTCCAGTTTTTTGTCAGTGATGGTTTGGGAAGAACAATAGGAGAGTAACAACTCTGACTTATACAGAATTTAAAGGTAATTTCATACTTTGGTTTTTTATCATAGAAATACAGATTCATTGGCAAAAATATCAAGACAGATACAGTAACAGTCATCTGTGAAAATTTACAGTCCCATACGGTGCCCACTTTTTGAGAAAACTGTGAGAAACGCCCACGGTATTAAAAAAAATGTTTTCTCCATTAGTTTTGATCTTCCGAAGATCAAAATTGTTTTTGGTCATTGGTTTTACTCTTTTCTGGATAAAAACAGCATTTCAGGCAGAAACATTTTAACAGTATGTTTGTGCAAGGTCCATCTTCATACCCTGTAAGTTATAGGTAATCTGTGAAAATTTCTGCTTTGGTATGCTACCAAAGTATGATACTACCTTTAGGTCTAATGATTACATGTCTGACCCATTATTACAGTTTGGTAAAGTTTCCTCCGTTAAAAATTTCTTTTGAGTCATGAATTGAGACATTTATTGAAGTTTGGGCAACAAGAAGGTTTAGTTAAAACAGAAATTAGTCTGGTAACATGGGATAGACACTGTGTGTTTAGCACACAGTTGATTGTAGGAACTTGACAGCCCTCACCCTAACACCAGTGTCCAAATCATCAGATGCTGGAATCTCAGTCAATCCAAAAACAGTGTTTTGTAATTGTCCACAATCGTGAAAAAAGTTGTTATATGTGAGCGCATCATGAGTAATTTTTGTTCCGAGTCATTTTTTGTTTGGCTGATTGTCTTGCTATGTGTTGTAAATCTTTCAAAGTGGGTGATTGTTTGTGTGTAATGCCATTCCTATGCAAATCTGTAATCTGCTCAAGTTGATGTTTCACGTATTGATTTTCAGGATGTACGTGGTCATTGTACTTTGTCATCCCACTGCATCCTTGAAACATCCTTTATTTTCATTTTCTTACGTTTTTTTTAAGCGTTATACTTAGCAGTTTTTCTCGTTGTGCTGTCACTTAATCGTTGAGTGGAAACAGAAACAACTATAAAATCCAATTTTTGTTAGCATTTTGGAAGATTTGAATTTGAAAATGACTGTATTACACCAAATTGGCGCAAAGAAAGGCTTGCTATTTATACTGAGTATTGTGAGTAACTTCAAAAGCTTTGATTTTATACCGCTTGTTGCCAAGAAGTGGGTGTTGTGTGGATTTTAGAAGTCCTGTTCCACTGCTTGAAGTTGAAGTGACAAAAAATGGTAGATTGTACAAAGGGTTGCAATGCACTGACCAAAGAGGGGACCTAAATGTTTCATATTTCAAATATTTGTCTTCATTTTTGTAACTCGAAATTGGGCTTTCCCCTCAAAAATGAGATGGGAATGGGACCGAATTTCATATTTACATTGCTTGTATAAAAAATGGCAGCCTCCTTCCCCCGAAAAAATAATGTTATGTTCTTTGGTAGAATGGCTGTGGTTTTGTAGAGTCAAGTTTCAAACTGAGTCTTTGTAGAAGGAAAGATTCTTAGAGAGTGTATAAACCCTTAAACGGTGTCTTTTTAACATGGAGTGCTTCCACGGATGTGTTGCTTTCAGTGTGTGGTGATTGGTGAGTGGTGAGGACTGAGTGGTGAGATTTGAAAGGAGAAAATGACGATGATTTAAATCTTTTGGAAGGAGATTGTTAGAAGCTCTTGGGTCGATTTCACGAAGCCCTGTGATCGATCGTCACTCAAAATACGAAGGATAACCCACGTAGGGCTTCAATGCATCAAAAGTCCTACGATTGATAGTGAGTTACGATGAGTTTCGAGAAATCGACCCTTTGGTGTTTTGATCTCACGCACAAAAGCTGCGTTTGGATTTGATGTTTATTTTCGGAAAAGTTTTCAACAATGACTAGCAATTTGCTTGTATTCCACAGTGGTGAAAGCTCATGTCTATATCCACCCTTGGATTTGATTTTATCACATGGACAGTTGCTGTCCCATTACCTTACCCTGGTCTTGTGTCTGTGTTGTTTTGCCTTGTTCATCCGATGCTGGATGCTGTCTGGCAGAAAAGCTTGAAGTATATTCGCATTTGCTGACTCGTGCAAAATTTGCTGTAATCATTGAATCAATACCATGCTTGCATTGTATATTCTACATTACTGAAACCATCCTTTACTGTGTCAATGATGTAAAACAGGCAGTGGAACTTGTCTACTGCTCGGTTCTGCATGGAAAGCATATCACTGCTAGGAATAAAGCAAGCAAGCAAGCAAGACTTAAACATTTGATAACTTTACAGGCCGTTGTCATGAGATTTTACGGGACTGAAGTTGGAAAGATTCAACCAGATTTACAAAAACTGGTTGAAAAAAAAAAATTTCAAAATGAAAGTAGATGTTTGAAATTTGATAAGAGAAAATCACATATGTTATTTTCCATAGATTCTGATAAAGAAAAGCTGCATATTATTTGAATGATTTCTGGATGACCATAAAAAAATGGACTGAAGAAGAAATCGAACCCAAGACTTTTGGACTTACAGTAAGAGTTTACCAAACAACATATTTGAGGCAAGAAATAACCAGTGTTGTAACTAGAAGGTTGTAGGTTCGATTCCTACCTCAGTCAGTTTCTTTGGTTCTCCCTTAAGACATAAATTAATATATTAAATTTGCATATAATTGGCTATTATTATTTGTAGAAGTTAATTACACCACGTACCAGTATCTTATTTATTTTAGGGTTATTTTTAAGTTTAAGTGAAATCCTTGCCGATATATTTTACTGAAATTGCAATTTATTACAATTAACACCTTTTTTTTTAATTATTTTTAAAAACTTTGACATGCTTGCATTGCAGATGTGCAACTCGTTTGATTTGCAAGTGGGACAAAAGTTAATTATGTTTACTTGACGTGCTTGTTGAGAAGGCTTCACTAGAACATTTTGCTTGTGTGTATTCATACGTTTGACTTAATAAGTCAAGGAATAATTTCCAGAAAAATTGGTTTTGTAAATGCAAGTGTGTGATCATATTTCTATTTTTTGTTTTGGTCTTCTGTTCACTTAATGAATTCTGCACCAGCATTTATAATATGTACAGCCAAAATGTCATGGGACAACGCGGGAAAGGATTTTTGCATGCGAGTGTGTGTTATTTTGAAAACAAATATTAATTAACTCATTTTGTCATCTGTCATCTAATTGGCCAATCCTTCTGCACCTTCAGGTACATCAGAGTTGTTTCAGTGAAAACATCTTTGTCTGATTGGTCAGTTCAAATTGGATATTGAATTTGAATCCAATCAAAAGCTGCCTATCGGGATACCAGCCACATCCATTGATATGTGTGCTTCTAATTAATACTTTAAAGTATTAAAAATATTCACATAATATCACACTTGCATCCAAATATTAATATTGCAGTTTTTATTATGCTTAATTTATTTATAATCCATATGTTGTTTTTATTCTATGTTGTAATGTATGGGGGGTTTTTGTTTTGATTTTAAGCCATCATTGTGCCACACATCTCAGTGTTATTTATGTTATTGCTTAATTGATCTCATTTAATTAGCTGTATTTAATTTGTTTATTTATATGTCTTGAAAAAATGCAAAATAATGCTCACCCAATTTTAGTGCAAAATGATGAAACCTCATTGTATAGTGTAATTTGGATGGAGATACTGAATACCATGTAAATGATTAAGGGTAAGAGTTAAATGTTTAGGTTGATGTTGTACATTTTCAATGGCTAATACCTGCATGTGTCAACAAGTTCATATGCGACTTTTTACAGAAAATTTTAGTCTGGCGAACATTTCCAGATTTGGTGTAAATGGTCACCTGTTCAATAGGTTACCTGACCATGCATCACAAATTGAGTGGAAAGTCAGAAATACCAATCAGTGCTGAATGCAGTGTCCATGGTCGATTCCACAAAGCCCTACGATCGATTGTAACTAGAGTTACAAAGGATAACCCATCGTATCCTACATAGGGCTGCAATGCATCATAAGTCCTTACGATTGATATTAAAGGGATGGTACAGAACTGGTTTTGGCGACAAAACCGTTGCTGACAGTGAAAGCACATTATGTAATCCATCATATACCTTAACTGAAAAACCTGTAGAAGTTTGAGGTCATTCAGCCATCTGGGTCACGAGAAAATAGTGAAAACCCTTTTACACATTTCAACGATATTATGGGTTCATAATAAAACGCTTTGAAGCGATTTATTCCAATCGGAAAATAGTTCCATTTATTTCTCAATGAATATGGCATTTCAGACAAAAACATTTCATGGGATGTTTTCTCCTATCATCACCATTATACTGTGTAAGGTTTATGTGAATCTGTGATCTTGAAGTGTATTTTGTCTTACCAATTCTGTACCATATCCCTTAATAAGTTACGATGAGTTTGGTGAAATTGACCTCAGTGCTGGTAGCTTTTTCCTGCTGAATCCTGAGACGATTCCAGCGATTGTTATTGACACGATAGGTCTGCACGTCTCATTTGAATAGCTACACAAGCTATTAATGACACCCAGACATTATTTCATTGCACTACTTCATGCAGCAATCATTCAATTCAATGCAAGGTGTGTATTTTACAAGTCATTAAAAAAACGTTGATTTGGCACTTCAATATATTCACCGTGGTTTCACATTGTAACATTTATCACTCATTTACCAATGGTGATTTGCCGAGGGAAAGGTTACCATGTCTTTTTTTGTGCTTGACATTTTTAAATACAGCACTATCAAAATCAAAATTACAAATTAAGCAGAAATTGGCTGTTAAGCAGCATGACGCTCCTATGGGTCAGTTTCACTAAGGACCAATTGTGTAGAGCCATTTACGGCCAATTTTGTGCTTTAGTTGCTATCTCCATTCGTGCTGCTATCTGCAAACTATAAAAGGCTCACTACTGGTAATCTTTAGGCAACTTAATGCTAACAAATGACTGATGTTACAGTCTATATTGTGGGCGAATATGCAAGCTTGCAGCCTTTGGCTCGCAAAGTTTAGGATTACTCATAATAGACAGCCCAAGAATCCACCATTTAAAACAGGGCTGTGAAATTGGTCCAAAGTTGTAAGGAGTAGATGGGTAAAAAAGTTAGGAGCAGGATTGTTTCGGCTTTTGGATTCAGAAAGTTTTATAACCTTAATAAGTGCTAGATGATATGATGTGCGAATTGAATGGAAGACTTTTGGAGAGTCGGTCTTGAGTCAACAGTGCACGCGCAAACCATGCTTGCGCAATTGTGAGCATGCGTGCGTTGTATTGCGCGTGCGTGTGCATGCGCTGTTGACTCAAGACCGACTCTCAAAAAGTATCCCATTGGAAAGGTTCATAACTTAAGTGCTAGCTCACTTTTAAGATATGCGAATAGTAGTCAACTCCCTGTAAGTTGGGCTAGACTTGGCCTGTGAATAATGTGGTCCTCTATGAAGATCACACAAGCAGCATGCTCTTGTATACCATCCTTTGCTGTGTACTTCCGGTCTCAAACAACAAACACTTACAGAGAGCATCATAATTTGTATGAACAGCCAATGGGAGACTTTTGGAGAGTCTGTCTTGAGTCAACAGCGCACGCGAACGCGCGCGCAATACAACGCGCGCATGCTCACAATTGCACAAGCATGGTTTGCGCGTGCACTGTTGACTCAAGACTGACTCTCCAAAAGTCTCCCATTCCATAATTAATGATGTATTTAAATGATCTTTTCTTTTTTGTTGGGGGGGGGGGGGCAGGGTGGGTGTGATTTTGGGTGTCATGTGACTGAAAGAATGTATGCATGGTCCTGCGTCAGATTTCTATTCCCGTGTCCTATCCGTTTCTTGATCACATGTATTGTATTCATTGTATTAAGTCTATCTGTATAAGTAGTAATTTAAGATTATAATAATGACAACGCTATATCATACTTATATCAGTGGTATTGTTCTCGGCCATTGATATAATACTAAAGAATACTAATTATGTATTAACTGAATGTTTAAACAAAAAAAAGAGATTTTATATGTCGAGTATTGGGTATGAAACAAAAAAGTGTATTCACACAATGTTCATTGTGATAAAAAAAATTAATAAATTGATCAAGGATAAAAACTTGAACCAAGTTTTATGATTTCTGTTGTGATTCTGTTCAGCTTGGGAAATATGAACAAAATTGGAACAAATATCATTTTTTGATGTCAGCAATTAAAGTCATGTACACAATTAAAGTCATGTGCACAGTGTTAATGATAGTATGTTGGATAGGGCAAGTCTTAAGCCTTATATGATGGTCAAGTGCAAATTATCTGGCTTATGGCTTGCAATAACACACAAGTCTATGGGATATGGCTGCAGCTGCTACCATACATGCATCATGTCGAGCCATAGCCATATAATTATGTCATAGTCTTATAATAAAATAATGAACACATGAAAATCAGACACAATTCAGTTTGGTACGGAAGAATTTTAATAAATATAATCGCTATATGCGTTCCCCATGCACCGTAACAACAACTACATTATTTTATACATGGCCCTTTCCCAAACTTAAGCTTAGACTCAGACGTGTCTGTCATAAAATGACCCGGAAAATACAGGTTTTGTGCTTCGTGCTAAACTTTTCTTGTTAAAAACTGAACAATTTACATGTATTTCAATACCATAATCAAATCTATCAATTTTTAAACCAATACAAGTAATAAACTGCTGCAAACTGCTCATCAGCCGAAATAACGATATGAAATTTATAAAACGCTTGAAGTTAGGAGGGCCCGACGCGTTTCGATCCAAGCAGGATCTTTTTAGCCTTCGATAAAGATCCTGCAAGGATTGAAACGCGTCGGGCCCTCCTAACTCCAAGAATGTTTATACCTGTAACAGAAGTACGTAAAAATGAGCAAGTGTGGTGCCCATGCCAAAGCTGAGAGGTGGAAAAGGGCTTAAGTTCATGTGAAAAGCTACAAGTGTGCTTGGTTAGTTCATAAGTGAAAATTCTGCCCTCCTAAGGCAAGAACAGGTTTCTACAGATACTAGAAAAATTATTTTAGTGACCACAAAAAACACAGTGAACATGTAATAGCGGATCATTGCAGTCGA
This sequence comes from Astropecten irregularis, assembly GCA_963971285.1. Lineage (NCBI taxonomy): Eukaryota > Metazoa > Echinodermata > Asteroidea > Paxillosida > Astropectinidae > Astropecten > Astropecten irregularis. The sequence continues at coordinate 19,973,832 of OZ020249.1, read as the reverse complement.
TAAAACGAGTTGTGACTTCAAAGGTTGGAAACAAAATGACGGCCTGTTACCGTGGATACAAGTACCATGTGAGAATGCTGGGTAATTGGTGTCTCATTCTCCAGTGTGAGCATTCGTTAGAATTAGTCTCATTGGTCAATACATGTACTTCAATGGCCGTGTCCGAAACGGGCTTCCAGAGCTACGGCTAGGTCTATTGTCTAGATGTTTCCGCATATTTCAAATGAAGCGAAGACCTAGACCTAGCTCAGATTCGGATGCAGCCAATGTTCTTCATGTCACAACTCATTATATACTGCCCAAGGGTCACAACAAGATTTGTTGTCCCAGTGTAACATAGGTAGATGTACCATTTACTTATCCAGTGGATGTTCACAATTCTTTTGGAAGATTGAATGAAAATATCAATACAAGTACAATATTACGGAGTTGTAATATCAATTTGATGAACAAAAAATGGTATTTGACCTATGTTACATGGGGACACTTAAAGGTAGTATCATACTTTGGTAAGAGACCAAAACAGAAATGTTAACAGATTTACGTATAACTTTCAGGGTATGATGATGGTGGTGGTAGAAACATACCGTTAAAATTGTTTCGCCTGAAATGGTGTATTTATCCAGAAATTAGTCAAACAATGACCGAAAATCTTTTAAAAGATCAAAAATATAAGAGAAAAGACATAAGAAATACTGTGGCCGTTTTTCACTGTTTTCTCCACAAAAAATTTTTTTCACAGATTACTTTTACTGTATCTTCCTTGATATTTTTGCTCATGGATCTGTATTTCTTTGACAAAAACCAAAGTATGATACTACCTTTAAAGTATCAATCATAGGTAATGCACATACAAACATTTCAGCTTATAGCTAATGTTTCATGAGCAAAACCTGTCAGTGCTCTTAAGCAAATTGAGCCAATTTCATAGAGCTACTAAAATGACCATTTTGCTAAGCCAAGAAATATTATGCTTAGCAGAGACAGGTTACTAACCAAAATCATATGTTTTTTGCCTTATGACTGGTTCTCCACTTTTATAAGCTTAGCATGAACATTTTACCTGGGCCCAATTTCATGTAATCCGTTACGGCCTATTTTTGTGCTTACGGGTACTGCTACGCATGAAATCTATTTCATGGAATCCGTATTAAGCAAGACTCTCGATTAGCGAAGAATTACTAGGGTAACCGTGATCATTTTCTGCTAACACGATGTCGTATACATTCTGCACAAATTCTTGCTTACCGCTACCAAAAAGGAAACTCTTCCGTGAAATACGCTAAACTTAACCCAAAAAAATCTGCTACCGTAAGCAAAGATTTTTTGCTAACGGTAACGGATTCCATGAAATTGGGCCCAGGTTTCATGATAAGTAGCTCTATGAAAATGGAAGGGGAAAATGGACCCTGTATTGTTTCTAACCACTACTCACAGTCAATTTAATTAACACCAGAATCAAAAATAAACAAAATATATATACTTATGTGAAGCCATTTACACAAAAATTTGGAAGAAAGATTTCAACAACAAAATTATTTAATATGCGGCAAATTAAGCTTTTGCAATTAAAGCAAAGATAATAAGTGACTACAAATAGACATAAATTGTAATGCAATTTTCCCATGTCATAAACTTATTTTGTATAACGACAAAATAAAAACAAAAACTGTGACGCAACAAAATCAAATGTTTCCTGACACCACCAGGATGGCTAGAAATTAATTCAAAATTAGGATCCAAAACTGAGATATGACATCACAACTGAAATAACCTAGACTTTTCCCATGGACATATATATGGCACTTAGGGGTGAATATGGCGTGACCCAAGTGTCTGGCTTCGACCACAGCTGCAGCCACGACGTCACGAATATCGAGCCACAAAGGAAGGTGACTTTGTTGTGGCCAGGCCAACCTCAGCGTCCATGTGCTTGTAAACATGGATTCAAATCATCTATTGAGGGCGCGCCTATGCGGCCAAAAGACGCATCCCAATTCTACTGGTTGATTCCAGTTCAAAGACGCAGCTGCAGCCACAGCCTTAGTCAGCAGCCACAGCCAGTGAAATGGGACACAGCCTATCTTCCTGTGTCTGCTCAAGGCTATGAAACCATTCTGGAGATATTTAATGATGTCCACAGTAACCATTAAACTCTTTAACCATGAGACTGACCACCACAAATGACCAGCAAATAGAGTATTAAAGTCAATACCATATAAGCATTCTGTAGTCTCATTCTGAGGACATTAGCTCAGAACCCTGTACTACTTTAAAATCTGAGAAATTGATTTTTCGTGGAATGTTGAAGAATATGGCATGAGGATCTTATTACACTAAGCCAATGAATCAGCTCTGTCATGACTACAAGCCATGTATTAAAGCCACAGACTGGACATGCTGAACAGCGAATGGGTTGAGACCTTACCCATTACATGATACAGGGATGAGATTGACCAATGATAAAAATGTCTGAAAACATCTGACAGGGAGCATAAAAAGTCTGAAATTTAGAATCTCCTATACTTTTGTACACAGCCTGTGAGGAGAAAAATCTGAAAACCAAACAAAATAAATCTGAAATCAGATTTTAATCTGAGAAATCTCATCCCTGATGATACTTCCAATCATAATCTTGAATTGGAGATTAGCCCACTCTCTGTGTCTGGCTTTGCAACCTCTTGTCGGAGTATCGGCCAAGTTCAATGAAATTTCCTCATGCAAAAGTGATTGCAATTTATAGCACCGGGTTCCCTTTTTAATACATTTTTAATTTGCAAAAAGATATTGTCCAATGTGCCATGATGATACGCCAAGTCATCTATGCTTTTTTTCACAAAATGATAGAATTTGCAAATTTTATATGAAATTTGGGGATTTTTTTTTTTCAGAAGAAAGGTTGGAAAGTTTTTTTCTTTGAAATCCAGTCCACTACATGTTTCAGGCTAAGAAAGCAAAGGACCTCATTCATATGAACCAGAATTTCTTTCTTGAGTTTTCCAAAAATAGACATGCATCCCCGATGCTTGACCCCTGACCTCCAAATGAATATTCATGATCAAGAGTAGCACAATTTGCATAAAAAAAATTCCAGAAATGAAAAAAAAAATTGAATGAAAAATTGCAACAAAATGAAGACAATAATTAAGTTGGACATGGTCACCAAGTTTGGGCTATGATCATGTGCAACCAAAGCTCTGCGAAATATGGCAATTTTTAAAGATTTTTTTAAACAGCTTTGCATATAAACAAATTTTTATAAAAATACGTCTGATTACAATATGTAATTCAACAAGGTTTAGTCTTCTGATAGTTTGAAGCGATACATACTTATTACGTTCCAAACAATAAATAACATGCGGTTCAGGTGGGATTCGAACCCATGACTTCAGCTTTCTGGTGTAATGACATCTTACTACCTTGACCATCAAGCTAGCTAAAACACACTTCAAAGGCACTGATTTCAACCAAATTTTGCACTTCATTTTTCAGTCATTACCCACTTACAGGGTAAGCCTGGAATTTCTACACCAGCCAAAAAATGGACCGTTCCAGCTTTGCTCTTAAGCCCCGCCCACCTCAGCAATGCCACATGTTTAACATACAGCACGTCGCCGAGTTTGACCAAGTTAATGGACGACAACGACTCCAATTGGTCAATGCGCACAGTTTGATTGACAGGCCGGAAGGGTCCACAAGATTCTGTTAATTCATGTTTAATCGGATCTTGTAAGCACAGAACTTTCTGCTTCCCTAAGCACATATTCTACACTTTAAGGTTGTATCATACTTTGGTAAGACACCAAAACAGAAATGTTCACAGATTTACGTATTACTTTTAGGGTATGAAGATGGTGGTGGTAGAAACCTACCGTTAAAATTTGTCCGCATGAAATGGTGTATTTATCCAGAAATTAGTAAAACAACGACCAAAAATTTTTTGGATCTTTTAAAAGATCAAAAATAAAAGAGAAAAGACTTCTTTTTTTTTAACTGTTTTCTCAAAAAGTGGGCAACGTATGGGACTGACATTTTCACAGATTACTTTTGCTGTATCTTCCTTGATATTTTTGCCCATGAATCTGTATTTTTTTTTATAAAAACCAAAGTATGATACAACCTTTAAAGCAGGCCCACAAAAATTGGCCTAGAGGCTCCGCAAGCTAGCGTGATGGTCAAGCTGGTAGGATATCCCCACTAGGAAGCAGTTGTCACGGGGTTCGAGTCCCACCCAAACTGTAACACCTGTTATATATTCGTGATGGGGTTCTTAGTAGCAAGTATACAAAACTTCAAAAAAGCAGACGAGCCAAACTCTTAATCAAAATAGAATCTCACTGGAGCAAATAATTACATTTAGATGAAAACATGATAACTAATTCCAGACTTCTCAGCAAGCTTTGTCGGCCAACCAATTCATGTGGAAGGGATTAAGTAACCAAATAAATCTAACAGGACTGACTGTCGGTCAGGACAAACTATGAAGAGACTACGTAGATGAAAAATATCCTAACAAGAAACTAACAAATTCGAGAAAGGCTAGCTTGATCATACCCCTCGTACCAAGCCTTCAAGACTCCACGTTATCATTCCATCTCCTGCTCCTTGACGTTGTAGGTCTGACTGAGGATGAAGCGGTCTCTCAGTAGCTTGAAGAGGACGTAGTAGTTGCAGAAGAGCAGGAGAGAGAGGGAGATGACGTGATTCCAGTGAGAGTGAACGGCTAGGAGATACAACTGCAACAGGATCACTCCCACTTGAAGACTCAGGAGACCATTCAGGACGCGCAGAGGCTCATGGAACATGAACTGAGGAAAGGAAATTAGTAGAGGGGTCATTCCACCAAATTGGGGTACAATTTGTGACGGTCTCCCTGTTACACCAGTGAACATGCCCCATTCATTTAATCATAACTTGGGTCTTGGTATATGACCAAAGTGTGGATAACTACTGAAGGACCTGTTTGTTTCAGGCGAGCGATCAGTGATCTTGCAGATCCACGTCCCACGCAGGATAAACTAAAATGGGATCCGGAGCAGAGGGGATGTTTGATTTTCTACTCACATAGAACCTTGCATACGACCCATCTGATGGAAGAGCCACATTCTGCAGACCCATGGCTTTGTACAGGCCTTTGTTGTACCTGACCAACACGCCCTGAGGCCAGACAGTAGTCTCCGACCACCTACAAAGACAGAGACAAAACAAATTAGACGTACAACCAACTACAGTCATTACCAAATGTAAAACAAGTCCATTGCAAAGTGAACAAAGATAAATTAGTAGAGCGGGATTCGAACCAGCAATCTCCGGAATACCGTACTGGTAAACAAGCCCATTGAGCAAGGGTTAAACTATTGTCATTCTCAGTTTCAATTCCATGTTAACTCCTTCTGCCCGGGAAGTAGCTATAGCAGTTTGCCTCATGGCGTGAGAATATTTATGATTGCTTTGTTATTTCCATTAAAATACATTGAATAGGGGTACTGTCTGGAACAGGAAAAGTCCCTCGATGTGGTATATTTACCCCCTTGATTTGTATTTGAATAGACCGTCATTTTCAAGCGAACCGCAATCTGTGAGTTCTGAACACAGCTGCGTGCATAGAGTACAGTCCGCCTGGAATTTGGACTAATGTCCGATGGTATTCAACCACTGTGTGCCCGGATTATTTGCGCGGAGCACCCTGTACATATGGCCCGGTCAGATGACCTTTATTTCACCGGTAGCTGATAACGAGTTAGTCTGGTTCCCTGCCCAAAGATTCCCTAGCCGACAGCCAACGTACCTGTCCGAAGTTGGACGAAAACGAGTTTGTAATGTTTAAGATATTTCTGTAAAAGCCCAAAATATGGGCTTTTTGGTCACATGCTCCTCCGGTACATTTAGCCGATACCAGACCCTAGAATTGACAGACAATAGTCGGGAGATTCTTGAGTCTGGGAACCAGACTAGTAAAGAGGGCGGTAACATGTGCCAAGCTAAGAGGGCACTATTTCGACATACAGTGTATAAGCTACTCACAGGTGTTGCGGTGTGTTGCTGTAGCCATGCTCTACCTTCTGCCATCTGCCCAGATGCAAGGAACACTGATGGAGTGTATCGCAGTAGTAAGCAGGCAGGAAATGAGAACTGAACATGATGAAGGAGTTGATCCAGACGAAGGCAATCATGAGACACGCCCACCATAGATCCAAATACATAGAAGGCTGATCAGAAACAAAATATAAAACAATTCAAATGAATACAAATGATAAACTGCCACAAACTGCTTAAAAGTAGTATCATACTTTGGTTTTTATCAAGGAAATGCAGATTCATGTGCAAAAAAATCAAGAAAGATACAGTAACAGTCATCTGTGAAAACTTCAGTCCCATACGGTGCCCACTTTTTGAGAAAACACTGAAAAACGGCCACAGTATTTCTTTAGTCTTTTCTCTTTTATTTTTGATCTTTTAAAACATCAAAAAGATTTTCAGTCGTTGTTTTACTAATTTCTGGATAAATCCATCATTTCAGGCGGATAAATTTTAACGGTATGTTTCTACCACCATCATCTTCATACCCTGAAAGTTATACGTAAATCTGTGAACATTTCTGTTTTGGTCTATTACCAAAGTATGATACAACCCTTAATAATGACCTGAAATATATCAAATGCTTGGAGTAAGTTAGGAGGGCCTGGCATTTCAATCCTAGCAGGATCTTCCTCAAAGGCTTTAATTAAATCATGTTAATCATGTTTTCTTTTGAGGCAACAAAATTCTCTGACTTTTCTTCACATTGTGAGGGTTCTTTCAAATGTGTTGACTTTTCTCAGACTGGAATAGGTAAAACTTGTATTCTGAGTCCAACATGGCCAAATTTCATGGAATCCGTTACTATAAGCAAAATTTTTCGCTTTATACGATAGCAGACTTTTTTTGCTTATGATTAGCGTATTTCACGGGAGAGTTGTCTTTCTCTCTACACTAAGCAAGGACTTTCTGCAGAATGCACATGACAGTGCATTAGCAGAAAAAATCAAGGTAGAAATTCTTCGCTAACCGATTAAGTGCCCAAAGTCTTGCTTACGTATTCCATGAAATAGATTTCATTCATAGCAGTGCCCATAAGCACAAAAATAGGTCGTAACAGATTACACGAAATTGGGCCCAGATGTCTTGTAAACCCTGTTAAACATGTGTGTTAAATGGCAGACCTATCCTGCTTCATCTTACCTGCAAGAAACAAATAGGCACGAAGCCTACATAGTAGGCACAGACCATGGAATTGAAGAGCACATTCTTCATCCGAGCATTGAAGTCATACTTCAAGATGTCCGCTTCCTTGCGTACTTCAACCGGCACGTGGGTGCACTTGTGCCGAGTGGTCTCGTAGGTCAAGCCGGACATAGTTGATGACGGTAAGGAAGAGGCCGCGACGGATTTATCCAGGGGGGATGACGGGTGACCGGACGATGTCCCCTCGCCTTTCGGCCAGAGTTTGTTGAGGGCAACGGCAAATATGGATTTATTCAGGTCAAATGTCAAGCCATACAGCAAGAAGTAGGACACCAACCTGAAAGGTCAACAAATGGTAGCTTTATGAGTCATTCAACCAGGCTGGAGCAAGATCTATGACTGGCTTAGGCTATGGCTTCATATCTCCATTTTATATATGAATCCATTTTTGAGTGACAGTATATCAGAATAGTGTTTTTTGTCTATGATTCCAAATAGAAATGTTTTGAACAAGTTGACCGAGCCTTAACAACCTGAATGTGTGACATGGATAGGCCTGTTTGTTTCAGGAACGCGATCAGTGATCCATCTACTCAAAAGCTGCTCTGGATCACATTTTAGTGTCTCCTGCCTGCGACATGGATTTACAAGATCAAATATGGCGATCAAGATCCACGACGAAACAAACAGGCCCATGAGTGCCCTCTGCACATGGTGTGGTCCTAATTCCTTAGACTCCACTCAAGACTACAAATGCATCTCAGGTTCAGACAATCACCACAACACTTTTTCCTCATACTCACGGATAGGCCAGGAAGAACAAATTGAGTGGAGAGTTGCTCAGGAACAGTTTCCATAGCGACCAGACGGCCAATCCCAGGACTCCGATGACAAGGACAAACTTGAAGGATTTGATCATGTAGTAGAGGACTGAGAAGACTTTGACATCCTTGAAAACCTGCCATGAAAAAGGGCAACAAAGGGCATTAAAACAATTAAATTGCCGGTTAAGATTTTCTGAACTGTTAAATAATCATCAAATCACCACAAGGGAAACTGTCTGAAATTAAAGTCATTGAAAAGAGAATAAAGAAAAATTGACTGGAGCAGGATTCAAACTGGTGACCTCTTGAATACCGTACAGGCACTCTATACCAACTGAGCTACCCAGCTCTACGTTGGTGGTGTCCCCAATAGTCAATTATCTTTGTTCGTTTGGCCGTCAGAAGCCATGAAACCAACTGATTTAACATGGCTTCTGGCTTCTGCCTAGCAAATGAACAAAGGTAATTGACAATTTGGGATGCCACCAACATAGGCCTGAATAGCCCTGTTGCTAGAGCACACGGAAACGGTATTCCAGTGGTAACAGGTTCGAATCCCACACCAGTCACTTTTCTTTATATTTTAACGGTATGTAACTACCAGCACCATCTTCATATTCTGAAAGTAATAGGTAAATCTGTGAACATTTCTGTTTGGGTATGTTACCAATCCTGTACTGTACTTTTAAGATTTGGTTTTAATCTTACCTCCATGATGAGACTCCAGACCAGACGTCTTGTCAAGACGATGACGATGAAGATCACCAAGTAAGGGTCAATCAGGTACAGATTCTGAAACAAATTCAAACACAAGTTTAAAATCAGTCGCAAATAACCCATTGTTATGCTCACAGCGCAGTGAATACATTATTAAGGCTACACTCTTTGCAAGAAGTTCGAACAAACTTTCAATGGGCCATGTGCTTAGTGAAGCACATTGGTTCTTGCTTGATTTCAGTTACTATTTATAAAATGAATATATGTACCCAATGGAACTGTAGCTGGGGCAAGAACCTAAGCCACGGTTTTGTAGAGGGCGTTAGCTAAATGGATATAGGGCATGATTTGTGAAGGTGCCAAATGTTACATAGCTAGATAGATAACAAATGTCTGTAAACTTGCACATTCATGATCCTTTGTCTCCTATTTAACACATTTGATGTATTCTTCACTTTAATTTGCCGACTGATTTCATTTGAATTTGTTGAAGATCAGCTGCAAATGTGTATAATTATAAACCAAAGGATAATGCCCATTGATAGATGTGCAAGTGTGCAAAGGTAACATCTGACACCGTTACAAATCTTGCCCCAATCCTACAGAATGACCCAAGTAGCCACTAAGTCTGGTACACATACACTGTGCATACACGATGTATGTAACTCACCATGGCAGTTTGTGAGGGTGACAGAGGCAGCCACCAGACCGTCTTGTAGATGTTGACATACTGCAGGAAAAGGACTGTCAAGAGATACATCACCACAGTGATCTCAAAGGTTAGACTGCCCTCTACTGGTAGGACTGGAATGATCGGATGTTGGATGGGCGTAATGGTGATCAGAGTGGTCAAGGGTGCACTGGCTGGCATGGCACCAGGTCCATTCCTAAAAAATAGATGGTTAGAAAAATAGTCAGTATTGTAATTAAATATTTTCAATATAATCATCAAATAACCACAAGGGAAACTGACTGAATTTAAAGTCATTGAAAAGTGAACAAAGAAAAATTGACTGGAGCGGGATTCGAACCGGCGACATCCTGAATACCATACAGGCGCTCTACCAACTAAGCCCTCCAGCTAAGGTTGGGCGGTTTTGAAAAAAATAAAAACCGACAAAACCGTGAGACCCTGACTCGGTTAAACCGTAAAACCGCAAAACCGTAGGCCCTAAAACATAACAAAAATAATAAGCCTACTTTAGGGGCCTAACGCAAATTCACAGACAAAAATCGTTCGTTACAACTTGACTCCAAAGATCGCCATTCAAAACAATCAAACGGAAAAATGAACGAACAAACGAAAAAATTAATACTCTTGATAATATCAACCCTAATTACCGGTACATTTGACGTACGCTCGCGATCATTTCGACTTCGAGTTCACCAGACCGCGTGGTCAGCCATTTTGTACACACTTATAGTCTTGATCCAAAACGTTCGATCGCTGTTCGTAGTGCGCCCTCACACGAATGATTCACACCATCCCAATAGGCGGTACGTACGTAAAAAAACACATCTAAAGTATTGCAAGGACCAAAACAAGTCTAATAATTCCAGGTATTCCGACCGCAACAAACCATGCATCGTGCACAGCACTCAGTACATACACCGCGTGGTCGCTGTGTAGTCACCGTGGGATCGAGATGTGTATGCCGTTGAATGAGCTCTGTTGCCCGTGTACGCTGTGTATTTTTTACGCTACAATACGGCGGTGTTTCGGCGCTTTACGACCGAAAAGGTTGTCTTTTCTTTCGCTTTTATCTGTCTATATCTCGGTGCCTTTTGCAGTAATTACAAATTTCTACGATTTTCAGCATGATGTATAATAAAATATGTTGCAGACGGTTTTGCGGTTTTCGTAAAATGCCGACCGAAAAAAACCGACTGAAAAATAAAACCGAGTAAAACCGTTAAACCGGTAAACTGCCCAAGCCTACCTCCAGCCATACGTTGGTGCACCCCAATAGTAGGTACGTTACAATCCATGCACTGTGAGTAGGCCAGAAATGTCCACTGTGCTTGCGCGGGCTTGTAGCCCTACTGGGGGATTGCCCTACAAAATGTGGCATTTTGATTGGTTGCCGGGGGGTAATTTTTTCCTACATCATCGATATCGTGTAGTTGGAGACTCATTCTTAATTCCTGTGAAAAAAAAAATGGGATCCGTAGCTCCTTGTGATCGTGCAATCAACTTGAATTATTGGGTCACATTCAACCCTCTCCTATTCATAGATCAAATGTTCCTACCATTTTGAAAGGTATACAGTATGATAAAGTGACATTTCGACTACCTTGTGGTGAAATTTGGATGGAATCTGACAATCAGAAATGTGACTTTTTCGACCAGGAATGTCATGATGCTGTGCGTTGTTGTTGCATATTGGTGCCCCTGCCCATATTGAATTTATGTAATTAACCACTAGAATTATAATTTATCTGATTAATCTTGGATAATTAATATCAATTTAAATCATGTATTTGAACCAGAATACTTCAATCTAATGTTGGAAAAGATTTCATGCATTTATTTTAATCCCAAAGATATTTATGGACATAATTGTACAAAATTAGCCCTCCTCCAGTCCTCGATCACAACTTTTTTTTAAATGTAATGCAAAACCATAGGGACCAAATATGCAAATTTTGGATCATGAAAATGGATTTAACTTCCTTCAAACTAATGGTATGGAAGTGAGTGAGGTATCAAATGAAAGGTATTCTCATGCTCTTTCAGATGATATACCTTGCAGGGCATATCTATGATATCTAAAAATTTTGTAACATCCCTACCAATAGGCAATTATCTTTGTTCGTTTGGCAGTCAGAAGCCATGAAACCACGCACACACCATGTACCCTTCCTAGGTTGCAGCATTGCTGTGCGTATCGGTGAAATGATCCTTGGGGTATAGCAGTGTGTGTGTAGTTTCATGGCTTCTGACTGCCAAACGAACAAACAAAATAAAATCTCTGCTGTCACTGAGTTCAAGTTTAATTTCTTCAATTAAACTAGGGAATATTGTCAAGACTCAGGTAAATAATATAAACATGTCAGCCACTATTGAGGCTGCCAGTAGGATTCTTACCTGTCATGAACAAGACTAAGAAAACCAAGGACACGTTCAATTTCAAGGATCTAGGGCTAGGCCTTGTAACTCATTGCTCACCTGTGTCTAATTGTTGTTGTCATGGTTTGACCCGAATTTCCCAAAACATTTGTGGCGTGTATCGGGGGAGGTGGGGCCGTCCGGCTAAGCTGAGGCCGACCTGGACCTCTCCGTCCTCCAGCCATTCTGACAATTACCGGACGCTGTATGTCAAGGAAGAATTTCAGGACAAAAACTTGACCCCAAAAATGTCTTACTTGTCAACGAATCGGCAACAACATTTTCACTTGTCGGAAGAATTATCAACTTTAAACAGCGCCCTCTAGTGGATAAAACTTTCGTACATGGCACCGTGACCTTTCACATTAGTCAGATCAATATTTATTTTAAATTAATTCTAAATTATGTAAGGTTTAAAATTATTACGAATATTAAAAGAATAACAAATATTTTTTCTATTTATATTTATTATTTTAAAGACAAAATTATATCAAATATATATATTTTTGTATAAAACATTTCCTCAATAATAGCTTAGTATCGAATATGACTGTTCCAATCAATTTACGCACGAAATTTATTCGCATAGCAACCTGCACGAGTGCCGTTGTATTTGTGGTTATCCGTTACGACAAAAAATACTGTAAATTAACTGTTTTGGTTTGAGAGCTTGAATTCTTGTTGTGAACTTTGAAGAAACTAAAGATGACAAGCTTTAGGGTACGTATCTCTTTGTAATTGATTTGGGTTTGTGGATTTAAGAGCACTTGAAATGTGTTGAAAAAGGTCTCGGACACCCTTTGCTTTGCCTTTGGTTTATAATGGGTGCATTCGTTTAGCTCACACGGGTCAGCCCTCACTGGGAATGGTCGTGTTTTACTGCTCAAAACAAGCGAGAGAATGGGGACGAGGTTGACTGGTGTCGACCCGGGGGAGCTAAACGAATGCACCCTTATTTTATTGACAACTTGTTTTCTTTGAGTCTAAGTCAAGGCAGGGCTCGAATTTCATGAAAAAAAGCACTGGACAGCAGGTCTAGTAAATGAAGCTTTTTATTAGACCTGGACCTTTTTCACTAGACCTGTATGTGGCATTCATGTTCGTAGGAAAACAGTAATTGTATGCAATATTGTGTCCAAAATAATCAATTTAGGCAGCATTTTAATTGTGCAAGGAACATAAATTCAGTAGACAGCTGGACTAGTGCAGTACACTCTTTACCAGACCGACAATGAAATCACTAGACTCAGTCCACGGTCTAGTGGATATTTCGAGCCCTGCAAGGGCGCCCTCTTTAGTTTTCCCTTTATTTACAATTCTCCCTTCACTTTTATAAATTTTTTTTATATTGAATTATAATAATAATTACTAGTAGGCCCTAATGCCTATTGTCTTCTCGCCACATGTAGTGCACATGGCGATTGTAATGCTAACGTTAAAGGTCAGGATCAGACCCACCTGTGTTTTTATCATACGCCGAAACGACCGTGAATGCGTTCCGTTGCACATGCTGTGCATAATGATAAATATGGGAGGAGGCGTCAACTATCGCCGTGTACACTTTGCTTGTCACATTCATTTTTGTTTTGTAAATAAAATTGCAGAAATTGCTAACGTTACTTCCTTCCAGTTCTTTATTTTCACCAGTGTACCTCTTTTTCTCTTTTCTTGCAGCCAGCCGATTCGAAACGGGAGGAGTTCAGGAAGTACCTAGAGAAGGCTGGAGTCCTGGATTCGCTCACTAAAATCCTCGTCTCCCTATATGAAGAGCCAGAGAAGCCCAACAATGCACTAGAGTATCCTTGGAATAAAAGATTGCCTTCTTTAACATTTCGATCAAAATGTCAGGGTCTCCTAACTCTGAGAATATTCTATTTTATATTTCATGTATTTATTATCTTTGCATGTGACAAGCTGTACTGTTGTTGATCTTGCACTTGTTAGATTTTAAACCTAAACCACCAAAAATCTACCACAATCCATATCATTGGCTTGATGGAATTTTGAAGGCCCATCTTACGACCCTTCCATGTCAACCTTACCTTGTTAGTTGGCCAAGCTTTAAAGAACATGCCATAGGGATACGGCACATTGTTGGACTTTGGCAGAATGCGAAAAGCTCACAGCTGGTACACATGCCTTTGAGGGTTAAGATGAACTTCAACCCCATAAAACGTTCTGCTGCTTTGTCCCATAGTCCCATGTCCTTATAATCAAACTATGCAAGAGGTGGATTTTGATGGATATGCGACGTAATGACTTTTAGTTATTAGAGTTTTGCTACCGTGTGCTGTGCATGTGTTGTTGTTCCTTGACCTCAGTTGACCCTCAGCTTTCTCAAGCAGCACCTGAACACAGCAGGGCCTGAGACAGCTGATGTAGAGGCACTACGACTCCAAGTCAGTGAACTACAACAGAAGGTTGAACAGTTACAAGATGAAAATAAGGAGCTGAGGTCAAAGGTGAGACATCCCACCTCATCCCCCCAAAAAGCAAAGTCTCTCAGAAGTTAATCAACTTAATAAGTGCACATGTCTTCTAGATTTAGATACCGGCTGGATTGCAGCATTGATTTTTGTTTGTTTGTGTTTGTTGAATGTAGTAACTTTGGTGATTTAGTTGAAGTTTTCTGTGCTTAAAAGCAGTTTGCTGTTTCAAATCACACCCCTTGTAGGGTAGAAACATTTGAAGGGGGCACGAAGGCCAAGAACCAGGGCAACGAAGGCCATGGCCTCAGTGGCCTCCGTTGAATTCAAAGCTTGTACAAGTCTTCACTTTTGTTTCTGTCACTTGCACTCAAAAGTACTAGACATCTGAACTGTTTACAGTGCTTTATGAAATGATGACATTTTCTCTCCACAGTTGCAGCAAGAAAACCCAGACGGTGAGCAAGGATCAGAAAGTTAGACGATTGTCAAGCTGGCTCATCGTACTACATACATCGACTTCAACCGGTCCATTTCATTGAAATGCTCAGCACTGCTTATTAATAAACTCCCCCTATTATGATGAGAAATAACTCCAACCTATTACTGTAGGGGTCAATTGCATAGGGCTGATAAGCGCAACAAAAGTCTCTTGGCAATAGTCTTGATTAAAAAAAAAAATTAAATGCTTGTCAAAATTTCACATGATAAGACTTCTTTGTTCAGCAGGAAAATCATGTGGAATTTGGGCTGGTGTTATATCAAGGATATTTACTGATACATGCTTAGCAAGAGTTCTTGTGCTTAGCAATGCTGTGGAATTCACCCCATCTAGCTACAGTACCCAACTGCATTTAACTGCACTTAAGTGCCTTACTGTTATTGAAAGTTCAAGAATCTAAAACTGTTTGAGAAAATTTACCAGGCCTTCCAGAGGAACGCCATCTAAACCATAGGATGGATCATTACCCACAACCAAGTATCATTTGATGAAAATCACCCCTTGCAAAATCACTTTGTTACTTTTTGAGTTTGTTAAAAATGTATAGCAATAATGTATTTATAATGTGTGCATGAAAAATTGGGATACTTCTCTTTTCCTAGGTATGTCAAACGCTGGGAAGAACATTAGTGAGGATTTGTTTGAAATCTGTTACAGATTGGGACACATGGATTATTTTCAAATACTTGTTCAATATTTCCTGACTTTGTTTGGCTTTTTGTTTCATGTGCAAACATGTCTTCCAGTTTCCAGAAAATGTTTAAGAGTCATTCATCTTGAAAACAAAGTTTTGATCTAATTTTCAGAAATGTAAAAGTACTCTCATGTTCATTCCAAGAAATAATACTTGTGAGAAACATATTTCCAAGATTTTTCAATGACTTTAAATTCAGTTGGATTACTTTTGCCATTGAAAGCAAAAACGAAAACCAAGACTTTGACTATCTCAGATAGAAAGAAATTTGAATATCTAAAACCAGATAATCTGGTTTTAGATATTCAAATTTTTTCAGCTCGTATTAAGTTTGAGTTTGCAGTTGACCTGACTGTATATAATTTGTTTGTGTAAAATGTATAATAAATTAGTGACGTATCATATTAGTTTACATAGAATTGTTTTTCAGCCAAAATCCATTGAAGTTCAAGGTTGGTTTAGAAAGAATTTCACGGATGGCTCCAAGGTTTTCCAATACAACAGATGGTTGAATGATGATCACTCGAAAAAAGGAAAAAAAACCTTAACATTTATTTTCTGTCAGTTTCGTTTTCTCAAACTTAGAAAGGTTTGACCAAATTCAAGTTCGGCAATTCATTGATATTTGACCTCTGGATTTGATCATGGACAATTGTATTGATGATGCTACAGCCGTGTATATGTGTTTGCTTTTCTATGGTGTTATTAGGAGACTGTTCTCCAACTAGCCCCATAGGAAAGTTCCGATGTAAAAAGAAAGTTATGCCGTCGATATATTGGCCTTTTGTTGAGATTATGAAGTTCTTACTGATTTTTCTTTGTATTCATATTCAACTTCTGTCGTCAGTTAATAACTGTTGGCATTTACTTTATAGTAGTAGTGTAACTTAAGAAAACAATAGTATTTAAAAACCTTACATAGTTAACTTTACAAATTCAAGTGTAAAAGAAAACGTTGGATTTGGCGTGTAATGTTTTTTTTTCATCATTTACAAACATCATGTTTTATTAGTGATGTATACTGTACTTTGCAAAACATATTTGTTTACTGGTATGTGGATTTAATTCATTAAAAAAACTTATAAAACAAATGACTGGTTTTTCTGTCTCTGAGGCAGCTGTTTACATTTGTCACTAAAATGTCTTGCAAAGATTATTAAAAAACAAAAATTACTGACAACCAATGGTTATTCCAACAGGTTGAGACACGATTACCGAGGCTGTGTCCCAATTCTGTGGCTGCGACCGCAAATAACACGCAAGTCCATAGAAACGGCTGCAGTCACTGGCTAGTGGCTGCAAAGGGAAGTGTGTCATTTGCGGTCGCAGACAGAGATTTGGGACATCGCCCAAGTGTCCAATGCTGCATTGATACAGCGTACATGATGGAAAGACCCAGAATTTGGGTCTCTGTTCCTCTCAGATCGAATATATAAGAACAGGGATTGAACAATTTTATGTTTCTGAATTCTAACAGTGAACGGTGAACCTGTCCTCATAAAGATTCAAAGATGTTACAAAAGTACAACTCAGATTTAACACAAAATTCCAATCTTTACAAGACTTTGTGAAGTGTTTTTCTATTTTCAATGGCATACAATTGAGGTGAAAAAAAGAGGAAATCAGCTGATCCAAGGAAAAGTTGTATGCCTGTGTACAATCAAGTTGATTAATTTAACCCTAACCCTCTGGACATACTACACAAGACAAGAGCTGCTTGCCACAGTCTCCACAGGGGGATTGGATCATAAACCATGTTTTACCACACACACCACACTGTGATGTATTACAATGTTCTGGATACCACACTTACCTACAGGAAAAACCATGTGTTGTGTGGTATGGAGGCGGGTAATATCATGAGGAACAACTATTCAAAGTCCACTGACCAAAGATTTCCCTGCTAATAAAATCACTAATCTATGCTTAGCATGCTGGCAGACAATTTCAACACTATCCCTGTATTGAACAAAGAATCCTTAGTGAAGTGAAAGTGTGCATTTCACACGCAACAGAGTCCCACACTACACTGTAATACTGTGGTAAGCGCACAATGTTCTTCACACTAAGCACCGATTTCTTTTTACAATAAGCAGAGCCGCCATGAAAAAGGCCCTTGTAGAATAAGCGCATACATGTAGTTAAAATAAATTAATAAGAAAAATAACACTGCTCTATTTCCGGTCTACTTATGAAACAGCCAACATTTTTGCAGAAGGTTGATAAACGAACGAGAACCACACTATTAATGATCTAATACAATTCTGAAAGAAATCTTTGCTTGACAAACTGTACACAGCAAGGCGTCGACAGAGGGATGTCTGGGAATATTCTGAGCCCCTGATTCCTGTTTTGGACATCTTGTTTCACCTGCTATTAACATCTGAAGGTAGGGACAGTGCAATACTTGACACCCTAAATTTCAGTACCATCAAATTGTGGATATCCTCATCTTCTCATACATACTGGTTACACATTGGATTACAGATAATTGCTATATGTACACTCCAAGCCTTGAATTAAACGGAGGCCATGGAGGCCATGGCCTTCGTTGCCCTGGTTCTTGGCCTCGGTGCCCCCTTCAAATCTTTCCATAAACATTAAAAACATTTTCCAATGGAAGTGCCTCTTGCAATGGAAAAGTGGCCTTGCCTCTTTCAGAACCAAATTCAAGGCCTGACACTCTTGCAAAATATTAGCCAGTCAGCCTAATACGTTGTTACTTTACAATCTTAAAAGTTGAAGGTAAACCAACATGCCATTGCACCCCTTGATTCCACACAGAAAACTGCATTTAAGTTTAAAAATCTGATTTGGTAAGTACTATGTGGTATCGATAATCAGTTCGTCGATGCCCCAGTCCTCGTAGCTACCATCTGGTAGGTATCGTCGGATGATGATGGGGATTTTCCGGGCCTTGAGCTCCTTCATGGCAATCTGTAGAGGATCTGTCTCCCCTTCTAGCTCCACCATGACTGGCGCATTCATTCTGATTGAGTACAAACCAGATGGGTGGGGATCAACTTCAAGAGCATGAAGAAAATGAGTAGGACGTGGAACATCACTCAAGTAATGGAGGTAATTGCCTTGGTGCCCCTGGACATTGCTGCCCTGCCCCTGCCTTAGTATCCCTTTTTCTTGCCTTGGTGCCCCTGGCAATTGCCTTGATGCCCCACCCTGGTCACTGTCTTGGTGCCCCTGGTCATTACCTAGGTGCCCCCTGGTCACTACCTTGATGTCCCTGGTCACTGTCTTGGTGCCCCTGGTCATTACCTAGGTGCCCCCTGGTCACTACCTTGATGTCCCTGGTCATTGTCTTGGTGCCCCTGGTCATTACCTAGGTGCCCCCTGGTCACTACCTTGATGTCCCTGGTCATTGTCTTGGTGCCCCTGGTCATTACCTAGGTGCCCCCTGGTCACTGCCTTGATGTCCTTGGTCATTGTCTTGGTGTCCCTGGTCATTGCCTTGGTGCCCCTTGTCATTGCCTAAGTGCCCCTAGCAGTCATCACATTGGTGTACTAGTCACTGCATTGGTGTCACTATGCCCCAAGTCACTGCCTCAACGCTCCTGGTATTATTGCCCTTGGTCACTGCCTTAACATCTATTAAGGTCAAAGGACTGATTAAAGATCAATTCAGCCAAATACTTTGCATCCATCTATTTTAAGGCAAAGTCCACTACGTTACGAAGGGACGGCACAAACAAAACTTGCCCCAACCTAAACTAAGACAAGAGGATAACTTGAAGGTGGAGACCTGAAGCTCAAACTCAGATGAAATAGAATACACTTGACTTACGCTATCTGCAGCGCCCGAGTGCCCAAGACCCTTGCCCGTTCATATTTGGTCATGTAAGGCGTAGTGATCTTCTCCAATTGTTGCTGTCCTTCACCAGCCGGGAGGACCTCAACATTCTCCCCTCCCTCCTCCTAGGAATAAAGACAAGATGCAAAAAGGATGGTCAGTACAAACGAGCATCTGAGAAGCTAGATTGTGAAGGATACGGCTCCTTCATGATAGAGATGCAGGCAAGCAAGAAATTGGCTATAACTATGGATTGGGCAGCAAGTTTTGATTCTTTTACCTCGACGTCTTGCATATCCTCCAACTGTTCATCATCACCATCATCTTCAAATCCATCGTCAAAACTATAAGAGAAAAACAGAAGATATACATTCAGTGAACTGGATACATAAAAGGTAGTTCATGTTAAAGTGAAATATACAAATTATAGTTTCATTACTGAGCTATGGATATTTAATATTTAAAATGACAGTTTTGAGTTTTCTTAACCAAAGGTACAATTTGGCAAAGGAACATTATGTGTACGAGATGACCTGATCCCTTTAAATTTAGCATAACCATTTGGATTTATTTTTGTTCATTGAAAGATATATAAATCCATATCTTATAAATCATTTTAAAATCACTTCTATTTCATTTAAAGATATCTTTAATATGTTTTAAAGATAGGCCTAGGCCAGGGCCTATGACTCTATTATCACTGGTGAAAAAAAAAACCAGTTAGATAACATTAGGGCCTAGTCTTAAATTAAAGTACCGGTAGGCCTACGGGGTGCTATCAATTTTCAAACATGATAAACATTACAATTTACCGTCAAATGAAAGTAATTATTTCTGTTTAAATTTCTATATCACGTCGAGACTACGAGAGACCTTTGCTTCATTAAGGGATATCTTTTTAAACCGATCTGGAGATGTATGCAGGTTCCCCCAAAATGCCAAATGTCCCTTCTTTGAAAGCTTTTGAGCTTGTTTTAATTAATACGAGTGTGCGCGAAAAATGGTACAAAATCTTGACGCACCACTTTATGCCAAAACTCGGTCATTTCATACACTCATTTTCTGTGGACACCTTTCGTCCTTTTACTCAAAACGACAAACCACGAATGTTAGGATATCGTCATTATAGCTACAGTAATTAATCAGAACCACATTTCGAGTTATAAGATAAATATTTTGGCTTTTTTTTACTTACTTTTCGACATCGTCTTCGTCGGCCATGCTTATTTTGTTGTCCCTCGCGCAATCTGAAGAGCGCCCCCAAGCGGTAAGGAATCGGGTCGCTTCCACTTTATTATTACGAGCGCCTAGCCTGTACGCGGCGTTCAGGAGAGGTCGCCGGTTCGAATCCCGCAGCTGCTCCAGTCAACTTTCCTTTAATCACTTTTTCAATGACTTTAAATTCAGTCAGTTTCCCTTGTGGTTATTTGATGATTATATTATTATTGATATTACGGTTCACAAATCAATGACAGACATAATTTTATTAACTCGTTTTGGTAGGTCACCACATGGGACTTTGTGCTTCCTCAAAATTTTACAACCCCGCTAGATAATGTACTTTGACTCCAAACTATCGGTTTTAGAGCTTCATCCTTTCACTTTTTAAGCCAAGTTAAAATGTGACCAGCCTTGGAGCAAAATAATGTAGACATAAAGACAGAGTTTTTTCAGGTGATTATACTTCTTTTCACCTTAAAGGTAATATCATATACATGTACTTCAGTTTTTATCAAAGAAATACAGATTCATGGGCAAAAATATCAAGACAGATACATTGACAGTCATCTGTGAAAATTTCAGTCCCATACGCGTACGGTGCCCGCTTTTTGAGAAAACAGTGAAAACCGCCACAGTTTTTCTTAAGTCTTTTCCCTTTTATTTTTGATCTTTTAAAAGATCAAAAAGATTCGTTCGGTCATTGTTTTACTTATTTCTGAATAATTTTTACACAATTTCAGGCGGAACAAATTAAATTAACGGTATGATTCTACCACCACCATCTTCATACCCTGTAATACGTAAATCTGTGAACATTTCTGTTTCGGTTTCTTACCAAAGTATGATACTACCTTTAATTCACTGCATAAGACGGTCCATTGTCTATAGACACTTTAAGTATAAAACGGGGAAAACTGGCCAAACAAAATTAACCGAGGTGTGCGTGCAGTTGAAACAAAATAATTCATGCACACACACGCACATTGTTGAGTCCTTGCCCAGGCATGGAAAACCGCATGATCGAACATTTGACACATTTTAGTCCCGTTGGTTACCATCTGGAACACACTCCGCGTCTGGGGTCGATTTCACCAAACTCATCGTAACTAACTATATCAATCGTAGGACTTGTGATGCATTGCAGCCCTATTTAGGACACGTTGGGTTATCCTTCGTAACTCGAATTACGATCGATCGTCGGGGCTTCGTCACAAATCGACCCCAACTCCATCGCAAGCCGTATCCAGAATTATTGATCGTGTGATAGTTACTATAATACGTGTATAATGCGATATTATTCAATTAATTAATGGCGAGGTAGATGCCTTTGGCCTTGGAATCACCCCCTTCGATAACAATGGACTTCACACGGTATACTTCATGCTATTGTTCTTTTATTGTGCACGCCTTGCAAATATAATACCTTACGTGTGATAGTGTATGAGGAGTCTGTAGTACGCGCATTGGTCATCATTCAATTTGCACGGTTTAGATAGCAGTAATCTCTTTTAAATTTCAGCTCCAAAATATTTTGGCATCAACATGCTTTTTGCAATTTCAGAGATTTCGATTTTCACCGAAGGTGGCACGTTGTGTTTGACTGGATTATAAGCAAGCCGGGAGGTGAGTTGATTTTCCATTAATATGAAATTGTGTAGACCTAGACCTTATAATTGATGCGAAGGAAATCATGATGATGATTATAATATTATGGTGGTGCTGAGGTGTGAGCAAAGAAGTTTGGGAACTTGGGACCAACGGGAGAACCCCACCTCTATGGGCAAATCATGCATGTAATGATAGTCATCGTGTGGTTTCCACCTCATCTTGACCCCTTTATTGGCACCATGTTCCCAGTGGCACTCATTTACTCCGTCCCCATTAAATTCCACCAACACCAATACACTGTCAGAGGGCATAAATCTGCATTGCTATAGTCCTTACGCACCCATACCTTCGTCCAAGTAGGCCTACCTGTTTCAGACAGGTTAAGTGCGAGTCACTTGATGGGTAAGACTTGACACTACCAGCACCGCCTACATTTTGCTTGTTCTGTCACGTCTGTCAGGTTGTTGCACACGTTGGCCAAAATATTGAGCTAGCTGTGACCTAAAAATTGATGTTCATTTCTGGATTGTCTCGATAAAATAGGTTAAGAAACGGCGCATGATCAAAATTGATTATGTCGTGGTGAAAATCAATTTTTCTCAATAGACAAAATGGGTTAAAATTCGTGGAAACATTTCGAAATGTAAAATGATGTTGTTGGGCATAATCCATCCCACTCGATCGCGCTGTTTTGAATGTAATTATTGATTTGTTATAAAATTCATGTTTTGTTTTGATGACATTGATAGACCATCTGCTGCAAATATTAATATTTATAATTGTTGCATTCAACAATTTTATCAGACCACACAGCGGCTTCCAGGCAAGTGTTTAACTCATGCAATGTGTGACACGTCGTTTTCATTTAATTGAGTTATTCACAACTAGTTTTTTGACAAGAAGAAGCACTCAAATAATGCACTTAAAGTTATATCTTGATCCTGTAAATTATAAAAGGGATGGGTTCAAAATTCTGGTAAAGTGAATGACAAGTGAAATGAAAGATGTTATATTATTACAAGCTCTCTTATCTCATGTGCTTTTCCCCAGGCAAACAGTGAGAGCCGAAAAATGGGTTCGATGGATTTTCTAGGAGCCATGCAGGAAGGTCTGACTCAAATCCTCCAGTGCGGTATCTGCCAAGAGAGGTTCCAGGCGCCGAAGATCCTGGCGTGCCACCACATCTTCTGCTCTAGGTGCTTAGAGGGACAGGCCAGCGGCGGTGAGATCGTCTGCCCGGAGTGCATCACCATCCACAACCTTCCCTCCAGCGGCATCCATGGCCTCGTCAGTGACGCCAAGATAGCAGCCCTTTTGGAGCTGCAGGAGCGCTGGCTCCTCGGCATCCAGGAGACAAGAGCTGGTGGCGGCACGGAGGAGATGAACTCACTCAGGGTCGAGTTCCACCGCCTGAGGGCATGCATCGACGACTTCAACCGCTGCGATGACCTCTGGGAGAGAGTCCAGCAGTCATCGGAGGAAGACATCGCCGGCATGAGCAGTGGCAAGCCGATGGACAACGCTCTAGCACTCTTACGGAAGCGAAGGCGCCTCCTGCACCAGAAGCTTGATGAATTCCTCAGGGAAGAGACGGCTGCGATTCAGGCGAGGGTCAAATATGAGTTCATCCGGGCAGGTGAGTACTGCTCATTCGTGGAAGGCAGGCTGAAAGATTTCAGCCAGCAACCAGCTGATCGAGAGCTGAGCCACATGAGGGGACAGTGCGCGACCATCTCCCTCCAAACGAGTCGGCTGCTGAGTACAACCTGCGAGCAGACTGCCAAGATGCCTTTGAAAATTGTCAAGGCGACTGACGACACCAAGAGCCAGCAACCGAGGGCATTCTACGGAGTAGACGTCTCGGTGCAGGTCTGTCTCGATGATGACTTGGCGAAGAAGCTAGAAAGAGCCCAGAGCCTTCCTCCAATTGGCTACGTACCTCCACTACGGTCACGGAGGGACTCAGTCGACAGCGACTCAACACTTTGCAGCCGCAAGAGTCTCCACTCTCTATACGGTGGAAAGTTCATCGTCAACCGCAACCACAACTACGAAACTGTTGTGAAAAAGCCTCGCGAGTATGGAGACATACACAAGATGAAAGTCTTTGGAAGGAGCTGGTTTCAAAGTGGAAAGAAGCGATCGATTCTAGGTCCTGCAGGAATGGCCGTAGTGCGTGATAATCTGGTGGCCATCACTGACTCGGCAAACTCCTGCGTGCGAGTATGTACCTTGTCAGGCTTATCCCCTAGACGTTTACTCGCCCACGACGGGATGTTCTCCAACTTCGGCAACCCACAGGCGGTGTGCGTGGACCTGCCTCAACGTCATCTCTACGTCACTGACAAAGACAACGCATGCGTGGTGATCCTTGACATTGACACCGGGGAGGATTTGAACACCATCACGTGTTCGGGTCACCGACCAATCGGCGTTGCCTTGGACCCGGACTCGGACACCCTGTACATTTGTTGCGAGGAGACGCACGCAGTGGTCATGTACCGTACAGACGGCACTCTAGTCGGTCAGATCGGTGAACGCGGAAGGGAGCCAGGCCAGTTCTTATACCCGCATTCTCTCGCTATAAGCCCCGAGAACCGCCTGTGGGTGACGGACACCAACAACAATCGCATCCAGGTAAAAGTTTGCATTTCGACTAGACTTTTGGCTCCAGCTAGTCTCTTTCAGACTTTCACAAATTCACTTTAAAGTAACAGGTTCTCAAAACAATGGCTTCTTTAGCTACTGTTCCGAAGTAGGCCCTACTTTGATTAATACAGTAACTTCGATGAAATACCACATCTGTATTCTAGTTTTGGATGATGGAGACGTAATGTTAATGAAACACAAAGTCACCTCAACCATCACCGAAACCCGTATGCTTTAAGATAGAAAGAAGCAAATGCCGACAATTGAGTAGGAGAGCCTCCTCACCAATTCACTAAGCCCCTCCCACTGATGGCAATCCTATGTATTCTGATTTCTTACAGGTGTTTACCCTCTCCGGTAAGTTTATCACAAGACGGTGGGTTCCAGGGGCAGCGGGCTGGGCCAGCTCAATCACCCAAGGGGAATCACGATCGACGACCGTGGCTTCGTCCTGGTAGCAGACACGGGCAACCAGCGTGTCCAGATCTTCGACGCCACGGGGAAATCGCTCCTAGTCTTCGGCCGGGAGGACTGCACGCCGATCGGGGGTCCGAGGACGAGCGCTGTGCCTGGAGGTGTGAGGCACCAGGGCGTGGCTGGACCGGTGGGCGTGGCATCGACAGGGTCAAGAGGGATGAGGGGCAAAGTGTTTGTCAGTTTCCAAGGAGATCCTAGGATCGTTGCTTACTTAGTGCAGTATCAGAGATAGACTGAATTCATTTCCCCTACACAATACGCTAGCTGGGTGTGTATCGTATAATACTAACCATTTACTGTTCAGAGTTATATTCAAAAAGGCCTGAAGTTTCGATCCTGCGAGGATCGAAATGCCAGGCGTCGATTTCACCAAACTCTTCGGAACTTACTATCAATCGTATGATTTTTGATGCATTGAAGCCCTACGTAAAATGGGTCCCCTACGATAGATTATCCTTCATAACTCGAGCTAAGATCGATCGCAGGGCTTCGTGAAACCCACCCCAGGTCTTCTAGAATCGAAACGTCGGGCCCACCTAACTCTGAGCATTTTAGTTTTTATTTCAGGGCATTATTTTGGTTCATGAGCACTTTGCAGCACTTTTTTACTTGTACACAATCATGTATAACATTTCGCATTAGTAAAGTTGTAGTTGTAGTATAAATTTACAATTTTGAAACAAGGATTCAAAACCCGTTGTGAGAAATTTCCGCTGGTAGACCTAGCTCAGAGATGAGTCTTTTCTAAATGATCCAGAAGGGTGTGTTCTTGAGCCTTCTCATCTCAGAGATGACGATCGTAAAAACTCTGCATTTTTGCAGAGGATTTAAAAAATATTCAAGCAGACTTTTCCCTTTGTATTACCACCAACGATGTTAAAGTCTGATGACGTAATTTTTAGATTCTGTTTGTTTGATATGTTGTTAAGTTTTGTTTGTCTATTTGCTTTTTTAACCCGCAGTACGGCTTTAGAGTCCAGTGTTGTTTTCCAGTGTTGTTTTTAACGAATACCGATTCTTCTTACAACACTGATTTTTTTTTTCAAACTGACTATCTCTTAATAATTTTGCAATAGCCTTTGATTCAGTTCATGTTTTTAAAAATCATGTGGCTATTAGTATTATGATAAGAAAATCACTCAATAAAATTAAACAATTCAACACAAACTGTAAATAATTTGTGGACGGTCAAATATTCTAACAAATTGCAGCTACCATTTTTATTCAAAATGTGTTTATACACCACGTTAACTGGGACACACGGTGAATTATGTTGAAAACCTGTATTTTCTTCTTCAGTCATTGAGAGGTGAACGAAGAAAAATTGATTGGAGCGGGATACGAACCGGCGACCTCCTGAATACCGTTTACCTGAATCCCGCTCCATTCAATTTTTCTTTGGCCACCTTTCAATGACTTAAACATTTAGTCAGTTTTCCCCTGTGGTTATTTGATGATTATAATTTGTTGTTTTTTTCTTCAGACATATTTGTTTACAAATAAATGTTTACCATGTTTAAAATAAAGTGCGCATCTCACAAAACTAACTTTTATAAAACATTTGTAAAAACCAAGTCACAATAATTATTTTACATTTTCGTAACAAAAGGCAACGGTCTGATGGCCAAAGTTCCTTTGTTTCAATGCATTCTGCTAACTTCTTTGAAAATTGAGATAATACTTATAATAATTTAGTGTTAATATACTCCAAAATAATGAAACAGTTTTTTTTAGGCAAGATTTCTCCCATTATTCTCTTTCAATTTGTATAACGAAATATTTGTCTTTGGTATTTTACGCTGCCCCTCTATACTAGTTTTGTTTCCATTGTTATTGAAACGTGCATTAGTTGTAATACATTACTGGTAACCAGAATAATTAAATAACAATATAAATATCAACTATTAACTGAATTTTAGGTTATATCACCTGGTTAATTTTGGAAATTCGTGCAATAAATAGGGGTGAACATTTCAGGGACGTTTTGCCAGTTTCTTATAATTATGACAGAAAAATTCATAAAATGACCCACAAAGCAATATGGCTTTACTGAATACATAGTACTTTAAAGGTAGTATCATACTTTGGTAAGAAACCAAAACAGAAATGTTCACGGATTTACCTATAACTTACAGGGTATGAAGATGGTGCTGGTAGAAACGTACCATTAAAATGTTTCCGCCTGAAGTGGTGTATTTATCCAGAAATTAGTAAAACAACGACCGGAAATCTTTTTGATCTTTTACAAGATCAAAAATAAAAAGAAAAGACTTAAGAAATACTGTGGCTGTTTTTCAATGTGTTCTCAAAATGTGGGCACCGTATGGGACGGAAATTTTCACCGATGACTGTTACTGTATCTTCCTTGATATTTTTGCCCATGAATCTGTACTTCTTTGACAAAAACCAAAGTATGATACTACCTTTAAATGGATGCACTGACTAAATCAGCCGAAGCCGAAGCCAGAGCCACAGCCTCTGTCGAGGTTTGGGAAAAGGCTAGTCATTCAAATCGACAAAAATTCACGGTCAAAGTAAACTCGGAAAAACAAATTTAATACTGAAATGGAAACGTTAGACCTGATGTTTTATTTATCTATCTATCAGATCGGAAAAAAGCCGTCCAACTCTCGGAAATTCACGTGAACATCTCGCGGCCAAGTTCGCGATACGCGCTGCGTTCACCTCATTCGCTGCCACTGCGGACTGACTGTATAAAGTGCTCATCCACGTCGGTGAAGGGCAAGCCTAATTTGCATAATTACATGTATTATCTATGTATTATTCTTTTAATCATCGAATACAGTGCACTACAGGGTGAACACAGAAAATTAGTTGAAGCGGGATTCGAACCTAATCTCCGAAATACCGTACCTTTCTTTGTTCGTTTGGCAGTTATAGAAGCCATGAAACCACGCACATTTTGTATTTAAGAAGTCTGGATGGCTCAAGTGGAAAAGCAGTCCAGACGGAACCAACTTATATCTGGAGAAACGAGTTTTGTGGCGAACTTTTATTCAAAAAATGGTAATGGCATGCAGTCGTATGGGAATTATGGGGAAAATAAAACAAAAATCACTTTATGTTATCGATCTATACGAATAAATATGAATATAAAAAAAATGTTTGGAACTTGTATTTATTAGACTGGCAAGATCAATGATGAGTTTTTCTTGTTTTCAGCCTTGACTTGGTAAACAAATACTGTATGGCGAGGCATTACGTCATCCTCTGACGTCATCGGGCTTCATCCTCACGATGACGTCATCACTGGAGTATGTATTTGAACCGATCCTCGAATCTTTGTTGCCTGCAAAAATAATACAAAGAAATTCATGTATGCGGACATAGTTCCGTGGTTTGGTCAAGTCATCCAGGTTTTTTTTTTCAAAGTGAAGTTAGTGCAGTTGATGTTAGAAAAGTGACGGTGCTCCTTAAATGACATTGGCCGCTGTGTACAGGGCGACTTTTGAAAAAGCAACCGATACGCACTCTTTAGTGTGTTTGGGGTGGTCCACTTTGCTCACGGTTTGGACTCCGTTGGTCACGCTGTCCTTTAGTTTGGTCTGAGTTGGCGAGGGCATGATGACAGGAATGGTCATCTTGGGTTTCAGCCTCAACGCGTACATCTTTTCGTAGTAGCCGATGCTAGCTGCAGTGGCTTCCAGCACTTCAGGGATGACGTTGCTCAGGTCGATTGGCTTCTCCACGTGCGGCTCCAGCCCGGCCGTCTGAAACGCGCGATCGTATTGACCGATGATCTTATTGATGACCATGAGCCTGGAGGAGTAAATCCAGGTCTTCTTCTCCTCCTTGATGGGTCGCCACTTGTTCATGTTGGGCGAGAAGGGGATACCGACTGCATTGCAGTAAGCACACAGCACACCCATGGGATTCTGCAAGAGGTCATCAGCATCGATGATGATTGGCTCCTGGTGGAGGTCATTGGTCACGTGCTCGAAGAGGTCATACATCTCCTTATAGACCAGCCCCTTGGGGAGGACCTGGTTCAGCTTCAAGTTGAGAAACTTCTTGGCGAAGTACCTGTTGACCAGAGTATTCATGGAGAGGAAGACGCGAGCCGGATGCCGGATGAGGAACGTGTGCCGGTATCCGGCCGGTAACTTGTCGAAGTGACCGTTCACGGAGTACGCGAGCTCCTTACAGAAGAACATCTCCTTCTCCGGAGCGCGGGCCTCCATGATCTTCTGGACCCAGGTGTATGTGTAATACGGATCTCGGACCACGGACTCCAACACCGGTATTTTGATCTGATTCTCTGGCCCGATGTGACAGGCAGCGGTGAACAGTTCGTGGCACACCTGGACTCGGTCACCGAGTGCGCTGATGCATCGCTCGAATGCCGTGGACAGAGAGCGGGGCGGGGCCCACAGCAAGACCCGTATCGGCTCCGGTTTCGTCCGCTTTTCGGTCATGTTGACACTGGGTTTTTTCGTCACGTATCCATTGCAGGTAGAGTTATCCTGCATTTAATGGAAATCAACAAGGAGCGATTACTTTAGTGGTATAAACATACAGCTTGAGATTGTCGTTATCATAAGAAGAAACATGTTCGTCATTTGCTGCAAGATATGTGACGCAACTCCTATACATTGTGTCTTCCATTGTGTTCCAGAAATCTGAGGAATTTCTGTAAAGGATTCCATGGGTGGGTTCGTCAACAATACAACAAGAGTGTGTTAGGGTGTAGGAACACTATGGGGGATGCACACTGTCACATATCTTGCAGGATATACATTTCACGCCTTTAAAAAAAAAAACCGGGACTGTAGAAAGTAAGTTGTTCTTTGGAAGTTTCGATCGGCCAGAAAGACATTGTATTTTGTTCACTTAGTAAAATCGTTCAGGTGCATGCATTCAAATGCATTATTTTTGATAAACCATTTTAGGATCAATTGGGAGTTTATAGTAATCTCATCTCTTTGAATTAATGGCCACTTTTCAAAAAGAAAGCTACGGCACTGTCACTGTTATACTTTTGATTAAGTGACAACAACCATCATCTTGAATTAATTATGACTCTTTTGGCTACGAATTTGGAGTAAATACTTCATTCAAAACGGAAACGGTTTTTCAACTTCAAAAACCACAACCATAAAAATAGTTCGGATGACAAGGACGACGAAAGAAAAGAGCCAAGCCATAATTCTGAAAACGGCTCCATAATGACGACACTTGCTACATTATTGTTGGATGACATGCCTAGTTGGACGTCAATGCCCAAGTACTGGGGCCAAAATTTCCATTGAGCTGTTAAGCACAAAAAGATTGCTTAGCACAAAAATGTCTTGCTCAATAAAACAAACTACCTTTAAACATGCCTATCTGGTATTCATGGTCAGCGAACATAACAACAGCCAAAGAACAACTTCACAAGTGATACACAACACGTGGAAATTTGCTTGTTAATCCTGATTAAGACACAAAGTTCATGTTAGCAAATGTTTGTGCTAAGCAGGGCCGTGAAAATGGCCCCTGTAACTATGTGGATTCTACGCGTATAGCCCACACAAAGAATATATAATGTTTTAAGGCCGTCTAACATCACATGAGTTATTGAAAAGCGAACAAAGAAAAATTGGCTAGATCGGAGCGGGATTCGAACACGGTCGACCTCCTGAATACCGTACAAGCGCATACCAACTGAGCTATCTATCCCTACGTTGGTGGTGTCCCAAAAAGGCCAAATAGTCAATTTGGGACACCACCAAACATGAACAATCCTGATGGGCTACTCGGTGTCTTTTTGCTCACAAAAAAATTGCTCAGCTTCGGATGTCTGACTTACTTTTCCAAGATTCTCGAGCGCAATACACAGGCAGAATAACGGCGAAATAATGAGACATTTCAGGACTTCTTGCAGTCTGCCAAGGAGCCACATGGTAGCTTTACCCAACATTCGTCTGCATCGGCGCATTGTGAATGGAATGTTGATGTTTAAAGTCCATAAATTGCTGGCTTGTCATCAAACCATAGAGTTAAATTTAACCATTGATCTCCATTAGAAAGACTTAACTAACTACTATATGCAACAAACCTATACCTTGATCTGCGTGAATCGCAAGTGAACGCGACGCTGTGTGTTCTTAGGCTAGGCCCGACGCGCGCGTAATCTGTAGAGGAATTATTAGGCACCCATAGGCACGTTCTCACACACCAAAAAAGCGCGACTATTTGGGTCACGATTTGGAGCGCGACCCAAATAGTCGCGCTTATTGTGTGGGAACACAAATAATCGCGACTATTAGTGCGATTTGGAGCGCGCTCCAAATCGCACTAATAGTCGCGATTATTTGTGTTCCCACACAAATAAGCGCGACTATTTGGGTCGCGCTCCAAATCGCGACCCAAATAGTCGCGCTTTTTTGGTGTGTGAGAACGTGCCTATGGTCAACGAATTTTAAGCCCAGGGGCCAATTTCATAGAGCTGCTTAAGCACAAAATTTGCTTAAGCATGAAAAGTCTTTCTTGATTAAACAGTATTACCAAACAAATTTTCATGTGATGTTTACCGCTTTTGACTTGTATTCAGCCATTATTTGCTGAGCATAACATTCACAAGGGGTTTTGGCTGTCATACTGATTTTATGTACCAAGGATTTTGGTGCTTAAGCACATTTTGGTGTTTAAGCAGCTCTATGAAATTGGCCCCAGGAGCCAATTTCACGGCCTTGCTTAGCACCTTGCTTTGGCTGTTGTTCGCTGACCATGAATATCAAATGGAATCTTATAGCGGTGGTTAATTGTTTTATTGCCTTTATTGGGCAAGACATGTTTGTGCTAAGCAACTTGTTGTGCTTATCAGCTCTATGAAATTGGCCCATGTCCCACGAGGCAGTCGGTTCCATCAGGCAATCTCCAGCTCCAAGAAGAAATAGCATTCATCAAGATATTTGTATAAGATAGTGAGAAACTGCCAGGAAAATGTCTCTTATGTGCCTACTATATGGGCCTACTGGAACTTTCCTTTTGTATGGGGTATAGATAGGTGCCTCGTGAGTTGCCTGTAAAATTTGCCCCGTGCCACCGCGGATGAGAATGCTATGCTAAGCAAATTACACCAACCGAATACAGGACGAAAGCGATAACCATCACATGGCTATACACCACGTAAAGATTTGGCTAGAAACAATAATTTTATTATGTATAGCCTATTGTATGCTTATGTTAAGGAAGGCTTTCCATGCAAAGCAAAGTTTTGTACTTTAGCAAGCCCAGGGAACCAACCCAAAGGCTTATTTTATACAAACCATTTTGATTAAAACTCAACAGCTAGCCAATAGGAATTCTGCACCATTCGACTAGTACCATTCGACAGGTTTTTGCTTGAGCATCAAGAATGAAAATCGCATGCAATTCTACAACACGTTTTACTCAGTGAGACATTTCTAATTTATTGTTACATTCTTTGAATTTGCGCCAAGACCAAGTTCTCAACAAAAACTGGGCTCTCCACTCAAACCGCTTTGCCAATTTGGAGACATTTCATTTCATTTTTCATTTATTATTTTTTGCAGGAACATTCATGCATGTATTAATTTTTTAAAAATTCAGACTATATCCCTTTCTTCGTTGGTGTTATAGGGGGGAAATAAGATATGAATCGAATTGAAAATCTCTGCTGAACTTCAAGGTAACGAATGAGATTCTAGAAATAAATCTAGTCAAAGCACGCACAAATTAACCGCCAGTGTGTATTGACCCAATGACGATATTACCATTTCCCGTTTCAACACTGCATATCATAACCTTTACTGGTATTTTAAAGGTAATATCATACTTTGGTTTTTGTCAAAGAAATACAGATTCGTGGGCAAAAATTTCAAGGAAGATACAGTAAAAGTAATCTGTGAAAAATTCAGTCCCATAGCCTACGTTGCCCACTTTTTGAGAAAACAGCGAAAAACGGCCACAGTATTTCTTAAGTGTTTTATCTTTTATTTTTGATCTTTTTCAAGATCAAAAAGATTTTTGTTCGTTGTTTTACTAATTTCTGGATAAATACACCATTTCAGGCGGAAACATTTTTACAGCATGTTTCCGACCAGCACCATCTTCATACCCTGTAAGTTAAATGTATATGTGAACATTTCTGTTTTGGTCTCTTACCAAAGTATGATACAACCTTTAAGAGTGGTCATTTTATAGTAAACTGACAACTTATGACATGCAATTGAAAACGCCAGTACAAAAAATCAAATACAGCAAACTTGGTAATACTAATTTTGTTTTGAATATATAAACACTGCCTAATACACCTTACCTCATCTGCTGCAGCTTGAGTTTGATCTCCTGTCGACATAACCAGTTCCTACATGTAGTACTTCTCAAATAATTCAGCCTTATGGGCAAATTGCGTCAATCTTGCAGTTGATGTAACTTCAAGCATATAACCTATGCTCTAGCATGAAGCTATGTTATGTGTCTGTGGGTAAATTTAAATGGCGCGTGATGGCAATTCACATGACACGCCCGCACACCAAGAACGACTCTACAAAAGCAAATATTCTCTGATCCACATTTTCTTGAGGGTATACCAGGAGATTTCCAAACTTCGTCAGTGATGGCTCTGACGCTTGCATAAAAAATCCAACACGTATACCACGTCATACAGTCATGCATCGCAAAATGTACAACTTGGATATGGTGAGGCTGGTCGGTGACATTTTACAACCATCAGCCATTGTCATGTCATGTAGCTGAATGATGTCTAGTTTATTATATATGCATGTACATTTTCTTTCTCGAATTCTTCATATAAAAAGACTTATTATACTGGAAAATCCTTTATGCGATATCGACCTTGAAACAGACTTGCCTCGGAGACAATAATTCCTTAATACACAAAAAGCAGTCAGGCCTACAAGCATTCAGTGTGCAATAAATACGTACAAACAACCAAGTCCCTATTATGCCTCAGTAACTATAAATTATCACAAATTGTATATTGGTCTACTATTGGAATAAAGGTGAATAAAATTACCAAACATCTTCGCGCGCCTTTATTTACCTTCATAAATATCTGGAGTCAAACATGCACGATTTTACACCGAAAAAACAAACAAAAATAAGATAAAATTTAAATTTCTATCAATGATCTTGAATTCTGCAAGCCATTCAATTCAAAGGTGGACAAAGAATACCGGCTGAAGCGGGATTCGAACCTGCGACCTCCTTGTGGTTTATTTGATATTTTAATATTTGATATAATTATTGACAACTATTGATTCGAGAGTGAGATTATTATTTGCTCAAAATCTTATTCATCTTTCCTTCTTCAAAATATTAGCCGTTTGAAAGGTACTAGCATACTTTGGTATCATACCAAAACAGGAATATTCACAGATGTACCGTTAACTTGCGGGGTATAAAGATATATAAAGATAAAGATATATTTTTTCTGCATGAAATGCTATATTTTTCCAGAACGGAATACAATAAAAGACCAAAAACAGTTTTGATCCCGGGGTGAGATCACAACTGTGAATAGATTTTAAAAATACCGTGAGCGTTTTTCACTGTTTTCTTAAAAGATGGGCACCGTATGGGACTGAAAATGTCACAGATGACTGATTATTTGTTTCTTTTTCTATAATGTTGCCCATGAATCTGTATTTCTTTGACACAAATCAATATATGAAGCTTCCTTTAAAATGTCAATCTTCTTAAAGTTGAATTGGCTGAAACGCGTCAGTACACGTTCAACGGCCGCATGCAAACCCCCATGGCCCGACATGATGTAACAAAAAAATCCATTTCCCGGAGTACAAAATTCTCCCAAACACCGACTCGTCTAAACCTGACAACAAAATAGAGTTTCTTCGTACTTGACCTATAAAAAAAGCAAAGTTATTTAGTGATACTACCCGCATGCTGCCGTTATACTCTCTCCTTTATTTTAAGCACATAAAATCAGTTGGCAATTTTAAGCTGGCAATGGTTTTGATTTTCAGACTGCCAAAAAATCTAATTTACCCAGCCTATAATTTATATAGATTCCTAAATGATTTTACGTGCTTAAAATAAACGAGCAAAACGCTTTACTCACGTGAATCCCAAGACAAACTAAGTTTTAAATTTTAGATTAAGCACACGGTTGCCATTTTTATGTTTAAAATTAATAACCAGTTGACTTAGAAATGTCAGATGTAGAACACATGCGGAGTACAAGACAGTTGTAACAAATGATAGCTATTTAGGTATACAGTATGTCTGTCTAAAGATAGACGTTTCTCTAGAACTGTCATACAGGGTTACTTTCGACAAACATCATGAAGTATTTCATTAAAGGACTCTTTAACATTGTTTTGTGCTCGAATGTGATTACATTTATTTCAGATTTTTCTTTTGTTTTTGTTGTTCTACCCGCATTTTATACATTTTATTAATTCTTCGGGGCCTAAGTTCAAATTTGCATGGCACTGTACAAGAACAAAATTAAAATCATCTAGGCTAATATTCAGTTGAATTATACACAATCCGACAACCGTAGCATACGTCACTTTACGTCATTTTGGATAGGAATTATGTTTGTCTTAATTCAAATTTCGCTCAAGTGGAGATGCTTTACTTACCATTTCATCTTTTTCTCAGAATATCATCAAAAGCCGAGTTTCCACTACGGGGAATTACACAAATACGACCTTTAAACTGGCAAGTATTGTGCTATATGATTGTCGTGTACATAGGCCCCTATACATTTTTATATAGATCGGATTTTAGCGCTCGGAAATAATTCCAGTTCACTGCCGTCATGATAATTTCCAAATGACCCTGATAATTCTGCTATACTAGATGATAAACTGCTGAATACCGTGGTTGAATATTATGTATTATAATAGCATTATACACTCAAATAAACACAGCTAGAGCTTTGTGGCCTTTTCTTAGGTCAAGGCCACCGTAGAATCTTTCGAGTAACTAAACCTTGACTCTCTTATCAGAAAAAATGATGGTCGTACAGTGTATACAATTGGTCATGGCCTTATTGACTTTATTGATGTAGCTTTACAAAGGGCCAACTTCAAGATTTATTTTCAGCTGCATGCGATAACAAAAACTGTGTATTATTATACGGGTGGTTTGATAAAGCAACACAAAATAAATCAAATTGGTACGTTCGGAAAGAAATGAAAATATGAATTATACACTGAACTTCAGTAAATGGTAAAGAAATCACGCATTCTGTTGGAATGTAACCTCGTGATGCTCGTTCTCGAGTTGAAAAATGGCGGCAAAAAAATTTATTGCACGAAATATCAGTTCAATTCATAGGGTGCCAAAATTCAAATTATTCAGTTCTTTTGCCGGCGAAACATTTGTGAGAAACAGCTAACTAGGGTCAAATAGCCGAGGGGCATGTATACTGTGCGCCAATTTTTCGAGGGAGCACTTGAAACATGACAGTGAAGTGAACATCGGTAAGCGTGCAGTTCTCTTGAAGGTATAATTTTCATACTTGTCGAAGAACTTGTAAATTTATGGGGCAAAATATCAAGAAAGATAGGGTAACTGTCATAACAGTCATCATGTGGAATTCCTAGTTCCATACGGTGCCCCTTTTTTGAGAAAACTGTGAAAAACGCCCACGGTATTTTAAAAATCTTTTCACCGTTATTTGATTTTGAAAAATAACTATAACTTAATTAGATATAGGTAAATCTGTGGATGATTTTTGTTTCAGTATACCACCATAGTATGAGGACACCTTTAATATCAAGTTTCATAATTATGTGGGAGGGGCAGCAGCAAGTGACCGACATCCACATAGTGACGCCAAATACTGAAAATACTAAATGTCAAGGACTTCCGGGAGAAGAGGGCTATAATTTTTTATGAGCCACCGTATACCTATTACATTTGACCCAGATTAGCAAAGAATCGGATCTAACAACTTCAAACAACTCAACCGAACTTCAGCCCCAAAATGCAACGACTAAAAAACTATAAATCAATCAAGCTGTGGGAGCATGCGCCGCGGCAGCAGTGCCGCATCTACCTTCGAGCGGGTACTCCTTCGGTCTTCTGCAATGGGCCCTTTTCCAAACCTCAGCTCCGGCTCCGGCTCCGTCATCCATATTATGCTGAAAATAGAGGTTGTGGGTTTTCATTGAAGCTAAAGCTCCGTTTTCCATTTCAAACCAGAGAATCTACTTCCGAACCACAGCCAAAAGTCTCTATTTTTACCCGTTATTTTAAAATTGACTGAAGAAATGGAGTTGGAGCCGGAGCCTGAGCCGGAGCCGAGGTTTGGAAAAGGGCCCTGATAGCCACCCCCAGGCAGCGACGTGACCCATCCCCATCCCAGCAAAAAATAATGACCCATCTGACGCAACACCGTGTCATATGGACGCCCTACCGGGCAAGTCCTACCAGTAGGTTCTCTCATACAGAGAATTCGCCTGGCAGGATAAAAACTATTATAATAATATCCAGTCTAGCGAGAAAAATGACATAAAAAAACAAACCTACAGACAAAAAATTAAGTAACAAATCACTACAGTGTTATCAATGAAAATGGCGCCTTTTATTTCACATTAAAAATCGTGATTCACAATGTAAAAAAAAAACAGCTGTGCTCATGAGACAAGATGGACGGAATGATTAAAAACTGGATTTTTCTTTCGAATTTTCTTGCTCTTAAGACGGCAGATTTAGAAAATGGACGGCAACATAACAGACAAGATAACAATCGACTGCTAAAAGGAACACAATCATAAAATTAAATCTTTCTTGAATTAAAAAAGAAAAAAAATGTGAACTTGTTGAAATGATGCAAGCAGTGAACAAATTGCATTTAGCAGTGGTGAAGTTTGTAATTATGTCAATTTGTTTTTTCGACCAGAACGACCGTAGATGAAGGTTTGAATTATTTAGACTTATTCTAAAAACTCACTGTTTTATCAAGTCGCACCTAAAAGGTGGGTCAAAAAGAAGTTGACCGGAATTGGTGATGTTTTTTTTTTAACAAACAAATGACGCTCAAACGTTCAGTAAAGCAAATATTTAACAAACATTCTCTCCTGCATATTAGAAAAAAGAATGGAACAAATTGATCATTCCTAAGAGGGGTTATGTCTATTTCTATAAAAGGTACTCATTTTGCAAGCTGTCCATAGAATGTTAAGTAAGTACCAAACGGTATTTACTCTACATTTGTTTTGTCAAGTGTTCCATTGTGAACTTGTAGGCCTCATTTGTTTGTTTTGAAAAAACATCACCAATCCCGGTCAAATTCTTTTTGACTCACACTGTATATTCATTGGAGGACATCAAATGTGACATGAAAATAATCAGCCAGCTAAAGCATACTGTTACTACCTCCTACTAGCAATTATATGCAGGTAGCAATGTGATTCTACTGCAGTGATTGGATATCAAAGGCTATTGTCTATATGCTGATGTGTATCAAATATTCTACTGGTAGTCTTAAAGGTATGGTACAGGATTGGTAACAAACCAAACAGAAATGTTCACAGATATACCTATATAACTTACACGGTATAAAGATGGACATGATAGAAACCCCCTGCTAAAATGTTTCTGCCTGAAATGCTATATTTGTTTAGAAAAGTGTAAAACAAATACTTCAGGTCTCGGCGAGATCAAAAACATTCTTTATGTTTTATAAGAAATAAAGAGGCTTTTTTCACTATTTTCTCGGGACTCATATTTATAGCTACACTAAATTTTCAAAGGTGTGTTATTTCAGGAACATACTGGATCAGACAAAGTGCGAGTACTGTTCTGTGACCTTCATGTATTATACCTTCAAGCATAAATACTGCTCACTACAAGTATGCCATACTTGGTAATACATAATATTTCAAGACATGAATTCAAGTGTAGGTTTCTATGTGAGAACCACTGTATCTCCTTAGAGATTCCATGCATGGTGTTACTGCAATGGTATACCAGTCCAAACATTGAGTAGACGTCTGGTTCTATGTGAGAAACGCTGTATCTCCTTAGAGATTCCCTACATGATGTTACTGCAATGGTATACCAGTCCAAACATTGAGTAGACGTCTGGTTCAATGTGAGAACCACTGTATCTCCTTAGAGATTCCCTACATGATGTTACTGCAATGGTATACCAGTCCAAACATTGAGTAGACCTCTGGTTCTATGTGAAAACCACTGTATCTCCTTAGAGATTCCCTACATGGTGTTACTGCAATGATACACCAGTCCAAACATTGAGTAGACCTTTAATTCTACGTGAGAACCGCTGTATCTCCTTAGAGATTCCCTACATGGTGTTACTGCAATGGTATACCAGCCCAAACATTGAGTAGACCTTTAATTCTACGTGAGAACCGCTGTATCTCCTTAGAGATTCCCTACATGGTGTTACTGCAATGGTATACCAGCCCAAACATTGAGTAGACCTTTAATTCTACGTGAGAACCGCTGTATCTCCTTAGAGATTCCCTACATGGTGTTACTGCAATGGTATACCAGCCCAAACATTGAGTAGACCTTTAATTCTACGTGAGAACCGCTGTATCTCCTTAGAGATTCCCTACATGGTGTTACTGCAATGGTATACCAGTCCAAACATTGAGTAGACCTTTAATTCTACGTGAGAACCACTGTATCTCCTTAGAGATTCCCTACATGATGTTACTGCAATGGTATACCAGTCCAAACATTGAGTAGACCTCTGGTTCTATGTGAAAACCACTGTATCTCCTTAGAGATTCCCTACATGGTGTTACTGCAATGATACACCAGTCCAAACATTGAGTAGACCTTTAATTCTACGTGAGAACCGCTGTATCTCCTTAGAGATTCCCTACATGGTGTTACTGCAATGGTATACCAGTCCAAACATTGAGTAGACGTCTGGTTCAATGTGAAAACCACTGTATCTCCTTAGAGATTCCCTACATGGTGTTACTGCAATGGTATACCAGTCCAAACATTGAGTAGACCTCTGGTTCTATGTGAAAACCACTGTATCTCCTTAGAGATTCCCTACATGGTGTTACTACAATGGTACACCAGTCCAAACATTGAGTAGACCTTTAATTCTACGTGAGAACCGCTGTATCTCCTTAGAGATTCCCTACATGGTGTTACTGCAATGATACACCAGTCCAAACATTGAGTAGACCTTTAATTCTACGTGAGAACCGCTGTATCTCCTTAGAGATTCCCTACATGGTGTTACTGCAATGGTATACCAGCCCAAACATTGAGCAGACCTCTAGTTCTAACTGATATATCTCCTTAGAGATACCCGACATGGACTTTAATTTACCAGTTCAAAAATTTGAGTACACCTGTGGCTTTATAAGAGCCAAATTATTTTTGACCCACAGACGTGATTAATTGCTTGCAAGACACATAGAGGAGTCAGGGAATATCTCTTGGAGAATCTGAAATATTTTTGAGATTTTCTCCCGAACTCACTTGGGTTACTCACAGTCTCACAGTGTTTACACATGAATTATTTAAATTCAAATTTATACATATAAAAATTTTAAACGAATACAAAAGCTGTTTTTATTGCAGGAAATTTTTGTTTAAAAAATTGGTATTACACAGAATATTTATCCAGAAGATAAGATTAGTCAAACTTTCTCCAGCCTGGGAGCTGATGTCACTCAGCTGCTAAGCATGATTAAATCCGCTAAGCAAGGAAAAAGGTCTGCTTAGCAAAGACAGGTTACCAACCAAAATTTGGTGAAGTGTACATTGCCTGCGGCTGGCTCCCGGTCTATTTTAACTTAGCATAGATATCAGCTAAGCAATATATCTTTCTGAGCAGTTTTGGAAACTAGTGCTCAAATTGGGATGTTTTTTCGTGGAATAAGGCAACACATTCATCATAGGATACCGCCAGGCCCTGAATGAGAAAAAGAAAACAAGAGAAATCTGTCAAAACCAATTAAACCTTGAATCCTTTCAAGTTTATTTTAATTGTGTATCTGCATTATTTTGTTAAGGATTTCTGTGTTGTATCGATTAATAGGTCTAGGTATGCCCTTATAAGCTCAGACTTTTTGTCACCATGCCTCCATCTGTACCATTTTCTTTAATATTCTACAGCTTATTGTTTGAAAATGAATATAGAAGGAAATAAATGCCATTGAATTGAATTGAATCTGTTTACATTTCAACCACTTTTGGATAACATTTTTGCATTTTTGCAGGTTGCACACATGGCATAATTAATTATTAAGACAATTGCTCATTCACTGCATCATACGCAACTGGCTGAAAGTTGCATTGATCCAAATTTGAGATATCGATCCTAACTAGTAAGATGAGCTTTGAAACAGTGTGTAACACTTGCATCGCTGTTTTCCTCTGTCTGTTGAAAGCTGAGACAATTAAGGAGCTTTTTTGATAAGTTTACAAATGTTTTGATTCAAGCTCCATTACCTTCAGTGATGTCCCTCAGGAACTGGTGCAGGACCATCCGAAGGGCGCCCTCACTAGTCTTGATGAGGTCAGTCACAAATGCTTCCCCGCCTTCGCTGCAGAAGATCTGCTTCAAGCGATAGTCACTGATCAAATGCCGTAAGGTCATGACCCCTAGTGCCAAAAAGGCCAAAAGACAAAACAATTTGTCAAACTTACGTTCTCGATTGAGAATAATCATTGGTTGAGAATTAGTCACAGTTTTTCAGTTGTCGCTTGTCAAACTAGCGAGGATGTACTCACCTATCAGTGCAGTGTCCTGCGACTGATCTTTCCTGCGTAGAAATTCCATCAAGTGCGACACTAGACCCAGAGAGGCGAGCTTCATATGGACAACAGTCTGCAACGACAGGTACAAACATGGTTAACTCTCAATAATGCTAATATTGGGTTCAACAGAAAGAATTGATAGAGCTTGGAGTTGCAGGTTTAGAATTGGGTGTTTTAGGGCAAGGGGTCAGGGGTTACTTTAAGACTCACTTCTCCGAAGGCTACCATGTCATGGAGAAGCATCAGACTGGCTCTTCTGGTCTTCTCATTGCCGCTGCGGAGTCCCTGGCAGACCTGGTTCCCACAGGTCTCCAACAGGTGAATGGAACACTGCCATCCGATTGGCTTGTCCAGGTTGCAGGTCGGCCTCTGATTGGCTGAGCTCAAAGGCAACTTTGTTTTCAATTTGGGCACTGGAACCAAAATAGTACACATCCAAATTCTGGATTAAAGTTTAAATTTTAGCACTAGAAATGAACAGGAAACTTTATTAAGATTCGTAATTCAATTAATGATTTCTTAAAAACTTATCTTTCAAATGAATTTGATGACCTGCCAAAATCTCATACAGTGCTTGTAAAACCATTAACAAACCAAACAATCATGTGTTAACCTTTGGTAGTCTTCGTAGCTGAGGTCCCATCGGTTTGACCTTCGACCCCTAATGCACCTCTGACCACTTTGGCCGAGTTAGTAGACATCTGACCCAGGACCTGGCTCAGTATCTTATCTCGCTCGGCCAGTGTTTGGGCCATTTCTGATCTGGAAAAAAAAAAAAAAAAAAAAAAACTGAACAAAATGTATTGGAAATTGGCATAAAGCAACAGCCAGAGTTACTAATGCAAACAAACTAAAGCCACAATTTGCATATTCACATGTTTTTATCATAACAAAACTCTGTTTTAACAAAGCCAAGACAAAAAGGGGTCCTCAAGTAAACTGCAGGGATTTATTACTCGCGTTTAAGATTAGGGACCGCCGTGAATTGCCAAACCCTTGGCTCTAAGCCAGGGCTGAAATCAGGTGCACACCCGGAAGTTAACAATCAGAATTTCAGTAATTTTGTTGAATTAACTAAAGGCACAAAAGTTGAAGTCAGGTTTTTCACTTGAAATGTGGGACAGTGTCCTTTTACTTTGAAGGGAAGGAGTGAAGCATCGCATGGTAGGTGATTCTCCGTGCATATTGAAAAACCCAATTGTGTCCTAGATCCAGGTGTCACTAAGTGCATTTAGCCAGTCTTGATGTAAAGTGGCAAACCCACTGGATGGTAGAGTCCCTGGATCATACCTAGATTTATGTCTGTTCTGCCTCTCTTGTGCCTCAGCAGACTCCCTGAGCTGCTTGGTTTCTAGAGGATGAAGAGGCTGGATGATGCAGCGTAGACATTCTGCTGCAAGTGTCTGTAAGAGGGGAGGAACGGTCTTCTAGATCAGTTTTGAGGTTACTGTGAATATTCAGGCAAGATGTTCATGATCTGTCAAATTGACAAGAAAAAATGGTTTCATTTGGCTCACCTGAATCTCTGGCGCCTGGCAAGCAACCCAAGGTCCTACTGTCTGGCAAACACCAGCCTCAAACAGCCTGCTCCTCAACTTCCGGTGAAGTTCTCTCTCCTCATCCAGTTTGCCACTCTCAACTTGTCGATCCTGTTTCGGATGGGCGATCTTCCTTTCATATCCAGCAGTTCGCACGTTGAGTTTGTCCCTTGGGGGCTGTCGGGGTTTTGCTGAGGACGACGGCTTTGCTGTCTCTGTGAAAACGCTTTTACTCAGGTCAAACTTTATTGGGTTTTTCTTAGCCGACTGGGGTCGGTCTCTCCTTGGGATGGTAGTCTTTGGAGAGTCCCCAGACTCATTTGGAGACTGGTTATGCATTGGGGACTCTCCTTTAGGGTCCGGGTCTTTCTTATCGCCCCAAGCCACCCTCCGTTGCTGGATGCTGTTTGCTCGTCTCTCCCTGATCTCCATTTCCTTCTGCCGATGAGAAGTGATGTTCTCGATCTTGAATTGACTTGGGAAGGCCTGATCGACCGTCTTCACGTACTGGTAATGCTTCGTAGGGGCGGAACCTGACAGATGATGCTCCTCACTCCAGCTCCGATGCTCCTCTATCTTGGTCTTGACCTCCTTCTCAACGTTGCTGTTCATTGTCTCCGAAGAGCAACACCTTGCAAATAACTGGACACACTCCACTAGATGTCGCACCAATTCCAGCTCCTCCTTGCCAGGGAGGGGTTGGTCTTGCTTGGGCTGTGATACCATCTGCCACACCTTCATCATGGCTTGCAAGTGCAGGATGTCCAGGTTCCGTTGTTCCTGCAAAGAATCTCTCTCACCAGCGAGCGGGTTAAGATGATGGGTGTACGTGCCAAGGAGATCCAGAACACAGAGAGCTCCCTGGTGGAGCATCATCTTGACATTGGCAGTGTTGAGTCTGCCAAGTTTGCTTGATGACCTACAATGACAAAAAAA
Source organism: Astropecten irregularis (assembly GCA_963971285.1). NCBI lineage: Eukaryota > Metazoa > Echinodermata > Asteroidea > Paxillosida > Astropectinidae > Astropecten > Astropecten irregularis. The sequence goes on along the minus strand of OZ020249.1, from coordinate 19,929,380 downwards.
GAATTTAGGATAACAAATTCAAATCAGTTGATCACTAAGAACTGGTGGATTGGCTGGTTGATATGAGTAGGTTAATTCGAATTAGCACTTTGTTTTGGTTTGGTTGATTGGCTGTGTAATTATTGGGTTTCATATAAATTTAGTGAATATTAAATACAGTCGCTGATATAAATTGGTTGACAAAAAGTGGTTACAGCGCAAACTTGTTGATATGAATTGCTTGACATAAGGTGGTTATAATGTAAACTGGTTGAAATGAAGTGGCTGACATAATGTGGACGATATGATTTGGTTGATTTAAAAAACTTTATGTGTACTGGCTGACAAAAATCAGTTGGTTGATATGAATTCCTAGTTGGGTTAGTTGATATTATTATACACTTTGAAATATATATGAAGTGGTTAGTGGATAAAGGTATTCAGTGATCAAAAAAGAAAGAAAGTCCACAAACAGAATTTAGTGGATAGATTGAGAAATTCCACACTGCCTTACCCTTCACCAGACACTTTGGTATTGCGACTTGAGGTTCTGCTTCGTTGCCGGCCAACTGTCACTGTTGCTATGCAACACAAACAGCGCACGGATGACAAGAGCGTCTTGAAGTGATCCACACCAGGTCGGAAGCCGATGGTCTTAACTTTCTTGTTCTGGTCCAAGGTGATCTTAGCTGAATATAAATACAATTTATACAAAGGTATTTATATGTTACACTGGGCTAATTACACCGAGGGCAACATAATGCTAGGTACAGAGATAAACCTTCTTTGACTTCATATAACCCACCCACCACAGCCATTTAACACCAAGTTATTTTGTCTTCAGGAAATTTGGTTGTTAATTCATAATCTTGTGCTTTAGTTTTAGTAATTTTACATCACTTTTTGTAATATTTTGTGATTCTAAACATTATCTTTTGAGCTGTTTCAGTATGTGGACTGCTACAAACAGTCAAATAAACCAGGGGCCTTTCTCAAAGCTCGGCTCTGGTTCAGGCTCCGGCTGAAAATATAGGTTGTGGTTTTTCATTGAAGCTGAAGCTCTGTTTTCCTTTGCAAACCTGGGCTGGATTTCACCAAACACTAAGATTGATCTTAAGATGAGTTGTTAGTATCACCATAGTGATTTGTATTGTGACATCACACTTTGCCTTACAATTAGGGTGAATTCACACTTAAGATCAATCTTAGTGCTTCGTGAAATCGGCCCCAGAGAATTTACTTCCGAACCACTGCCAAAAGTCTTTATTTTGTTACCCATAATTTTAGAATAGTCGGAGCAGGAGCCTGTGCCACAGCCGAGCTTTGAGAAAGGCCCCAGAAATCATAATACTAATAATAGATACAAACCTTCTGTATGAATCGTCTCTATGAGTATGCTGATGAGTATCTTAGTGCCTCGCTGAGTCCTAGCACTTGACTCCTTCTTCCTTGTTCCCAGGTGGCTAGGTTCATCATTGGTAATTTTCATCCCCTGGTCATTCAAGTTCTTAGTCGAGGTGAAGGTAGACTCAGTCTGATTGGTCAAGTCCCTGAGCTGGCCTTGAGTGGCCCGATGGAGGACACTGGTCAAGCTGACCATGCATAACTCCCTCACTCTTCTGGACAGGGGACGACGCGTTTGTAAATAGTAGTTAGCATCAAGAAAGGACTCAATGAAAGCCATAAGGTCTTATAAAGTGCAACAATCCACCTACCATAACATACATCATTGTCACTTCTGGGGTCAATTTCACAAAGCCCTACGATCGATCATAACTCGAGTTACAAAGGATAACCCATCGTATCCTACGACTTCTACGTGGGGCTGCAATGCATCATAACTTCCTAAGATTGATAGAAAGTTACGATGAGTTGGGTGAAATCAACCCATGTTCCTCAAGCCCTTAACAATTTATGGTTAGATATTTGCTAATTAAGTTTCCTATTGGAAATTAACTCGAAATCATCAAATTTAAATTAATATTCCAGCCTTAAATTTGCCCCAAACGAAACAATTTATCTTAAAATTGAGTTATCCTACCTGCAGTTTGTCACTCTTAGTACACGGAGAATCACTGTGGCTTTCCCTTCCTCAATAAGAGCAGACAGTCCGTAATTGGAGCTCACTAACGCCACAAAGAAACCTGCCGCTTTTATCTGGACAGAGCTGTGAGCAGTTTGGACAAATAGGTGAAGAATTTCAGTCCATTATTGAACAATTTCACATAATAATAATGAAAATAACCACAAGGCAAACTGACAGGATTAATTCTAAGTCATTGAAAAGTAAACAAAGAAAAATTGAGAGGTATTTGAACCAGCGACCTCCAGAATATTGTACAGGCACTCTTACCAACTGAGCAATCCAGCCCTATGTTGGTGGCGTCCCTAATAGTCAATTAACTTTGATCATTTGGCAGTCAGAAGCCATGAAACCACGCACATACCACTCCAAATGATTATTGAAGATACATGCAGCATTAGCAATGCTGCAACCTGAGAAACAGTACATGCTATGGATTAATTTAAGCAATTGAGAGATGATGTATAAAGAAAAATTTAATGGAGTGGAATTGGAACCTACAACCCCAGGAATACCATACCAATGCTCTATCTTGTTCACATTTCAATTTATAATAGTTAAATCTAATAGTACAACTTGTTCCATCCACAAGTCAACAGGAATCACTGAATGATAGAACACCACTATTTTCACAAAATGGTTTCCTATATTTTTTTTTACCGGTACTTACCAGTCTTCTTCACGTAGTGCTCTGCTCATGTGCTCTAGGGCTCTGTGCTCTAGGACTCCAGCTACAGTGTGGTCTGTATGTTGCACAAGGTTGCTGATTAGATCGGTCAAACTTTCCTGTTCATACAGAAATGACAGAATTGTATAATTGTTATTCACTCCGCTGAACTGTGAAACGTTTTGCAAGGCAGCCATGCATGACCAGCAAAGTTTTCTTGAAATTACAATATTTAAGGGCGTTTACGAAAAGGAGGCTCAGGCTCAGGCTGAGGCTCCAGCTCTGACATCCATATGCTGAAAATATAGGTTGTGGTTTTTCATTTAAAGGCATTGCATACGTTTGGTAATGACTCTGAAAATTTATGGCAATAAAAACTTACTTGGTGAGAAGTACAGCTGCTTTTGATAGTATAATGCATATTGAGAAACGTTCAATTCGAAGTACCGCGGTTATGGAAAAATATGTCACTTTTTATCTCCAAAAATTATGAATCTGAGAAGCGTTATGGCCGTAACGCTTCTCAGCTATTGACTAACTGTTATCTGGCGTGAAATAACCGCTCTAGTTTGTCGCCAAAATCTCACAAACGCTACCACCTTTTGAATTGAAACTTTCACAGGTTAGTTTTATGGTATATATATACAATTATATTGGTTTGAAACAAACAATAGGCTCAAATTACCAAACGTATGCAATCCCTTTAAGTTGAAGCTATCTACGAATAGTAGATTCTGTAGATTCTGTATGAAAGAGAATCTACTTCAGAAACGCAGCCAAAAACCTCTAATTTGATACCCGTTATTTCAAAATGGATTCACGAAATGGAGCCTGAGCATTCATTTCGTAAACGCCCTATGTTGATAGAATTTTGAACACAGTTTTGATTAAATCGCGTTACCTGCCACGATATTGGATTCAATTCACACTGCTGACCCCAGGCTAGCTTGGTGGCCTAGCGGTATGGCATCTGCACTAGTAAGCAGGAGGTTGTGGGTTCGAATCCCACCTGAGCAAGCGCATGATTTTTCTACAAGCACTGAGTATGCAGTGCTCATCCACATTGGTGAAGGGCAAGCCTAATTTGCATACAGTTTTGAATGAAGAAAGATTTTTTGCGTTGCTTTGGGATAACAACTTACTTAATAGGGTTAGAAGAACTACAGAATGGATCAGCTTTTTAGCAGTGCAATGGAATGTCCCCATGTCACAGAAATGCACATCATTAGTAGTTTCACAAAAGATAAACGTTTAATTTATATAGTGCAGCATGTGACACTACCAACCTTCATGAAAGGGTATCTCAGCCACATCTCCATGACATCTTCCATACAATGGTCCAATAGGAGAACAGCTATTTCAAAGAAGCATGCCAAGTTGCTTAGGAGACGACCAATGGCTGCTTTGGTCTCCGTCCCCTGATCAGGTGATGACAGGCAGCCAATTAGAATCGCAAGTCCTTTGGTGATCATCTTTTCCAGCCAATGATCAGCGAGCTTTCTGTGCACCACAATCTGATGGGATATCAATGTGACAAATCGGTCAATTTGATTGGCTGGAATTTTCTTTTTCAAACATCTTACAGGCCTTTTAATGGTATTGCTGACTTTTGGAATGAGTTTTGCCCCCAAATGCTTTATCTACATGGAATTATACAGGGTACAAATTTGGCAGTTCACAATAATGAGCTTAGTGGTCCAGCTGATAGGGCATACAAACAAGTAAGCAGGAGGTAACAGGTTCAAATCTCAACTAAGCAGGCCTGGGAATTTGTTCTCAGGGGCACTCATGAGTACCGAGTTCGCACTGCTAGAAAAACATCGGGTAGGCCAACCCCCACTTTGAATATAAACTTTCCTAAATACCTTCTCCATTACAGCTGCTGCAACTGCATGGTTGGAAGCTTCCATTTTGTCCTGTAGGAGGTTCAGGAGTTGATGGATGATGCCCATCTCAAGAAGTATCTTGCCGTTTGCTTCAACTGTTGCTGCCTGTCTCAGTGCTAGGAATGCTGCCTGACGTACTGGCTGGTTGCTGCTACTGCTTAGACGTACAAGCTTAATCAAGTACATAAAGACAATGAATACATCAATTTTTAGATCCAACATCATTAAAAAGTACAAGAAGTATTGGGCTATTCACTGATTTAGTTACACAACTTAAAAACGTCCACAGGTACTCACCAGTTTCTAGATTTTATGCAAAATCCAATTTCCACACTCATTAATTTAAATGTTTACACCATTCAAGTCACAAGATGTAGATTTTAAGCCTGACAGATTTGTGAGCAAAATATGTACAAATTCTGCATTTCTAGAAAGTTTTCCGGTCCTCACTTGTGTTTCTCATTATACAAACCAAACAATACTTTTTTCTCTGTAACCCTCCTTTGCGGCTTCAGGATCAAGTTAACTGTTTCATTTGAAATGTGTTTTTTTCTGAGGAGGATTTTGGTTTATTGTCATTTCCTTAAGGATGTGTACCATATTTTCTGGCTATGGTTTCAAGTAACACATGCACCTACATGTATGGTAGCCATTAGCCTAAGACTGCAGCCATTTCCATATATTTTTGTGCTTTTTGTAGCCATAGCCTCAAATGTAGGACAAAGCCTTATTTCCTATACATGTAACATCTGTAACCCGGAAATCGTTACCTGGTGAAGATGACTTTCAGAGATCCCGTCACCATGGCAACTCGCTGCCAGGTTTTTTATTGCTCCGTGATTCTGCCTCGCTGGGCCTCTCCGTTCCTCGGCAACCAGCATCCGGATCAGAGCGACCAATGAGAACGACTCATCATCATCTTCGTCATCTGTGTCCGAATCAGAATCGCTAGGTTTTGCGCTTGTTGCAGGGCCAGTGCCATTACCATAGCGATGGCCCTGCAATGAGGATGATTGTAAGTTGCCGCATGAGCATCTGGAGTTGATCTTGGAGTTGAGGGAGGATGAAGCCTGAAGATTCTCAGACGGCTGGGGATGGTGATCTAAGGACATCGTCTCCAAACGGTCAAAGATGGTACGGAGTTGTAGGTTCTCCTTGCTATAGAAATGATCAAAAACACAATACGTCATACATTATACCACAATAACCCATACATTCTGAATCTTCGGAATTTCATCAAACCACCACAAGGGAAACTGACTAGTTAATTCAAGTCATTGAAAAGTGAACAAAGCAAAATTGACTGGAGCAGGATTTAAACCAGCGACCTCTGGAATACCGTACCGGCGCTCTTACCTACTGTGCTACCCAGCCCTATGTCGGCGGTGTCCCTAGTAATAGTCACTTATCTTTGTTCGTTTCCGGAGGTCACTAGTTCGAATCCTGCTCCAGTAAATTTTTTTTCTTCACTTTTCAATGTCTACTTTGAAATTTCTGCGATTTATTTTTTCTCAAAGAATCTTGATTCCTTTATCCAGCTCATGCTCAGAGAAGCTTTTCTTTCATTTCTGGTCTTTTATTGGGCATTTATTTTAGAGTGATTCAGTCATACTCACCTCAGACTCTCGCTGGGTATGTACATACTCTCATGATGACCTGATTTTGAAGAGGTCGTAGGGACCGTCTTCAAACGTCTACCTTCCACGGCCCCTGGAGGCTCCATCATCAGGGTAATTCTAGGTCATCCCTGCTATAAATATAAAATATTTGTACAAAACAAAAAGTGACAATCATTTGAAAAAAAGAGACCCTTAGTTTTAAAAATTGGCCACCACTTAATTTCTGCCTGGTGTACATGATTTCTAGTTCTACCTGAAAACAAGGTTAGGATTAGGCCCTAGCTAGTATGGTCCATCATGAATTCATGCAAAAATAGTCTCCTTCTTGGGAAGAATTCCACTGACGGCCATCACTTGTGCACAAACCCTATGGAACCGACAAAGCGCATTATGAGAAAAATGGCTACCGCTGCATTTGAACTTTTTGAAGTGTATCATTGTACTTTTTGTAGGTCAACAAAAACACTGAAAATCTCACTTTTCAGATATGCTACCCCAGTGTTATACACCTGAGAATGAAGTTCATTATGACTTGCATCCAATAAGTTAACTTGGCACTGCAGCTGTAACTGTTTGTAAACAAAATGATCTCTCACAATATTAGTCTGGTGACAATCCCAGCTCAGCCGTCAAAGAGCATACTTGCACAAGGTACCAGATATCAACATGGCCGACGAACCTGAAGACCGATTGAAACACACGATGCGAAACGAAGGTTGTTATGACGTTTTCCTGCCGTAAAAGTGTCACAGATATGTTACCATTTTAATCACAAATGTTATTTCATCAATATGTGCTATTTTTCACTTACTGTTAGAGTAGAGGCGTTCCGTAAATGTTTTACAAAGTCTTAGTTTCTGGTCCAAACATCCGTACGTTTTTACCACATGAATCGTTTTCACCCCGAGAGGGCGCTCGATGTTTGTGTGTTTCTTTTTTTTTTTTGGGGGGGGGGTATTGAAATGAATGGAATTTGGAACAATTTACTGTGAAGAGTAACTTATGTTAAATTATACATGAACAAAAATGCTCATGGTGAATTTGACCTGATATTCAGCTGATAATAATATCTTCATGAATTTTCATGAATATTTTTTGGGCAAATTTGGTGGCCCGAGTGGTGCGAATTCACTAACGTTAAATAGCGCTCCGCACTTGCGCTAAAAATAGCACCGGACCTCAGACAAACATTGCAACCATGAACATGTGCGTGGGTGTGCGCGTGCATTTACACTTCGTGTAATGGGGCACTGAACTCCCTTTTTAAATTTTGGGGGTTGACAGTCGTAGGTTTCAGAAGATGAAGCACGGGACCATCATTGACCTGTCAAATACAGACGGAATCGAGTTGTAAACATCATGCTGACCTCAATAATTGTGGGACCTCGGAGACTCAATTAAACTCAAATGATGTTCCAACTTCCAAGTATCCACAGGTTTAACCATTTTTATATTGCAGGCAAGCATCGGTCAGTAGGGACCGTCTATCGATGACAGAGTAGAGCCCAATCCCACGACGGCCTGCTGACCCTAGCTGCATCCAAACCGCCTGACCTCATTTCCATACCAGAGGTCGGGGAAGGGTCAGCAGATATTTAAAAAATCAGGTTTGGGAGATCGACGGGTACGTACGCGTTTTCAATTTTCCTGAGTCGTAGCTGTTTCTCTGAACTGTGCCAGTACTATGTTTCAACTTCAGGGGTCACGGAGATTGCGAACACTAAGAGCAGGACAGACCCACTTCCTCCTGTCGTCATGAGCCCTGAAATTAATCGGAATGCTCCCCCGGCCCCGTCCTCCCTGCCACAAGGGGAGAAGCGGAAAGCTCCCTCTGGTCCGGACGGCGGAGGAGGGGAAAAGAAGTTAAAGCCATTTTCTATGAGCTTTGGGGCCAGGTCAAAGCCAGGAGTGGCCCAAGGACAAGACGTCACCAGTAAGTCCAGTGTGGTTGATACCAAGACTGCGAAACCGGTAAAGTCAGTGTCGTTAAAACTTATGCAAGTAAGTAATCCTTGTTTTCTCACATTTCTCCTTCTTCTGTCCATTTTTAAAGCTCCTGTGATCATGTGGAATCATTTCTGTGAGCCATTGTGGCTGTGTTATGTCGTCTTTTGAAAATCAGTTTACAATCCACATTAAAATTGTCATGTTTGAGAAGACTGGCACAGGAACTTTCAGATCATGTGTATAATTTCACAGATCATGACTTGTTCCCTTGATGAAAACGCATCAACATTGATAAAATATGCTACACTGAAAATCCTGTCCTTCCAAATCTTGCAACCTACATTGTCAACAACTTCTCTATACAAGTTGTGCTGTAAAATGGAAGCTTTTTATCTTCATTTGCTGACCATAATATCCTAGAGCTGTATTTTTGTTCACTATGTCTGAACTTTTCATGGCAGAAACCGAAAGAACCTGAGCTGAAGGCACCCACCAGTCGAGCAGTCGCCAAAGCATTTGCAGATGACAGTGATGTTAGTTTGTTCTGTCTGTCTGTGTATTTACGTGTGTTTCTCTGTGGCATGTAAATGTATGTGCATTTACTTCATTCCTCAAAGTAAATGACTGACATGCCTTTTTGATATGGTTTAGATATTAACTGAAATTTACTGAATAAGCAAGACAGGACCAAAGTGTAAGGTATATTGTCACCTCAGTACTAAGGCCACATAAAAAAAATTACTTGTTTAGCGTCCCCGCCCGACCTCCGATATGAGCCCGACCTGTATTATTTTTTTATTTTTTATTTGTCTCAAAAAAAATAAATATTGGGGGAAACAATTATTTCTTGTATGTAAAAGCAGTGTGCGCTAATATCTACCGTAATTTTCGGACTAAACATCATGAAGGCCACCTGGGGTAGAAGCCGCAGCATGCGAAAAATGTACAAATTAAAGCGGAAGGGACATTTGATAATCAACGTTCCGGAAATTTGTACCGATGTGGCGGACTGAAGGAATATCAGCCGAGCGCATGACTAGAACTACCATAACCCGACTTGAGTCAAGTCTACACTTTTACTTAGGTTTCTCTAGTCTACTGAAATTTCCAATGGTCAGATATCTAGCTTGAAAGCTTCTATGGTCTTCAGTATCTTCCTTACATGTTTTCTGACCATGAATACCATGTATCTTTTCTTCCACAGGCATGTTGCCATTCTATCCTTAAAATAAAAAATAAAAATAAAAACCTCCCTCCCTACCTAGAAAATTTGGAAGAGGTGGACGCTAAACAATTTTTTTTTTTTATGTGGCCTAAACAGGTCCTGTTGAAAGTAAAAAGACAGGTTGTGTTTTTTTAATTTTTCAAAGCTTGAAATGAAACGAAAGGCCATAATAACTAAAAAACAAAACCTAAATGATTGATAATCATCAAATAACCACAAAGGAAACTGACTGAATTTTAAGTCATTGAAAAGTGAACAAAGGAAAATTGACTGAAGCAGGATTCGAACCAGCGACATCTGCACTCTGGTAAAAAAAATTCTGGTCGTTGGCTCGAATCCCGTTCCAGTCAATTTTTCTTTGTTCACTTTTCAAAGCAAATGATAATTACATGGTACACAAACAGATTGTATCTAATGACATAAGTAGTACCTTGTGGGACATTTATATTGGACTATTAAAACAGTGGTTCAATAGCTGTAAAATGTTTGTATAATCTCTCATTGTTTTGAAACGACATGGCTCAATTATTGTCAATTTCAAACAGGACGACGAGGAGGAAATGCCACAAGAAGCCAAGATGAGAATGAAGAACGTTGGCAGGTAATGAGCCGTAGTCTTATCCCATACCCTAAGCCTCTGCCCATCAGCCCTTGATGACTAGACTCTACGATTCAAGCTCCTGTAGAGCCAGGGGCAAAAACAAATTGCTTAGCACAAAATGTCTTGCTCAATAAATCAAACCATTCTTGAAGATACCATTTGTTATTCATAGTCAGCGAACAACAGCGAAAGAATGCGATACACAATACTACATAGAAATTTGGCTTTTAATCCTGTATTTGTAGAGACAGACATTTCATCGTTAGCAAAATTGTGTGCTAAGCAGGGCCATGAAATTGGTCCCAGAACTTGCCCAGACACTGTTATACCTGTTTACTTGACCCACTAACTCAATTTGTCTCAAATACAAGTTATTAACTACTGCAAACTGCTCATCAACCGAAATTATGACCTGAAATATTTTGCTTCGAGTGAGGAGGGCCTGACATTTCGATCTTGGCAGGGTCTTTCTCAAAGGTTAGCCTTTGGTCTACCAGCAGTCAGGTGACTGGAGTTACACCCTTAGATTGACCCCAGAGTCCAGACACAATTTAGTTCTCACAATTATTACTTGTCCATTTTTGTTTGATTTGACAGGGAAACGCCGACATCGGCCGGTCCCAACTCTTACAACAAGTCCAAGTATGGATTCAACGACCAGGCCCGGGTCTGGAAGAAGACTGTGGACAGCAAAACCTCCGTCGAGCCCAAGAAATAATCCCCTTTCAAAATAGGAATTTAATTAAAACAAGAAATGATGTCCAACCCTCCATTGCCGGCCCTTGTCGTCATTGCCCCTGATGCCCCTTAAAATGGCCCACAGAGTTTTGTTCCCATTGTGAGTGCCCCTTTAAATGAAAATGATGGCTTATGGGTGTTTTTTGTTGTTGTTGTTTTTTTAGCTTTTTATTGCATTGCATTAAAGATGTATTTTTTTAGTCGTACAACGTTTAGTTATTTGTCAGACGATAAAAAATGACAAACTTTTGAGGTGCACCAATAAATGTCTGTTGAGATGGTGTAGGAAATCCTGTAAATGCATCAGTGGATAGCTACAAAAGTCACATTTGTTGCTATTAATTTTGGTTTACTATTCATCTTTTTGTTTCTTTTTCACAAAGCACACATTTCAAAACATTTTTATATTTTTAATCGTGTGCTTTGTGAAAAAGCTCAAGTAATCTAAAGATAGATTTGGTTTACATCAAGATCCCTAATTGCAAAAGGCTTTAAAAATCAAATCAATTCTCCTGAGTGATAATACTTGCATGATTGCCTTAATTTATCTGAAATACATGTACCCAGATATGCTTTCAAGTATTAACATTAACAACATTGTGTAATGGATGTACCCATAGATGGCAGTATAATAACACATGAACTAAATTTCAATAATGTAATCGGATTTGGTGCAACAAATTCATAAATGTTTTCCACTTCAAAATTAAAAAGCGTTCAATACAAGTAATGAACTGCTGCAAACAGCTCCTCAGCCAAAATAATGACCTGAAATTTATGAAATGCTTGGAGTTATGGGGCTTGATACTTTTCGATCGTAGCAGAATTTCTAACGAAGGCTATGATTGAAATGCATCAGGCCCTCCTAACTCCAAGCATTTTTAGATAGCTTTCAAATTAAATACAATTGTATCGTGACATATATCTTCATTTCAGTCTTCTGAAAATATAGCCCCTCTTGTTCAATTTCTTTGTAAATACTAGAACCAATTCTTATCAATCAGTTTTGGGGATTTTTATTTTATTAATAACAGATAATACTGGAATTTGATTTGGAAATAAAAATCATCTGTATCATACATGTATATTTGGTATTGTTGTCCTAGTGAATTTTGTTTGTTTGTTTGTTTTTTGTGACCAAAAACTTGTACCAAAAGGAAAACAGTGGATGTAATGAAACATAAACCTAACATCAGTGATATATGATTACCACATGGGCTGAGCTCTTGAACTTGAATCTTCTTATGATTTTATACGACACTGGGGGCGCTGTAGTGCCAAAACCGTGCCAAGAGTCAATCTTTCCACATATACACCGGTTTACACCTTGGCGGCCATCTTAGATTTTGATCGCAACTTCAAAACGAGGCACTATCACGCATGCGCACTTTTCGAAGTGTAAACCCGTTCATTGTCGAAGACAATACACGGGTTTACACTTCGGCGGTTTTGATCGCGACTTTAAAACGAGGCACTATCACGCATGCGCACTTTTCGAAGTGTAAACCCGTGTATTGGCTATTTTTTTTATAAACAGGTTCAAATCCGCAGCACTCGCACTGTGTAATAAATTAATTTGAAAAACATCCGTCGCCCAAACATGCTGTCATTAGGAGTTTTCGGTGTGTGATAAATATCTTGCACTTATATTTGTTATTATTGCCTACATCCATGCTCAATTAGTCAACAAAAACGTCTCAGTTTTGATTCAAGGCGTGTGTAATGGAGAAATAATAATTATGCGAAAATATCAATGACCTTTAAAAAGAACCATAACAAAAAAAGTCACAGCCGAAAAGTCTTGAATCAAGACTAACTATACATGTGTTAAATTGCTTTTTAACATGTGAGGGCGCTCTTCAGGTGTAACAATCTTTTCTTCTTCTGTACACGTTTCAATGGTCGGTGTGTAGGGAACCAGACAACACATACAATAACATGTGCTGCGGTTATTTATTTTTTTACATAAACTGCTCGATCTACGCTCGTCTAAGTTCCTCCCACTTGAGCTTTGAAGAAGACAACAATGTCGGTTGCCCAACCAGAACGTAGAGTTCTCTCGATCCAGAGTCATGTTGTCTCTGGCTACGTTGGGAACAAATCAGCAACTTTTCCAATGCAGGTAAAATAAAATTAGGCCAATTTTGTGTCGGTATGTCATGCATGTTGTTATGTCATCCACCGCCCACTGAGATCAACTCGTAGTCTTAATCCAGCACTAGTCTTAGTAATTTAGTACACATCCTGCATAGTCTTTTATTTTTAACTTAATGAAGACAATGACCAATACTCCACCCGTGACCACTGGCCAATTGTGCTGGTCACAATAGATGAGGTCAGATTCTGTCCAAATTTGGCTCAAATTAATTGGTGGGACGCGTCGTTGAATGAATTGGGAAGATGTGCGGAATCTTTCTTTGGGAGATTCTCACATGGCATTGTGTCATTGCGGCTCTCATGCTTTTACTAGGAGGTTTTACACAGAGAATAAATAAATATAATTTTGTATAGGAAAACTTGCGATAACATCAAACATTGGTGTGTATTTGACATCTTATTTGACGACATGCATATTGTTAAAAAAGGATCCATATCACCCAAGCTTAGTGTGAACGTGTTTAATAGACCCTATTGTTGATAGGTTATTTCAACAGAGGGCGCTCTTTAAAAGGGCGCATCCACTATACTCGACGTGCACGCGATGCCCCCTTTACCATCCCATGATGCTTTGCGTTGTGGGATATCGCGATCAGCAATAGGGTCTATGTAGACCAATGATAATGAGTGATATCTAGGCTACCTCCAATTAGCATGAAATGTGTCACATAAATAATTATTTAATAATACCGAGTGTCACTGTACTACAATCTGCTCCTGAATTCAACCTGCTAAGATAACTTTTTTTCTTGTACAGGTCCATGGGTATGAGGTTGACACAATCAACTCAGTGCAACTATGCAATCACACTGGTTACGAGGTTTTTCAGGGGCAAGTGTTGAATGCCTCCGAGTTGCGGTCATTGTCTGATGGTCTGAAAGCCAACAACATCAACCACTACTCGCATCTGCTCACAGGTACTATATGAGGATCGTTTAATGATAAGTTCCCGCAGTTGTTCCAAATGAAATCATTATTGTTTGTCTGTCATAGTCACAAGATTGCCATGCAGCAAAGAGAAAATAAGAATACACCCTGGGTCAAAATAAACTTCAGTCACTGGCATTGTTCCTCAAATCGGTGGACGGATGATTATTGTAAAGAAGATATGACATATGTTCGTTGTGAACCTCAAAACCTTTGTCATAAGCCTTGACTTATTAGCATGTATACACATCAACTGTCTTTGTACGTTACAGAGAATAGATTTTAGTAATAAGTAATAAACTGCTGCAAACTGCTCATCAGCCAAAATAAATTCTGAAATTTATGAAATTCTTTGAGTTAGGAGGGCCTGACGCGTTTCGATCCTAGCAGGGTCTTTATCGAAGGCTAAATGACAAGAGGTCGAAAAGGACATGGCTCTATTTTAGTCCATCCATCTTTTCGTATAATACTTAATCTGAACATTTCTCTTTCCCAGGCTATGTGGGTTCTAAGTCTTTCCTCAAGGAAGTCATTCAGGTCGTCAAGGAGTTGCGTGAGACAAATCCTGACATTATCTACGTGTGTGATCCGGTGATGGGAGACAATAACAAATTCTACGTGCCCGAGGAATTGATGCCCATCTACAGAGATGAACTCCTTCCACTGGCTAACATGATAACGCCCAACCAGTTTGAAGCAGAGTAAGAACTCATGCAGTTGGTTTGACAATAGCTACGGTCACGTGATTATGCTCTTGCTTTGAGTTGTGGGATTTTTGTGGAAAAAAACCACATACTAAATTTGATATAAGGCTATGCATGGCAAAAGTACATAATGACAATGGATTTGTGGTAGCACCATGAGACAATACAACTTCAGTCTCCACCTCCCAGCTACAGCATTCTCCTGAATACTGCCAGATTATACTGGTTGGAACATCAAGTTAACTAGCTGGCTCTTTTCAGAGCCACACGACTCAAAAGAGTTTAGTTCATTTTGTATGGTGTTACCTGCAAGCTATGCAAATTTCGTTTTTGCTGAGTGGCCAGAAGATTAAACCACCGAGGAGAGTGCTCTAGAAGTTATGCAAATTTCATTATAATTTATTTAACTGATTCTCCAACTAGGTTGCTGAGTGGCCAGAAGATAGCCAATGAGGAGAATGCTCTAGAAGTTATGCAAATTTCATTATAATTTATTTAACTGATTCTCCAACTAGGTTGCTGAGTGGCCAGAAGATTAAACCAATGAGGAGAGTGCTCTAGAAGTTATGCAAATTTCATTATAATTTATTCAACTGATTCTCCAACTAGTTTGCTGATTGGCCAGAAGATTAAACCAATGAGGAGAGTGCTCTGAAAACTATGCAAATTTCATTATAATTTGTTCAACTAATTCTCCAATCAGGTTGCTGAGTGGACAGAAGATTAAACCAATGAGGAGAGTGCTGTGGAAGCTATGCACATTTTATTATAATTTGTTCAACTAATTCTCCAATCAGGTTGCTGAGTGGACAGAAGATAACCAATGAGGAGAGTGCTCTTCAAGCTATGCAAATTTTACACGATAAGGGCATCCGGACTGTTGTACTCAGTAGTGTACCAGCAGAAAGTGGCACATTGGTCTCCTTTGGGACAACGGTTGTTGGTAAGTCCAGAAGAACATAGAACAATTGACTGTTTAAAAGTCACAAATCACTTATTTCATTGTGCCAGTGCAACAACCTCGTATTTCACATTGCAGAAAGGTCATTTGCACTGCACGACATCAATCCGCATAATCTGCATAGATTCGCATAAATTTGAAGAAGAAACTTGGATGTTGGCTCTGAATTTCGAATCAGAGTGGTCGCCATAATACAAACTTGAATACCATTGGACAAGTTAGGTTTGAAGGCTGGGTACACCACAGGCTGAATCAATACATCAGGCCCAGTGTTGCTTGAATGACAAAAAGGCTGACCAGTAACAGTTGTCACCGATGTTTGCTTTTGGCCTTTTACATTCTAGACGGCAAGAGAACTGGATGTCGAGTGGAATACCCGGCGTATGACTGCCAGTTCACCGGTACAGGGGACCTTTTCTCGGCACTCATGCTGGTGTGGTCGCACAAGCACCTCGACAACCTACAGGTGGGTCAGTTTAACCCCCAGCCTTCCCAAAGTCCATTTGTAAAATAGCAGGATTCAGGACTGTACACCCAAGGCATACGTAAACATTATATGAGGCTTGATGGACCATCGTTTGTTAGTTTTGAATTCTTATTTTCAGTTTTTCACACCAATGTGGGAGGTTGATCTGAGTAAGAAGTTAATGATCGGCATGCTTCATCAACAAGGTATCATCCTTTGGCTAGAACAAGCTAGACTGCATACTATGTTATATCTTTGCATGCTTACGAAACCAAGGCATGGACCACAAGAATTCTAAGTTGACCGAGTTCCCCCGGCTGTTAAGTTGGACATACATGTACAAGTAGACCATGGCTGTCAGAAACAGACTGTGTAGGGCATATTTAGGCTTCCCCAGTAGGGTTGAAGGTAAAATACCCTTGGTAATGAGAGGAGTTGTATGACTTGACTTTTGGGGTTTGTTTCACAGCTTGCCCTCGAGAAGACCTTATCAGGAATGCAGGCAGTATTGAACAGAACTCTCCAGAGTGCACAAGGTGAGTAAGAATCATTATCTTTCAATAACCAGCACTCCAGAAGTGCTTTTGCATTGCAAACGTACCAGAAGTTGACTGTAGACTTTACTGTTAGCTTTCTGGTAGCTTATTGCAACGCTTTAATACTACAGGCTTACTGCAAATCTTACTGCAAGCTTGTTGTAAGCTTACTGCAAACTTACTGCTAGTTTGCACATGTTGAAGACAGTTTACCACCAGTTTACCACTTTAGCTTGTTGTAAGCTTACTGCAAACTTACTACTAGTTTGAACATGTTGAAGACAGTTTACCACCAGTTTACCACTTCAACTTGTGGTAAGGTTACTGTGAGCTTACTGCCAGAGTAGTTTGAACATGTTGAAGACAGTTTACCACCAGTTCACTGCTATTATTCACATATTACAGACTATTACTGTAAGATTACCGTAAACTTATCATCAGTTTACTGCAAACTGAATGTAAGATTATTGCTTGATCTTTGCAAGATCTCGACAAGATAACTGCCAGCATAATGCAAGCTTAATGTCAGCAATTTGTGTGAATTACATCATTAATTTTAGGTCTATTTTTTAATGTAAATTGGACATTTTTAGTCACCTGACCGGCCGTTTGATCTTTTTTGTCATAAAAAACTACTAAGAATGTAAAAAAAAAAAGTCGACTACCAGTTGAGATAGGGCATGAATAATTTCACCTTACCCTGACCCACATTTCTGATTTTCGTCTGTCCTCAACAGAGCTTGCAGGGCCAGGCAACAAACCGACCCCCGCACAGCGCGAGCTGAGAATGGTGCAGAGTAAAGCAGACATAGAAGAACCCAAAATAGTCGTTAAGGCAACGCCTCTTCAGTTTTGACAAATGCTCAATTAGACTGAGGTATTTTAAATTAAAACTGCCGGTTTTTGGTGTAGTTTATGGGTTGGTGTCATTTTATATAGAGTTTGCCATCACGTTTAAAGTAAGGGTCCAACTTTTATAACCCTGCTTACTGTATGATATTATACAATTTTGGAACTTACTAGAATGTCCTCATCCTTGTCTCCTAAAGTCTGCCAAATCTTCCTTAAGAAACAGGACAATAAAGCCCAGGCACAGTGCCTACATATAGTATGCTGTTTCCTCATGCACTAAACTCCAGAAATCCATAGCTATAGACCTTTCTTTTGCAACATCACAGCCAAAGTTTTTGCCAACCAAGATGGCAGAAACTATGACGAGCCATCAAAGCCGGGCATAAAAAACAACCACAATTCGAACACAAAGTTTCATAAACATTGAACGATATTGCTGAATGTAATGGAAACAACACAAGCAATGACGGTGTGTATTTTGTACAGATATGGAAAGTTTTTTTAAATGTTGAATTTGGTCATGCCGTCTGTCGAAAAGACGAAATGATTTGCAACATTTGGCCACCCATGTCAACCACGAGTCAATGTTTGTAAATAAAAGTAAGGTCCATACAGTACATAATTTGGACTTTGGTGGATTTTAGAAGTTTCCTAGCCTATAGGTCCAGGGTACAGGGTTAATAATGTTAAATGTATTACAGATAGGTTATGAATTACTGTTGCACAAAAGTGCATGTTCCAAGTAGTGGGTGACTGTAAGTGGAGGCATGATATTGGGCCCAGTATAACAGGAGTCTATTGTAGTCTCTTAGCGGGACTGATTTTAAAAAGTAAAGACTACCACGACATCCTCTTCCAAGTGCTTACAAACGTGGCTTGAATGCTGCTAGTTTGGAAGCTCAATCAACAGACAGGGTCCAAAATGTTTCAATGTATCAATATATGTTTGCAGAGCATTTGCATCATTATCTAAATTACCCATTGTAATGATAGAACGATTGTACTATTTGAATAAGAGTTTGCATCGTATAATTTATGCTTATCAGCAGTTGGAGGATCTATTTGATATGATGTTTGGACTGAGGGTCATGGGTTCAAATACTTTGGAGAATAATCCGAGCCAGTACATGAACAGTGTAACGCCAGTATAACAAAAAGGCTGGGATGCACAGAAATTGTTTGTTACAGTTGTTGTTTGTTTAATAGTGAACAATGTTCAGCAGGCCTACACATTGTACCCGGTACATTAAAATTGGGAGCCAAGGATGATTTTCGGTACAGTCAAATGTTAGGTATAGCGGTGTTTGTTATAGTGGCATTCCACTGTATTTTATCTTCTCATTGGCACTTAAAAGGCACAGAGTATGAGCAACATATCCACCTAAAGGATCTTACAATTAGAATCCTCTGGTTATTAGGTCAATTATATTATTGACATTGTCTCGACTTCCTGGGGATTATTTAGCTGTTTGGGGCATAATTTGTCAGGAATAATCCTGATTTCAGGAATTTTGTTTGTCACTTTTCCAGTATAGGAGATATGTGATTTTCAGGATTTTTTATGCCAGTACAATCACAGCCCTGCTGCTATTTAATCTCAGGAAGACTGAACAAACACAAATTTCTACTCAGACAGAAAGCACAACTAACTGATGCCTGGATTCGAACACCAGTCCACAATCTGTAGATTGACCAGCCAGTCTTCATTTACACCATATAATATCGATGAAAAACAAATCCCTTGTACATGTATTGGAATTATTTAGAAACATTTACAGTTAAGACATTAAAAAAGTGAAACATTTTAATTTTTTGTTTTCATTTTGTTTTTTTAATGCAAAAGTTATTGGAGTCTATAATTATTGTTCTTTCAATTTGTTTCTTGTTTTATATGCAAAAAGTTATTTTAGTATTGGTCTTGAACTTGTCAATTCGCCGAACTGCATGTAGAGTCAGAGCACATATGCATCTCTTAAATCTAGTTTCTGTATCTTCAAGAAAGAATTACGTTTAAGGTTACAAATGTTTCAATTCAAGCTTATCCTAATTAATACCAACATAAATCACATCCAATTTCATTATCGGCTTCAGACATGGGAAAGACTCATTAGAAATGCATTTGTTGCCTTTTTATTTGCAGTATTTTACATCTAACTGAGAAATCGGCCAATTTCATAGAGCTTCTTAAGCACCAAAATTTGCTTATATTAAGCACCAAAAACCTTGGTAAAAAAAATCAGTATGACAGTTGTTGACAGCTACAACTCCTTGTGAATGTTATGCTCAGCAAACAATGGCTAAATACAATTCAAAAAAAGTAAACATTACATGAAAATTTGATTGGTAATTCGGTTTGATTAATGAAGACTTTTCATGCTAAGCAGCTCTGTGAAATTGGCCCCAGATGTTAGGCCTAACTCTTAAACAGTGAAGATTTAATATTTTATGCTAAATTTATGTATTCTACCTCAAGAATGTTTTTTTTTTAATGTGAGATCAAGGATTTGTTGTTGGTATAATTAGGTACAATTATCATAATTTGATGTTTTATCGTAGTCATCCCAAAATGAATTTGAAGAATTGCAATTAATCACTAGTCCTTCGTGGAGTTGACCAAGTTTGTTTGTTTTATGTCTCTTGGTAAATATTCTTGATTTTATGTGCACAACTGCACATTCAAATTAAACTGAAATGATCAATCTTTTGTACTGTAGAATGAATATTTAGGTGTATTGGGTAGAACGTTTACCAATGTGTCAAGAAATATATCTTGGCTCAATTTGATGGAATTAAATTAAAAGCTAATAACTTGGGAATATTGTTACCAACTGGCAACTATTTATCTCATGTTTTAACCCCAAATAATGAAATATAATAATCATTTAGTCATGAGTGGGATTTTGTGATGGGTTTTAGAATAGATTGTATGATCCAAATTCATCCCTTGAAAAAGATTAAAAATCAAGGAATAAATTGGTAAAAGGAAAGATTTTAACTTGAGAGAATCTTGATTTGATTACTGTTATCATGCGTAGTATTAGTATAAAAACCGTTTAGAACGAGCTATATATCAGCAGAATTCGTTTTGGTCTGAAATTATGAAAATAGCCACCTACGACTTTGAGTGGTCATGTGTTTTCAGCATGGCCAGTATCAAACATTGCAAATATTATGGTTTATCTTGATCTATACATCAGCGCGGACATCCAGGTACTTTCATTCTCATGAACTTGACAACCGATGAAAACCAACATGTAGATGGTGCAAGCTATGGACAAATCACGCACAAACCGTCCGTCGTCGTGAATTGTTTTCCCGAGTTTTTTTGTCAAGAAGCAGAAATCGTGTTCTGTATGACTTTCATTGTCGAGTCATAGTTTGTCCTCAGACAATAATCCTTCTTTGAAGTACCATATACTAAGATTAAACAATCCTGGAAGCTTATAGTCTTAAAAACCATACAACTTGCCGCTTTGTATTCATCGCTCCAAGCTCGGCGAGTTGGAATGATGTCACTCCGCGCTGAGCTATAACAAATTTTGGTCGTGCTCATTACCTTAACTCAAAGATTAACATAATCAGTATTCGTCATCAATATAACACTATAGTGGCTTGGTTTTGCACAAGATCATAACTGAGCTGAAGCATGTTGTCATACGTCATTATAGAAATACAATTATAGAAATACTAACTACCTTACAAAAATTCAAACTAAAAATCTGATATTCATATTCTCCATTAGTTTTAATAAATGTACACATCGCTTTATTACCTCATAGAAATTCCATCATCCCATCATGAAATTTGTAACTTTCCATCATTAATTATTAGCAGACGTTTTACATCCGAGCATTTTGTTTGTATAATTACAAATACTAATAACAATTGTCTGAAATACTGCCCTTTTGTGGTGGGTATGCAGCTCGCAATCTGAGATTGACTAAGCAATACAAACAACAAACTTTGAGAGAAAGGGCGGGATTTTAGACGGCTGGCTGCAGGCAAACCTCTGATCTCAGACTGGAAAACAAGTCTATTTCAGACAAAACTCAACTTTCGTTCTGTCTCAAGGAGAGTAATAATCAAGCCTAACTAAGCCCTAAATTTTAAATGTATGCCTATGGGAGTAGCCATAGCCGCTTCCCACAAACATGTGTGTAATTTCAAGCCACTTTCAATATTCACTCAAATGCTGTCAAGGTCACAATTGCAAAGATTTCTTGCGGATCTGGCTTTGTGTGTCTTCATATGCTCCAGCCACCATCAACTCTGTATTCCGAGCCGGTCACAAAACCTGACTGTAAATTTGAAGAGAAAATGTAAAAAGTTGACATGATGGATAATAAGAACAACCTCGTTTATATGAAAGTGTATTTTTAGATGTGAAAATGCGGAAAGCTGAATGAATTCCCTTGAAATTCTTGGTACATTGTTTCTCAGATTTGCCATGCCTATGTACAAATGTTGCTAGTTCAGCATATCCTTGATGGATCCTTGGTGCGGGCTCTTCACTAGCAACTGCATATCAAAAGTGATCATTTGCAGAACCTTTATAATGACTTCAATTAATCTTGTTTCAAACATGAAATCATTCATTTCTTTTAAATGAAACAAAAACAGCATGATTCAATGTATTCATTTTGAATATGGGATGGCATACATACCTCATCGGAAGCAAAGAAGAGAGCTACGTTGGCCACTTCCTGTGCTGTCCCTAAACGGCCTGTAGGCTGACGACTCAAGAAGAACTTCATAGCCTGTCCAGAGAGAGTGATAGAAGAATCATGAGATAATGAGTTTAAAATAGGTGCATTTATGTACTGGGTTAATTACACTAAGTGATTGTTGGGGGCTCTGGTTGGGTTGGGTTGGGCTGGGTTGGGTTGGGTTGGGTTGGGTAGGGATGGGTTGGGTTGGGTTGGGTTGGGTTGGGTTGGGTTGGATTGGATTGGGATGGGTTGGGCTGGGTTGGGCTGGGCTGGGTTGGGTTGGGTTGGGTTGGGTTGGGTTGGGTTGGATTGGGATGGGATGGGTTGGGGTGGGCTGGGTTGGATTGCATTGGGATGGCTTAATTGGCTAGGCTTAGCTCAAGTTAATGGCCTAGTTAAGCGTTAAACT
Source organism: Astropecten irregularis (assembly GCA_963971285.1). Classification (NCBI taxonomy): domain Eukaryota; kingdom Metazoa; phylum Echinodermata; class Asteroidea; order Paxillosida; family Astropectinidae; genus Astropecten; species Astropecten irregularis. Next base: position 19,906,914 of record OZ020249.1, on the reverse strand, counting down.
TTTTTTTTTTTTTTTGTAAATGGTTACATTTAGTGTAGCTTGGATTTAGGTTGAGCTGGGTTACGAAAATCCGAACAGGAAAAGCTGAAACTTAATTACCTGCTCTTCATCCCCGATTGCTTTCATCCTGTCTCTGAGGGACGGTGTGTCAATAGTTCCTGGTGCAATACAGTTACATCGAACACCGTCTTTTATGAAGTCACAAGCTATGGATTTGGTCAGCCCTATGACTGCTGCCTTGGTCATGCCGTAGACACACCGACTGGCTGAGCCTATGACAAGACAAAGAAATAGCAATTAAGGAAATTTTCCTAATAATGCACTCCAATGTCAAGATTCAAGGCTGACTATGGACTCTTCTGGCCTGTCAATCAAACTGTACACATTGACCAATTGGAGTCATTGTCGTCCATACCTCAGTCAAACTCAGTCACATGCTGTATGTATAAAACACGTGGCATTGCTAAGGTGGGTGGGGCATAATAGCAAAGTCAGAAGGGTCCATTGTTTGTTAAAACTCAAGATCTTCAGGATTGTACCATAGATTATGGGCCAGACCCCAACCATGGGGATAATAGCACTTATGTCCTTTAGCAAGACACTTTGTAAGGATGGCATTTCTCCATCCAAGAGTTAAATTGTGGCATGTATGAGGATAGAGATGGCTTGAGCTTGACAATTGCCTTATAGCAACGGGTGCTATACTCCTCATGTAGTTGAGATCACTTCTGCAGAGATCAACTTATACCCAGATAGAAATTCAACAAATATTGTCCGATTAACTGACATAATTATCCTATCCTAAAAATCCTAATTTATCCTATTTTACAAAAAGTAGTCTCATTATCATTCTTCAATATTCTTTGATTTCTTTCCCAGTCTATGTTCAACTGACAGTACAGGAAAGTGTTCAAGCATCTGCAGTTTGCACTAAAATAGGACCTTTAGTAAGGGAGACTCTGATAAAGACAATTGTACTACAACACACTAGCTTATCTTAAACTTGTGAAACATTGTAGCTCTTACCTTTAATACTTGAGACAACAGAGGCCATGTTGATGATGCTGCCTGATTTCTTAGCAAGCATCTGCAAGACGGATATATATAGGGTTTAATTATTCAATCAGTTTTGCAAAGTGGTTTGCTCCACCAAGATGAGGTACACAATTTTATATGACAAGGTATAACAATTTAATAACATGGAAAAGTGAACAAAGAAAAATTGACTGGAGCGGGATTCGAACCGGCGACCTCCTGAACACCGTACAGGCGCTCTACCAACTGAGCCATCCAGCCCTATGTTGGTGGTGACCCCAATAGTCAACCATCTTTGTTCGTTTGGCAGTCAGAAGCCATGAAACCACGCACACACCGCCACACCCCAGGGATCGTTTCAATGATACACGCAACAATGCTGCAACCTGGGAACGGCACATGGGGGATCACTCAAAGAGGATACGGCTTTTTAATTAATATATTCGTGAAATAACCACAAGGGAAACTGACTGAGTTATTTTAAGTCATTGAAAAGTGAACAAAGAAAAATTGACTGGAGCGGGATTCGAACCGGCGACCTCCTGAACACCGTACAGGCGCTCTACCAACTGAGCCATCCAGCCCTATGTTGGTGGTGACCCCAATAGTCAACCATCTATGTTCGTTTGGCAGTCAGAAGCCATGAAACCACGCACACACCGCCACACCCCAGGGATCGTTTCAATGATACACGCAACAATGCTGCAACCTGGGACAGATGGTTGACTATTGGGGTCACCACCAACATAGGGCTGGATGGCTCAGTTGGTAGAGCGCCTGTACGGTGTTCAGGAGGTCGCCGGTTCGAATCCCGCTCCAGTCAATTTTTCTTTGTTCACTTTTCAATGACTTAAAATAACTCAGTCAGTTTCCCTTGTGGTTATTTCACGAATATAATTTAATAACATGGTTAGAGTTAGGAGGGATGACACGTTTCGCTCCTAGCAGGATCTTTCTCAAAGGCCTGATGCATTTCAATCCCAGCAGGATCTTTATTGAAGCTAGGCTTAGGAGGGCCTGACGTGTTTCGATAATAGCAGGATCTTTCTCAAAGGCCTGATGTGTTTTGATCCTATCAGGATCTTTTTTGAAGGATTAGTTCGATAAAGATCCTATTTTGTTTGGATCAAAACATGTCAGGCTCTCCTAACTCCAAGCATTTTATAAATTCCAGGTCAAAATGGCTGATGAGCAGTTTGCAGCATTTCTTAATTTTTTTTGAATTTGATAATTATTTAATTCAAAATCTGACATATAACAATTTCCGAGGGTGGCAAAGAAAATCTGACAGACATATTTAGTCAGACAGTTGATGCTGTGAAAACTGCAGACTTTCTGTAAAGTGTTAAACCATAGGTTTGACTAAAAATCTAGACTTGGTTTACGGTTAAGGAAATCAAAGAACCAATTTAGTTTCTTCAGGGTAGAGTCATCAATGAGGATTCCTTATAAGTCAGACTCACCATGGGTAAGAAAGCCTTTGACATGTTGAACATGGACTTGACATTGATGTTGACGCCACGATCAAAGTCTTCATCGCTGGCCTCCAAAACTGTCCCGCCACGCACAAACCTGTTATTGGAGGAGAGTGGAGATATTCAGAAGTTATAAATCCTAAAATAATAATACATGTAGTGATTTGAAAATGATTTTTTTAAATTATTTCACCACTTGAAGCCTCTAAGGGAATTAGAAGAGAAATAAGAGTTGTCTGAGGCTCAGACTATCGCTATTCCTGGAAGTGCTTCTTAAAAAGGTGTTTTTTTAAAACAGTCAACAGATGGAGAGGTCTTAAATGATCCAGTTTTGGAGGGAGGTCCAATGTGAACAAAACTGTGTTCATACACCAAGTCACCAACCAACGTGATTTTTGAGTGAACTTCCGGGTGGATGACTAGATTATGTTCTGCTGATCTGTAAATCCATATTGTCCTAAACTTGACTAATTGACTCTTAATTAACATATATTTTCTATTGAAAATGTTTAAAATGCATGAATTGATTTCATTTTTACCTAGAGAAGAATTATAACTTTCAACAAACACTAAGCCTTAAATAAAGTTAGGAATAAAGTATTAGGCCTATTATCTAAGCTTGAACAGTCATAACTGCAATTTGGAGTGTGCTGCAAGGTCTAGTAATGTCCGCTATATAACGTGGCTCACATCGAATTCCAAGAAAATTTGAAGAGCAGAAATGATAGAAGTAACTTATAGCTATCTTTTGACTTACCCAACGCAGTTGAACAGGATGTCAACACTGCCTATTTGGGCTGCAAGGGCCTTGATCGCTGCATTATCTGTCACATCTAGTTTGTAAATCTCCACACCTGGGAATGCAAAGAAAAGCATGAAACTTCCATCAGTTATGGCCTATCAGGTGCTTTTGATAAAAGCATGAGAGATAAATACAATAATTTCTTCCACTTCATAGCAGGCAGAATTCAAGGGTTTGGTATAGGGCATATCTTGGCATCCATCGGACAACCTGTTTTCAAACACCTCTTTTCCGGCATCTTTTCCGACTGACTCAAGTATGTTCGGACATCATTCGGCTTATCCAATGCATCCAATGTAGGCCTAATAACAGTCTAGCTTCAAATCAATGGTGCACCCGGGGGGCTCGTGGGGCTTGAGCACCCCCCCCCCCCCAAGAGGATCCCTGAAAAAAAATGGGGGAGAGGGAAAGGGAGAGGAGGAGGAGGGGGGAGTCACAAAATGTTTGTTGGGCGTTTTGTGGGAGAAAAAAATTCTTTGAGCCCCCTCCCCCCCCCCCCAAAAGACAAAATCCTAGGTGCACCAGTGCTTCAAATCCAGGGCAAATCTTTCAGTAGTTTTGGATTTAGGATTGGTGAGTAGGACAAACATAATTTAGGCTATTATAATTATTAGGATATATCATTCATCTCACCTGCCACCTCTGTCAACTCTTTCAGCTTCTCAAAGTTGATGTCCGTAGCGATAACTTTAGCTCCTTCTCTTGCAAACGTCTGCAAATTCATGGAAGAAGGAAGCAAGTTATCAAAGAATATAATTACACAATTTGCCCAATACCTCAGCCATGTACTTTTTTCTTTTTCTTATACCATATAATCTATAATAAAAGTCTTGGAGTCCTGTCACTGTTGTAAATCTTGTATTTTCCATATAACTAATTAGAACAATCTATTGGGGCTACATGGGGGCTCATTCCCATCCAATTTAGAAGGGATTTATTTTATTAGGCCTATAGTTCTACTTCTATATAGTTTAAAGTATTAGGCCTATTTTCTATTATTCTTCATGTTTGTTAGTACTTAAGTTATAGGCCTAAAAAAAATCACGATCTTGAAAGATATAATAATTGGAACAAGCAGTCCCTCAATTAAGCAGACTTGCACTATTATGCTTGGAAGATGATCGAATTTAGTTCAGCCTTGCAAGATATAGAAGGCTCTTATCTGGTCACCATATCATGGGGTCATGCCAGAACCAATTGTTCTACCGTGGAGGAATTGTGTTTTATTCCTCCATGGTTCTACAACTTAATCAGTACAATATATAGGCCTGCAACATGTACAACTTCTAAGTAATTGTGTACAATTAAGTGGTTCCTAATAAATAACCCTAGTCATATTAGGCATTGTACATTGTATGTAGTACTGTGACTAGGAATAGGAACCACTTGTACACAATTACCAATATTTCTACTTGTGCTACGGCTACCCATAAGAGCCAATTCAATCAATAGTACCCGTCGAGCCACGCCCCTTGTGTATTCTAATCTCATTGACTGAAGCTATTATAATCTCATAAGTGATTTAATGTCCGTTTTGTTACATGAATACCTACCTCGGCTGTTGCTCTACCAATGCCCTGAGCTGCTGCAGTAATTAGGGCTACCTTTCCATCCAGTCTACCCATGGTGATGACGCTCCAGCAAGGTCAACTGCAGTGCATCCAAACAAGTTCCCAAAGTGGCTCTGCAATCTGAACTGGCCGTGTAAACGTTAGGCCTATGGTGTGCTGTGTAGTCTGGTTGGATTGGATTATGACGATGGTGATTGTTATCTATCGCTAGTAGTAGGCCTAGTACTACTAGTGTTTCCCAGGCCAGCCAACCGTACCCTCTAATAACCCTATGGTGTACTCCACGCCAGACGTACAAAGTACGTGAACCTTGAAGCCACTCCCTTTAGGTACAACCATTGCATCAAATCATTCACATTGTGATATGCCTGTGACGTGAGCCAGAGTTATTATCATAAAGCTACGTGGTTTTATCCAATCTATGGACGTAAGCGAATTGATAAAAACGATAACCTTACTGTTTATTCCACATGTAGACAAATAATGTGATCGTCTCTGCCTTCACACGGCTTTCGCGACGGGGAGACTGCAGGGGGAGGCCTCCCCACCCACCGGTACGGTCTAGGGTTACTAGTGCCAGTCTATACACGTACACGTGTCTGTCAAAAATTTTTGAAATAACGTATTGTTCGTCACCACGTGTACGTGTCAAAACCGAAGAGTTACATAACGTCGTTTCCTATTCGTGTTGGCAACATGGTGCACAAAATCGCATAGTGCATGCATACAACCAAAAAACGCTTTTTGTTTTGATTTAATTTCGAAAGGTTAATTACATACATTGGAATGAAAACTTTCTTCCCCAAAACGAAAAATGACCAAATGTCGTCTTTAAAGGTACTATCATACTTTGGTAGCGTACCGAAACAGAAATCTCCACAGATTTACCTATAACCATAGAGCTATGTCTATGCTATAATCTTACAGGGCATAAGGATGGCGGGAAGAAACATACCCTTAAAATATTTCTGCCTGAAATGCTGTATTTATCCAGAACTGGAGTAAAAGCAGTGACCAAAATTATTTGTGATCTTTCAAAGATCAAAAATAAAAGGGAAAAGACTTAAGAAAAACTGTGGCCGTTTTCACTGTTTTCTCAAAAAGTGGGCATCGTATGGGACTGAAATTATCACAGACTGTTACTGTATCTTCCTTGGTATTTTGCCCATAAATATATATTTCTTTGAGATAAAAACCAAAGTATGATAATTTATTACCTTTATAATTGAACGAACTCAGACACTTGGCAACTTACATTATTTTTATCGATGGGATCAAAATTAGGATTATACATTTATTAAACTAAAACATTGATTAATTAAATAAATAAAACACAAAGACTCGAGTCAAACAAATTGGACTTCGTTAGACTTTGTAAATTATCTGCAAAGAATTTTATTTGTTTTACAATTTCCCCAATCACGTGAATAAAAATGACCTTTCACGCGTTCACTTTCCAGTATCACAAACTGAGTAATCTGTCCATTATTTCCTTTTAAAACACAGACAAGAGAATGGAGTATCAATTTAACCAAATTACCAATCTTGCTTTTAAAGTATTTATTCCCCCACTTCCCACATTTGTTGTTTCGAATGAAACATTCACATGTAATTTCAGTTTTAAAATGAATCATTTACTTTGATGTGGATCGATAAAAAGTGTTTTCAAGTTTCCCTGGAAAAATGTTGATGGTCTAGATCTAAAACGATAATAAAATGTAAATAAAGAGCAAACTGATTTGACTTGGACTTGAAAAATTTCCCTGAAATCTTGCCGAAGAAAATCCCTCTGCAATTTCATAGAGCCGTTTTAAAAGCACAAAATTTGCTTATGCATGAAAAGTCTTCCTTGATCAAACAGGATTACCAACTAAATTTTCATGTGATGTCTACTGCTTTTGACTCGTATTTTGCCATTGTTTGCTGAGCATAACATTCACAAGGAATTTTGGCTGGCATACTGATTTTATTTACAAAGATTTTGGGTGCTTAAGCACATTTTGGTGCTCCAGCAGCTCTATGAAATTGGCCCCAGGAGCCCGTCTGAACAAGGAATATGCCCTAAGGTAAGATGCCCCTCCGTGGAAAGGGACTTGGAACCTTTCAGAAGCATTGGCCTGAGCGGTCCACCTGTCTTAACCCGATTGAGCTACTTCCGTCTTAAAATTTGGTGGAAACATGGAGCCATGTTTGTTAAAGCCATAATATTGCAGGATTGGTATAAAGGTCACAGAACAGCTGCGGTTTGTTCATAATTTGATTTCTCATGGAATAAAAACAAACCTGTGAAAACTTCAGCTCACATCATCATCGGAAACTGTACAAAACAGTGAAACACACTCATGGTATCTTAAAATCTATTCAATTTATCTATTTACTCAGATGTCCGATTGAGCTCAAATTTTCACAAGTTTATGAATTCATGTACATGTTGGATTAGACAAAGTGTGAGTGCTATTCTGTGACCTTTACCAATCATGTATTATACCTTTTATTACTTCATTATCATTTATTAGTTTATCCTTGAAATCCATTCTTCAGGCTTCATACAGAAGTCATCCTTGCATTTATAGAAGATTATCCCTTCAGTTCTCACAGGCCTCAGTTTAGTTTATGATAAAATTTGAAGAAAAAAAAGCATATCACTAAAATGATCTTGTGCACAGTTCCAATGCACATACACACAGTGATTTAATTATTTTAACATGGTAGAAACAGATACATAAACAGCCTTGCATACAAACAAAAACAACAACAAATGTTTAATTTACATATAACAGATTATCAGACATTGATGACTTGTCTATAAATTAACATGTTAAGTATTTTTTTTCCCTAATCTACTTTCCAAATCTTTGTTGGGTTCCTGCATATTCGTGAAGGATGTTTAGGAATGACTCGTACTCTATACTCCAATGGGTGGACATGGATCTGAAATGGGACAAAAACAAAAATAGCAGCAAAATCAGACAGAGCCATTAATTTTGGTTTACATACATCTATTTTCACATCTATTTTCTTATCTACTCTGTACCAAAGTCACACATGGATGTATACAGTAAATGAGCAGGGGCCAATTTCATGGAATCCGTTACAGCCTATTTTTGTGCTTACGGGTACTACTTTGCGTGAAATCTATTTCATGGAATCCGTAAGCAAGATTTTCGGTTAGCGAAATAAGTATAACATGGAAATTCCTCCTTTTTGAGTTACCGGTAATTCCAATTAAACGTACAAGTTTCATGAAAACCCAGTTGGAGACTTATACACCTTTAGAATTTCCCTGTAGAGACATATTCAACCTTTTGTGCTCGGTCACCACGTCAAGGCACCAAATATGCGTTCAGCCCTCTCTGCATTGTTGTTAGAAACCAATCAACTATACAGAGAAGCAGGTGCCTGGCCCAGTCATTCAAAGGCACTGTAGAAATTGTTACTTACAAGATTTCTGTGAGGCGAATTTGCCATGGAAGATAGCCAAGTAGACTTTCAGTCTGTCCAAACTTAACCAACATATCCGGGTCAGGGAAACCTTTGGTGGCTAGAATAAAAAAACAAAAAACATTTAAAGGACAATTATAACACACACTGGCTTAAAAAAAAATTCTAAATTGTTCATGTAAAATTAAAGATGCCAAATATTTGTGAGTAATTATTCTAAAGCAATTTATATGTGAATAAAATGTTGCCTGAAATTAAAGAAAAAGGTGTCACCAACTTCTATAAAAGAGAAACAAGCCATCAAAATGTTTTGCAGGATGTTTATGGACAAAGGAGAACCAGGGGACCATGGGCCTGCTTGTTTCAGTGATCAGTGATCTGCTGCTCCGGATCACATTCTAGCATATCCTGCCTGCGACATGGATTCTAAAGATCAAATATGGCAACCAAGTTCCGAAGCGAAACAAACAGGCCAACGATTACATTTTCTGACCCAACATCAGAACAGTGGCTCTAAAGAAAAGGGTCATGATAGGGCTATAGTTAAGAGTGGGTTTTTCGTGTATACTGAGCACAATCCCTTGCCAAAATGCCCAGAGGGTAAGGAATACATAAACCAACTTACAATGCAGCATAGAGTTGACCAAGTCTGGACTAATGTCTGTTGGTTTGAGTATACCATTTGCTACAGCGTGGCAGTAGTCCCCTGCAGTCTGGACTAGGTCAAGTCTACCATCGGCTGGCGATAGAAGCAAAATGTGTACCTGTGCTCCTTCTGAAAACAACAACAAAAACAGATCAACATATACAAGATTTCACAAACACCCGCTGATAAAGGCAATATCTAGTCATTCTTGTGCAAGCCTGGAAATAAACAGAGGCCACGGAGTCCATGACCTTCGTAGCCCTGGTTCTTGGCCTTGGTGCCCCTTCAAATGTTTCGATAGACATTATGATTTTCCCTTGCAATGGAAAATTGGCCTTGCCCTCACCAAAACTTATTTCCAGCCCTGCTTGTGGCATGACTCTCACCAAGTTTGGTTATCGCATTCCTGCGCAATACTCACCATTACTACTGTGTTTCTTATCACGACTCTGGTGGAGTTGGTATGTGTACTTGGACCTGTCTTTTCCTAATACTTCCTCCTGTATTCGATCCAAATGGCTTTTAAGAAGTACTGCATTCTTCTTCAGATTTCCTGGAAAGAATATTCATAGTTTCAGATCAAATTGTGAAATTTTTTAAAGGTTCTGATAAAAATTAACTCAACATTTGGGAAACCTCGCCACTTTTTCTTAACACGGCAAAACACGCTTTAAAAAAAAAAATGCTCTACATAGATCTTACATCAAGTAGTTGCTCACATGTACATGTGCATGTATGAACGACCACTATCACGCAAAAGGACAACATGCTAGTGGGCCCTTTCATGTATTACTTTGCACATAATTATACATTTAAGTATTTTCTAAGAAAGTATGAAATATTTATAAGTCACAAATTTATTTATTATCTGTCAAACAAATAATTCATATCAGATGAAATAAAGAGGAGGTCATCTACAGTCTTAATGATCAAATCAAAAAGTCTTAACTTGGGGCGCCTCCCCCTTTTTACACAGTCACAGGTGTATTGACTATCGGTAATTAATTGGCCTCTCAACAACATATAGTTACACTTAGAAAACATCATTATCATTGCCATGGTATTAGTACAATTGATATAATTCTTTGCAAAAGTAACTTTATTCCTCCGTGATTCAAATAATTTCGGAAGGAAAATGTACAAAATAATAATTCACCTTGCCAATCATACACACTAAAGTAGGATATTCCAAGCGCCATCCCCCAGACTAACATACTGCAAATGTCTGCATACGAAACTTTCTCCTCTCCCACGAGAAGTCCGAGGTGAGCGGGCAGCTTGGGCAGACCCTTGCCGTCATCTCGGCACCGTCCCAGGCTGGGCTTGCCGCCTTTCATCAACAGCTTCCCCCAAAACCGCTTCCAAGTGAAGAGGTAGAACCAGGTCCACAGAAATGTTCCCAGCCACAGAGCCAAATGCACGCATTTCAACACAGCCCGGTCATAAAAAGCCATGTTTATTCGTGGTCCAAAGAACCGTCCTCGGTGCTAATCTATTGACCTGAAGTCTTCTTAAAACACAGTACATTTTCTTCAACTTTGCTCAAAAGACAATTCTCGTATCAGAATTGAGAGAAACATGATGATGAAATTTTAACCGGCCGGACGGTACGCGGATCAAGTGCATCAACTTCGCGTGTGATAACTGAGTGACACGCAGAATAGTCGGATACTGCACCACGATTATAACGAAAATCATAGTGAGAGAGATGGGTACCAAACAGACAGGGAAGGACGTCGACGCAAGAGGGCGCTCTAGCATGTAATATTACGACATGTCGAGTATCAAACAACAACAGAAACTTCATCAAGGTCAATTTCAGTGAAAGATGTCAATTGTAAGTGTCAGTATTACTCAGTTTCCTTTTCTTCCTATTAAGGTCTTATCATATCCGTTTTAATTGTGATGTACAAAAGGATTTACCGAGGTAAACAACCATTTAAGGCAATATAGCCTGCCTTCCCTAGCGGGCTCTTGGTGGGGCCGGGGGTTTAAAATGCAGTGCAGGACATGTGCCAAGATTTGTTTACTTTGATGTTACAGCAAACACTAGAGTCATCATCGTCATAAACTCCATGATCATAACATGTATGATGTAGGCCCTACTAGAATTTCATAAGCCAATCTCACCATGTAATTATTAATCATTCAGTGATTCACAGATTTTTCAATCATCAAACTAAAGCACGAAAATGATTGCATAGCAATGGAAAATCTTCCTTAATTTTTAAGAGGTCTTTTGATATTTGCAAATTCAGAGCAAAGTGCTATTAAATTTTACGATTTGATTATAAAATACAATATTTTCATGTTTTTTATTCTTCATTCTTACAGAAAGTAATTCCATGCACATGATATCGGAGCGATACTTCATCAGTTGCATGCATTGTTAGTAATGCCAGGCTGAAAACATGGCGTATTCCAACGCGGCATTTCACACCATTTCGCAGCTGACTGATTTCCTGCACATCAGCAGCGCCCATGCGGCCAGCAGCCCCACCCACTTAAACATCCGCGGGATCACTCATGTCATCAACGTCACCATGAACACCCAGTGTCCCATGCCCAAGTACCCCAAGAACATCACCACCACCAGGATCCCGGTCGACGACGTTCCCTCGGCAGGACTGTACGTCCACTTTGACAGGGTGGCCGACATCATCCACGACGTCAAGAAGAGAGGGGGCTGTGTGCTGGTCCACTGCTTTGCCGGTCGTAGCCGGTCGGCCACGCTCTGCATCGTGTACCTCATGAAATACAACGGCATGCCTCTCCGACAGGCACACGAGTTCGTCAAGGCACGACGTCCCGTTATCCGGCCTAACCAGGGTTTCTGGAAGCAGATGGTGACGTACGAGAAACTTCTCTTTGGACGGAACAGCGTCAGAATGGTGAATTCGAAGTACGGTGAAATACCCGATGTGTACGAAAAGGAGTACAAGAATTTGGTGTGGTAAATCATGGAGGTAGAAATAGGGTAAATGGAGGTGTATGATATATTGTACCAAAAATAATGCTTAGAATGATTCTTCTGCAGACTAAATATTCTTACTGTAGAAATTAGCTGGAAATGTTGAATTTAAGACCTAACCAACAGTATCTTTTAAACTGGAGGAATGCTATTTCCCGTTTCTGAAATCCTAGACATTTCAGAAATGTTTTGGCGAGACAACGGAAAAAGGCTGGTGAGGCCCATGACAGAAATGTTCCGACTAGTTTTGTGATGTCATGTTATCACGTACCAAAGTATGGCTTAGAGTTAAGGGGATGAAATGTTGGCATGTTGGCTTCATTCCCATTTTCCTACCAATTTACCAGGAATACCAGCCTATTTCTTTGTCTCATGCAGTGACGTAATGCTCTGCCATTTTGTCTCCATACTTCTGGAGTTGTCACAAAAACTCACAATTGTATAATAGTGTTTTTTGTACAAGCTAACAAGTGCAGTTTCAAATGTTTTTTTAATAATAAGCCAATTTGTAAGGCAGTAGGACAGATGGCTGAGATTGTTGTGGAAGCAGTGCATTTTTCTTTCTTGCCTCCATGAATAAGCCATTTGCAAGTTCAATCTGAATGTAGTATCTAGTGTCATAGGCTTATCTCATTGCATGTAAACAGCCCAATTCAGGGCTGTGATTGTACTTGCATAAAAAACCTGAAAACATAGCCCCAAAAACTGATAATCATACATTTCCTATACTTTTGTACAGGCAAAGTGAGGCCAAAAGACTGTAAATTTGGACTGGTAAGAAAACAATACAGGAACTGTTAACCTTTACCCTCTACACTCGCCACACAAGACAAGTTCTGCTGCTTACCACACATTACCACGGTCTCCACAGGGAGAACTGGATATACCGCACTGCGGTATATTGTGGTATGCAGGATACTACACTTAGCTACCGAAAAACCATGAGTGGTAAATTGTGGTGTGCATGTGGGCTAGGGAGGGATGAGATTAACCAATGATAAAAAATACCTAAAAACATCCGACAGGCATCATACAAAATCAAAAACTCCTATACTTTATGAAAATCTGAAATCCAAAAACAAAAACAAATCTGAAATCCAAAAGAAAAAACGAAAATCGGAAATCAGATAAAAATCTGTGAAATCTCATCCCTGGTTAGGGTAAACAATAAGGTAGGTACATACATTATTTTTGCAAATGGTCACTTTTTTGAGAGAAAATGAAACGTCTACAGGAACACTTTAAGAACTACCTGAAATTCCTGCCCTGTAAGTAGATCTGTATATGAACAAAAGGAAGGGAAGGCTGGGCAAGTCTATTTTTATACTGTATATATACATGCCACTGCTATAATTCACCAAAAAAATATGCAAGATTGTTCAGATTTTTCAAAGCTTACTGTTGTTTGTAAAGCTAAATTTTGTAAGAGATGACATGCAAACAATGAAGGTGTTTTTGTGTTTTTAAGTCAATAGAGATCTGTGCTAAGCATGTATTTAAAAACTAAGTAAAAAAGGAGGTTAATTGTATGTAAATATGGTAAATGCGTAGAGCTATATTAAAATTAATATAGATCTATGGGTAAATGCAACCTCTGGAAATCTTTATAGTGACCTGACTAACATGACACATTTATTTGTAGATTTTTTTTGATTCCAGTTAAAATCAAAACCTTCGACACCGCAGCAGAAACATGATACAACAGAACCATGGAGTATCACACACAAGCCAATATTTCACTCAGATTTCGGTAATATTATTAGTATTTATTATTACCATAACTGGAAACATTTGTAAAATGTGCTAAGTAATTGGTCACTTATGTTCTATTTAAGACCACTATGAAATGAGTGCATTTAATTTTGAAATGCTAACCACCTAAAGGTGATGTACGTCCACCGAATCACCGATTGAACCTGGCTACCAGCCATACCAGTTTGTATTATGCCACCTTAACTTCATAGTACAGTGTATTATTATTGACGACCTCCCGGGCTATGACTGCTATTAAAAAGGCCAGGGATCGATTTCACGAAGCCCTACGATCAACCGTAACTCGGGTTACAAAGGATAACCCATGGTATCATACGTAGGGCTACAATGCATCTACGATTGTTAGTAAGTTACGATGAGTTTGGTGAAATCAACCCCCAGATGAATCTGTCTGTTATAAAAATATCTTCATTATCCAAACACTTACCACCCAAGTCTTGTATTATAATTTCATACCTTTGACAAAGAATCAAATTGTTAATTGTGACTTCTTTTTTGTTCTATTTATTTTTTGGATAAATAAAACCACCTCCATAGAACTGGCTGTATTCATATAATGTACAGAAAAAATAATGTCCATTTAAGGGGCCTATATTGTATTCAGTGTTTCAATAAAAAAAAAGATTTTGAATTGACTTCAAGAATCGAAAATCATATCTTTTCCTCTCCAGAATATGTTAAAAAAAAGAAGAACACTGTGTCCTGGATAAAAATAGAATACAGGTCTGGAAATTACTCTACAAAAATGCACTTGATTCGAGTGTCCATCTATTCAATTTCACCAAATACATTTTTCACCTTCACCAATTCCAAAACCGAGTCAAAGAAATTACATTGTTAAAAATTTCAGTCAAAAAGTACCCTTTGAAAAAATAAAAACTAGCTAAATCTACTTGGCTCGAAATGAAAATTTGGTTTGTGGTCATCACGACGTACAATTAGGATTTTCCGTTGGTTTCTTTCTAGCTCTTCAGCTTCCATTCTGATCCTGTTTTTTCCAGATCTCGTAGAACACCCACCTAATGGTAGAGTAGTCAAGGAAAGGTGATCAGAGACAAAAATATAAGCTCATGAATCCCTACTTACCTTCTTATCTTCACTCCAAGAGTGTTTGCTGTAAACAGTTCCACATACGGAACCCCTCAGATCCAGACATTTGTTCCAACTCAAACTTGGAGCTGATCCAGTTGGGTCCTCCCTTTGAAGGTCGATTCATTGGGCCTTTTCGAAACGGAGGCTCAGGCTCCGGTTCTGTCATCAATATGCTGAAAATATAGATTGTGGTTTTTCATTGGAGCTGAAGCTGTTTTCCTTTTGAAACCAAAGAATCAACCGCAGCCATAAGTCTCTTTTTTGGAACCCGTTTTTTAGAATGGAGTCACAAAATCAAGCCTGAGCCTCCGTTTCGTAAAGGCCAATTAAAATGATCCTAACTGGCACCTCGCACACTTCCATTCATCTCCCATCATAAACCCATCTGATGAACTGTTTTGTTCAAACTCTAAACTTGGATCTGATCCAGTGGGATCCTTCCTTGTGAGATGGATTCATTCAGAGATCCTGAACGGCATCTTCTTCATCTCAGTTCATCTCTCAGTCACCCTAAGACCCCAAAATACATCCTTTTTCCACACTTGCCTCCAGGTGCTCCATTGTGCTTGCACCCTCACACACACAGAGCTCCCCGGAGGACCCCAGACCTGTTCCTTGATGAACAATGTGGTAAGAAAAAGGATACATCTCCATGTAAGATGGGACGCAGACCGTCTCCTTCTTGAAGTCCACCTTGCAGCTCAGCTTATTAAGCTGCTGCTCGTACATAGCCAGAGAATCTTTCATCACTGCTCCATTACCCTACAGATCATTCACAAAAATCAAACATTCCATAACAGTCTTTTCTCCGGTATCTTTCACACTGGCTTCTCCGAAAGTCTAATACACCGATCCAGTAGGCCACGCCCACCATAGCAATGTCCAAGCAACAATTTACATGTGTACGCACAACGCCATTGGTCAATTTGGGCGTCAAGGGGCGTTGCCTACTGAATGAGTGTATTGCCAAAGTAAAGTCCCATTAAACAAGCCAAACCTCCAGGGGCCAATTTCGTAGAGCTGCTTAAGCACAAAAGTTGCTTAAGCATGGAAAGTCTTCCTTGATCAAACATGATTACCAACCAAAATTTCATGTGGTATTTACTGCTTTTGACTTGTATTCGGCCACTGTTTGCTAAGCATACCATTCACAAGGAGTTTTATGTACCAAGGTTTTATGCTTAGTGGCTATTGTTCAGATAACTTACCTGAGTAAAGTATCTCCCTGACGGCTTCAGTACTTTCATGGACAGATCCAGGATCAGCCTCAGGAAGTCCCACTGATCCCCTGAATTGGACAAAAAAGTCAAACATGATCATTAACCCTAGGGGCAGGGCACTTAATGAGCAAAGTAGATTACCCATAAGATATTTGACACTTTAATACCCCCATACTTTGTGCTTCACAAAGTGATCCTTCTAGTAATAGAACAAGTTTCAAACAAGCATTCTGACCCTCCAATACCTTACAGACTCCCTGCTGCATATAAAGGTAACCCTCCTAGTAGCATGGCATTTAATGAGCAAGCCGTCTGACCCTACAATACTTTACAAAATATCTGCTGCATAATTCAAGTTAACCCTCCTTGTGGCAGGGCAGTTATTGAGCAAGCAGACTGACCCTCCAATACCTTACAGACTCCCTGCTGCATAAGGTAACCCTCCTAGTGGCAGGGCAGTTATTGAGCAAGCAGTCTGACCCTCCAATACCTTACAGACTCCCTGCTGCATAAGGTAACCCTCCTAGTGGCAGGGCAGTTATTGAGCAAGTAGTCTGACCCTCCAATACCTTACAGACTCCCTGCTGCATAAGGTAACCCTCGGGGAGGCAGGGCAGTTATTGATCAAACAGTCTGACCCTCCAATACCTTACAGACTCCCTGCTGCATAAGGTAACCCTCCTAGTAGCAGGGCAGCTATTGAGCAAGCAGTCTGACCCTACAATACTTTACAGACTCCATGCTGCATGAGGTAACCCTCCTAGTGGCAGGGCAGTTATTGAGCAAGCAGTCTGACCCTACAATACCTTACAGACTCCCTGCTGCATAAGGTAACCCTCCTAGTAGCAGGGCAGCTATTGAGCAAGCAGTCTGACCCTACAATACTTTACAGACTCCATGCTGCATGAGGTAACCCTCCTAGTGGCAGGGCAGTTATTGAGCAAGCAGTCTGACCCTACAATACCTTACAGACTCCCTGCTGCATAAGGTAACCCTCGGGGAGGCAGGGCAGTTATTGATCAAACAGTCTGACCCTCCAATACCTTACAGACTCCCTGCTGCATAAGGTAACCCTCCTAGTAGCAGGGCAGCTATTGAGCAAGCAGTCTGACCCTACAATACTTTACAGACTCCATGCTGCATGAGGTAACCCTCCTAGTGGCAGGGCAGTTATTGAGCAAGCAGTCTGACCCTACAATACTTTACAGACTCCCTGCTGCATAAGGTAACCCTCCTAGTAGCAGGGCAGCTATTGAGCAAGCAGTCTGACCCTGCAATACCTTACAGACTCCCTGCTGCATGAGGTAACCCTCCTAGTGGCAGGGCAGTTATTGAGCAAGCAGTCTGACCCTACAATACCTTACAGACTCCCTGCTGCATGAGGTAACCCTCCTAGTGGCAGGGCAGTTATTGAGCAAGCAGTCTGACCCTACAATACCTTACAGACTCCCTGCTGCATGAGGTAACCCTCCTAGTGGCAGGGCAGTTATTGAGCAAGCAGTCTGACCCTACAATACTTTACAGACTCCATGCTGCATGAGGTAACCCTCCTAGTGGCAGGGCAGTTATTGAGCAAGCTATTTAACCTTACAGCATCTTGCAGACTCCCTGCTGCATGAGGTAACCCTCTGAGTGGCAGAGCAGTAATTGGCCAAGCAGTCTGACCCTTCAAAACCTTACAGCCTTCCCTACAGGCAGTCCAACTTTACCATGTCTTTAACACAGACTCATACTTAGTACTGTCAGGTAAACGCTCTACATAGCTTGTGCCATGACCTATCACCTACCTATTGGCTCGGTGGTGATGGGGATTGCGGTGAGGTCGTTGATGACGTAATCAAACTGCTTGCCATCGGCAGCATACTGTTTCAAAATAGGAATACAGTCCTCGACTATAACCTGCAAAGGAGAGGAATTGAATTTCGTTTAATAGCAAATCCGGTGGCATTCAACCATTGTATGCCCGTATTGTTTATGCCGAGCTCCATGCACACATGGCCTAGCTCCAGATCAACTCTGGTGCCTAATAGCCCTGGCCAGTGAAAACAATAACTCTTCCGGAAGGGGATTAATACTCACTTTGTAATTTGGGCCTTCGAGCTCATCCATAGAGTCAAAGCATATACCTCTGAGATACTTGATAGCTGCGTCAATCACAACCTGATCAATGTGAACAAGAGACGGCAACCAGAAAATAGACAGAGGAAGTTAAGGAATAACAATCAAGGTGGTCAACTGGTCTAGAATCACAAAAGCCAACTGAATGGGGGTATACTTTTCGAGAAAGATCCTGCTAGGGTCTAGTCCTATCAACCGTTCTACTTCAGAGTGCCCTACTCATATCATGGGCCTTTCTAAAAGCCCGGCTCCGGCTTCTGCTCCGGCTCTGGCTCCATTTCGGAAATCCATCCTAAAGTTACGGGTATCAAAAGAGAGGCTTTTGGCTGCAGTTCGGAAGTAGATTTTCTGGTTTGAAAAAGAAAACTTCAGCTTCAATGAAAGAAACCACACAAGTCACAACCTATATTTTCAGCATATGGATGACAGAGACAAAGCCGGAGCATGAGCCAGAGCCGAGCTTTGAGAAAGAACCATGATTCTTTGCAGGTGGATCAAAATGTGATCTCAAAAAAGGATATCTCGAGCATGACGATGCTGGCGGGGTCCTGCTGTCGGAGAACGTGGAGGATTCCTCCGTCTCCTCCACCTAGGATGAGGACGTCTTTGCCCTTGTAGTCCTGCTGGCCATTGCCTGTGATGGCATTGGTGTACGCTATGTCACTCTCCGCCAAATCTGAAACATGGATTCGGAAATATCCAAAAATCAGCGGTAAACATGGCAATTGGGATAAGTAAACTAATAAGTCATTATAACATCCCCCAGGGGCTGATTTCACGAAGCACTAAGATTGATCTTAACTTTGAATTCATCCTAATTGCTAAGCAAAGTGTGATGTCACAATATCAATCACTATGGCGATACTGACAACTCATCTTAAGATTAATCTTAGAGTTTGGTGAAATACAACCCATTTCCATTTCAATCTTAGATCTTCTACAAAGTCAATAAGATTTAACAAATATAAAAGGAAAACAGCAAGACTATATTGCCCAACGTTGTTGGAAAAGGCTTTTTTTCCCAAATCATATCAGTGGTGGTAACGACCCAATTTCGTATTTCTGCAAATTTCCACAATTCTCTAGTTAACTGTCAGAACACAAAACAAGTTACTTACTCGGGTCGTCGTCGAGTATGAGCACATTGCCATACTGCGGTGAGTGCAAGATCTTGATGTTCTGGTATTTGGAATTCTCTTCAAATACGACTGCGTCGAAGTCGTACTCAACGAAACGTTTGTCTACAGTTGGTACGTAGCGGTCACAGGGCCCAACACCTCTGCTTATCTTTGGAAACCTGAATATAAGCCAAACATGTTAAGTTTATTGGAGATTTTTTACTCGGATAATAATAGCGTGACAGCAAGTGATACAGATGGAAAAATTGCAACAAAATCAGGACAGGGCGGGGCAAGACCAGAAAGGGTGTGGCAGTTGAGATGTTCATGATGAGAAAGTAACAAAAATAACCAGGTAAAGAAAGTTTGAGATTTTTCGCTCAGGAAATAATAATAGCGTGACAGCAAGTGATACAGATGAAAGGACTGCAGCAAAATCAGGACAGGGCGGGGCAAGGCCAGAAAGGGCGTGGCAGTTGAGATGTTCATAATGAGACAGTAGAAAATAACCAGGCAAGGAAAGCTATGGCTACAAAGAGTGGGGTGGGGTTTGGGTAGGAATGGGGTGAGTGTGGATGGGTGGGATTGTTTTGGAATGTGGTGTGGCGGGATGAGGTAGGATAAGTAGGGCGGGGTCTTGCATGGGTGGAGGCCGATAGCACTGCACTGCTCTACTTTTGACTTTTAATTAACAAGAGGAGAGAAATGTGAACTACAAATTGCTATGAATTCAACCAACCTCTTGGTCTTTGTGCAACCCAAGAGTGCTGAGAGTTTGTCCTGTAGAGTGGCCACCTGCCCTTCAGTCAGTTGAGCTTCCTCCCCCTGTTTGAAAGACTCCTGCAAGTTGACAGTAATGAGTCCCTCTATGTTACTCTGCACCATGGCAGACCTGTACAGAATCAAACAAGACAAGAACTCAAAATTCATCAGATTCCAGCAAACTCGGATCAAGTTGAGTAGAGTTTGAAGGTTTGCATCGTAGGTATCACAGGACAAGTAGTGTGCCTGGCATGTGCAGCTCTTCACAGAGTCACACAAGCTCATAAAAGAAGTCCAATGTGGTGCCACTGAAAACCACCTGGCCTAGAATGTTGTATTAATTAACAAAACGATGGTTTCCAAAAATCCCATATATTAGGGTGTTTGTTCCTTTGTCAGGAGGTTGCATGGTGGCCCTTGACAAAAAATACCTGCATTTAGTTTCCAAAATGGCAGGCCAGCATAAAGATCGCAATAAATTGGCCTAAATCAAACTATATACAGATGGTGGGAAATAGAACATTCCTAATAGAGCATCCCCAAGAGTTTGGAACTAGTTGGCCAATCACAAGGTGGCCGACAAAATCCGCTCATTGTGATTGGCCAATGCACTGCAAACTCTTGGAGGCCCGGCACTATTTGGAATCGCCCGTATTTTGGCACAGTGCCTTGCCTAAATAGAGATTATGGCTAAGCAAGCCAGAGATGGTTGAGAGGGTAGATTAAATACTACTTCCATGTACCTTCCTTTCTGGCCTGTATACAAAGTGAGACAGCCGTTGTTTGCTCCAAACTCTACCGCGTGCGGAGAACTGTCAAATCCAGCCTCACTGAAGATGTCGTTCATTCCCTGCTGAGCAGTCTTCCAATCTACTACGATTTAAGGAAATATGTCAAAGTCAAAAACTAAAAAAGTCCTTTTTCCTACTTCTTTAACACATTTGCCCGGGGCAGGAACATAATGATCCACAGAGGCAACAATAATGTCAGACAAATCGACTCGAGACATGTTGACCGCAGAGACAAGTCGACTCTGAGACAGCTCGACAACAAAGAGTAAAAGTCAGCATGGTCAGTTGGGGGGGGGATTTGAGTCAGCCAGGGCGGCTTGCACTTGTACGTCTGCCAGGGACGTTGCAATTTGGTAAGCTATTAGCAGTGTTGGAGGTCTCGAGGCCGGCCTTGGCCTCGAGGCCGGCCTCGAGGCCGGTTTTGGGTGGCCTCGGCCTTGGCCTTGGCCTTTCTGTATGATGACTCGGTCTTGGCCTTGGCCTCGGCACCTCCTGGCCTCGGAAAATGGGCAGAGGCCGCTTCAAGGCCGCCAGATTGAACTCAAATTTCCCAACACTTATTTTTAGGTTTTCCCAGTTAAATATTCACCCTATATAATGTATGTGATACCCAATGAACTGCACGAATCATACACACCGCGCTGCCATGTGCGAGGCGCAATTTGAGTGCGCATTTTGAGTCTGGATTCTTCAACAATTCATACACGGATCGACGCACTAGACTGTATGTAACACAAACAAAGTTTTGGGGTTATAAGTTTATATGAAATTCTGATGATTCCAAGTAAAAAAAATCCTACATATATTGTGTGTGCACTTAACAACCGGCCTTGGCCTCGGACAGTGTGGCCTTGGCCTCGGCCTCGGTCTCGAATGCTCATGACTCGGCCTTGGCCTTGGCCTCGGAGACCCATGACTCGGCCTTGGCCTTGGCCTCGGGGGTTGTGGACTCGACTCCAACACTGGCTATTAGTAAAGCCCTTTCCACACTGCAGAGCCAATCCCTGGGCAGGAATTTTCCGGGGATTTTTTACCCTACTAACACCCCAGCAACCATTCACACTAGACCCTAGTTGCGATGATCGTAACCCTAGGTCTGACCATAGAGGAAGGAAACCTTCCTCTATGGTCTGACATGGGGACATGATCGTAACCCTAGGTCTGACATGGGGACAGTCCCCATGTCAGACCTAGGGTTACGATCCTCGCAACTAACTAGACCCATGGTAACTCCCAGGGACACTATTTAGCTGTTCCGACATTTCGGATGTCGGAACAGGTTTAGTTTTTGCTTAGATTTTTATTATTATTATTATTATTATTCTTTATCACCCTCTAAGCTTGTTAACAGCTTATCTCTTCTTAGCTTCTTCTGATCAGCTTAGATGAGGTATCATATGAAAGCTTATAAGCTAAGGATCATACTGGCACTGAGTTGTAAAAATTCCTCATTAATTAGGCACGTGACAGCTCATTTGCATATTTAATTAGTCAATTTTGTTAGCAGCATATCTTGAGAACGACAAAGGCTATGAATATGATTCTTTTTGCAAAGGCTTAGTAGCATAATGTAGTTGTGCATGCTGCCAAGAAATTGACCGTGACGTCATCATGACGTCATCAAAAATGCTGATTTTATTATAAGCAGCATATCTCGAGAACGGTAAGTGCTACGGTAATGATTCTTTTTGTAAAAGCTTTGTAACATCATGTAGTTGTGCATGCTGCCCCTAAATTTACAGTGACGTCATCATGACGTCATCAAAAAAAGGTAATTTTTGGTTTATAGCAGTATATCTCGAGAACGGTAAGTGTTACGGTATTGGTTCTTTTTGTACAAGCTTTGTTAGACCCTGTAGATTTGCATGCTGTTGTGAAATTAACTGTGACGTCATTATGACGTCATCAAAAGGCATAATTTATGATTGCAGCATATCTTGAGAATGACAAAAGCTATGGTAATGATTCTTTTCACAAAAGCTTTGTTAGAAACTGCAGATGCATTCTGCTTTGTAAATGACCATGACGTCATCGGAGCTTATAAGGCTGATCAAATAAGTCGGAACAGCTCCGTGTTCGTCTACGAACACTTAAATGTCTAGTTCACTTTGCTTTTCCCCTGGAAAAATGGAAATCCCTGGGGATTCCGGCTTTAACCCTACTCCCGTGCAGGGGTAAACATTCACCGGGGATTTCTTTAGTAGTGTGAAAGGTCCGGCCAAAATACCCTGGCAATGCCGCACCAATTCCCCGTGGATTTTGTCTAGTGTGAAAGCCCAAGTTAAGAGGCAAGTCAGTAAGGGGAGGGGAAAGTTGGCTAGGAGGCGAGTTATGTCATGTCCAGAGGATTCCAATTTCCTCCATGGTTACGTTGACCTGTAAACATCTATCTACTAGGCTAGTTTTAAAGTTGATGGGTGCTGCGCCAATAACTGAATACTGGATTGGCCTGGCAATTTATCATTCAAATCAACGACATCAATTCATGGACGTGGTAATTGTGTACAACTACAAGTGGTTCCTGGCCTACCCTTTATTAATAACTCTACTCTACCCTAAAAAATGAACATATTAACTTTCGGCAGTAGGGGCCTAGGCCTATTTCAGTGAAAAAAAACACAGTTTCTTACCCAAATAAATACTGAAAATAATGTGGGTGGCGTAAAAGACACTAATGCTTTATTGAGCCTATAATGCATGTATGATGTAGTTCTATTAATTATTGTAAACTAGTAGTATTACAATTAACTGTTAGGCCTAAATCTAAATGATCATTGATCAAGCAATTTGAAGTTGAACAAATTCTGTTCGTAGGCCTAACGTTATTTCAGTTTCATATTTATTTCTGCTGCACACGTCTCACCTGGATTAAGGAACAACTGAGGTGGCACGTGAAAGTTCAGTAACGTTGTCACTGCCATATTGCTGACGGATCCTGCCACTCGAAAAAAAAAACCGCTGGTCAAAAACTAATTAGGCCTAATTAGTAATTCCTCGATGAATGCGCATCCAGTAGGACTAATTAACAGGCGGTACACGCAATACACGTGCACACACTTTCCCAGGACTCAGTGTATAAAATTACTAATACTATACAGCACATAACAAAATTACGGTAGGCAGGCGTGTGTAGCAGAGCGCCCTCTCGTGACTAGTCGTGGTGTGATGGGATATCCAGGGTGATCAAAATTAATTTTAATCACCCTAAAAAAAGTTTGGGAACTGAACAAAAAATGATAGAAGTTAAAGTTGCTATAGGAAATCAAGCTGGAAATTGACTGGCAAAATATCAACTTCAGTAGTTTGTTTTATGATATCTCAAAAACTGGCACTAGCTTCTTCCACGTGTGGTTATCATTTGATGATTAAATTAATTAATTAATAATTATTGAAAAATGAACAAAGAAAAATTGACTGGAGTGGGTAGATTTTTCTTTGTTCACTTTTCAATAACTTAAAAGTCAGTCAGTTTCCCTTGTGGTACTTTGATGATTAATGAATTAATTAATCAAAAAGGCATTCTATTAAACTTGTCCCACAATTTGAAGTACACTTGTCTGTAGCAAAACTCAAAGATCAATGTAATGACGAATTAAATAGTAAATTTAAATGAATGTGGAAATTTGTGTATATTTCTATGTTTGAAAACAAGTATCAATGACTTTTCATGGCCAGTGAAAGCAAAATACTAAAAAATAATAGCCACTAAATAAGATAAACAAAATAATATCCACGAACAGTGACAAGTCAGTGTACAAATGAAATCATTTTATTGATTTTAAAACCAAGCAAGCTTTTAAGCTGGAATCATATATGTTGCTTGCCCACAATACCAGACAATGGGACAATAAGCTGAACAATGATGAACTCTTTTTGTACAAAATCACACTACAAAGCATTAAGATTATTGTCATAGACGCCATTTAAAGGGATTGCATACGTTTGGTAATTTGAGCCTATTGTTTGTTTCAAACCAATATAATTGTATATATATACCATAAAACAAACCTGTGAAAGTTTCAATTCAAAAGGTGGTAGCGTTTGTGATATTTTGGCGACAAACTAGAGCGGTTATTTCACGCCAGATAACAGTTAGTTAATAGCTGAGAAGCGTTACGGCCATAACGCTTCTCAGATTCATAATTTTTGGAGATAAAAAGTGACATATTTTTCCATAACCGCGGTACTTCGAATTGAACGTTTCTCAATATGCATTATACTACCCAAAGCAGCTGTACTTCTCACGAAGTAAGTTTTTATTGCCATAAATTTTCAGAGTCATTACCAAACGTATGCAATGCCTTTAAAAAAACAAACAAATAAAGCACATGAAACTATAAATGATTCTTTGGACAAGAAAGGACAGAAATATGAGCATGAGTTGTTGAAGATTACCGTCTACTATCCTACACAAAATTTTGTTGAAAAGTGTCGTTTTTGTACGGGTTGGGTGCTTGGTACAAGCTTGCTAAGACAGTGTGTATTTTCGTGAATTGGGGGTTAGGGGTTTAACCCCCCCCCCCCCCCCCTTGGGCTCCCTAAAAAAAATTCAATATTCAAATGTCAAAATGAAAAAGCTCCCTACCAAAGAAGGGGGGATATATACCCCCCTTCCACAAAATTTCACTCCGGGTAAACCCCCCCCCCCCTTGGGCTCCCTAAAAAAAGATAATTTACAAAATTCAGAAAATTCAAAATTAAAATGTCAAATTGAAAAAGCTCCCTACCAAAGAAGGGGGGATATATACCCCCCTTCTACAAAATTTCACTCCAGGTAACCCCCCACCCCCTTAGCAAAAAGCTAGATCCGCCCCTGAATACTTAGTGCTTTTTACAAGAGTAAACATGGACACAAATCGTACCTTAACTCAGGTGGGATTGGAACCCATGACCCCCTGCTTACTAGTGCAGATGTCCTACGGTCTTACCTACCACTAAACCACCAAGCTATAGCTGGGGTCAGCAGGTTAAATCAATTCAATACTGCCATGGGTACGACAATTAATCTTTGATTTTAATCATTCTATCACCCCCAACAGAAAATGGTTGCTTCTAAGGGATGGCTTGATGACTGGGAATATTTTCAAAATTCCTGTCAAATTTCTTCCAAAACCACACTGTAGATTAGAAACCCAACATATAACAGAGATAAGCAATTTATTTAATGAACAGCTAATGACTGAAAATGAACAATCAAACTATTTTCCTTGCACACTAAATACTTGCTTAACAACAGACAATTTGCATGAATTCCCGCATATATTACACTCATACATGGATTAAACACATTAACTGCAATCTATATGAAGCTTTAAAACACTACAAAGCACAAGTTAGTCTAAATTCTTTCAAATTTTCCTTTCTCTGAAATGAGTTGAACGATGAAAAGAAAATAATTTTGTGCAATCTTAATCTGCATCGTGATGAGTTATATGAATTTATTGGCATTTTATAAACTATTTGATTGATATAAATTCTAAACGGGTCAGGAATTCTCCTTTTGGCACTGCACCATCTCTCAGAATATAAAGTAAAAACTAACGGTTGATTATCTAAATTTCTTTTTTATGAGCTGCATTTTAAATTCGGTTGTCAAGCCAATGAATGACCTTCCAAATAGAAACTTTTAACAATTCACACAATTAATATTCTATCAAACAAGATTAAGTAAACAGTGCAGCATTATAGATACATAGAGCTGTGAAAAAAATCTTTTACAATTAATTTACTTCAACAAAAACAAATCTTTCACTGTTTTGGTTTTAAGCAAAAAACATCAAGGATACTTCTGTTGCTGGTAACATTCATAAAACGCAGGATATGTATGGCACCTTAACTGCATTGATAAACATTGGCAATGTTTTGATTAAGTCACAAGAGTTAGGCTTTTATATTTTCATCTCTATCTTAAATTTTTAAATTAAATTTTTTTTTTTAATTTAAAAAAAGACAAATTACGTCTAATCTAAAATAAACCAAAAACTGAAAGAAACTAAAGCCATCTACATCTTCATCAAAAAAGAAATTGAATCAATTATGACTGTAAAGGTGGTTACTACCGTGTGTGTGCGGGGAATGCAGGTACAAGCCGCCCGTCGATGGGCCTATTAATCCCTGTCGACTGATAGGCTGCGTCGAGCTGGACTGTAGTGGGAGTGAGATCGGCTGCATAAAAAAATAACAACATTGGAAGAAAAAAAGAAACAAGATTGAGCTGATGAAGAACAAAGTTGAAAAGGATCAAGTGAGAAAATGAAGAGGGTATACTTTACTTGACAAGATGGTGCTCATCGTGGATACAGTCAGGTAGATGATAGATTGATTGGCGGCTCACAATGTCAGCCAAAAAGTAAGGTCTACATCAGAAGCAGTTTTAGAGCCAATATTTTGGCAGTGGCTAGAAGAGCCACTTATTTTGGGAGGCAAGACCCTTTTTCTAACACTAGCACCTGTTATGTCTTATTAGGAGTAGAAAATCATGCACCTAAAGCCTACACAACACGTTTTTCAAGTAATTGGCGCGTGATAACTGGAAAGATCCAGTATTTTCCAGCATTTTGTTTTTTAATTGAATTGTTTGTTTGTTTGGTATATTTCTTTTTTTGGGGGGGGGGGTGGCTAGACACAATTTTGTGGGGGTTCTAGCCCCCCTATAGAACTGCGCTTGGTCTATATTTTAAAAGTTAAGAGCTAAAGAAGGGTGATTTGGCTGCAGACTTCATCAGAAACCATCACTGATTCGTTTAGGCCGTGTCTATACCCTCAAATATTGTCCATTGTTGGACAGCCGTGGATTATATAATGTGAAACACTCACCTGCGACTCCTTGAGCGGCTGTTGTCATGGTAATAGTAACGGTTTGAGCTCCGGCTCCGTCGTCGTCGAGGCGAGTACGACCGGGAGCGAGTCCTGTGACAAAAAGCATTCAAAGATGTGAAGAAAAAAAAACAACGGAAAACGGAACGAGGAATCCGCCCAAATCATCTGAGATCATTCAAGTATCCCATTATTTCAAATATATACGTTTCCTCAAGTGGGCATAGTCACAAGCTTGGGTAGGAAGCGATTTACTTTTGTCACTGAAACTTGTGATAATGCGGGGAAAATCTCATTCCTTAACGAGAAACTGCATAATAAATTGTTGACGATTTTGTACAACCTTCTTGCACGCAAGATGCTGTATGCAAACAAATTTCTGATCAAGTCCTTTGAAACTAAATTATTGATATCATCACAAGTGCACATTAACCTGTTTTTTGACCGTAAATTAGGCAGTAATTTCACCATTTTCTCTTCTTGAAAAATAGTACATATTGGACACTGAAGCAAACACACTAAATGACATTGGTTTTGTGTCAAGTTTAGGTGTGATGCAAATAAATCAACGCCATCCAATAAACCATACAATATACTTTTTGCTGATCGAGAATGAGATGTTCAGGAATTAATGCACTGCTCCCCCCGCCCCTTCAAAAAAAATGGCGTGGCAAACAAACCAAAAAATGAGGCAATATGTGGATAAAAACCCTACAAATGACGGAAAACAATTATAATTTTGCCTTTTTAAGGAAAAAGCGTTACTCAAAATATCTAGTTATCTACTACACGTTCAATACAACAATAGAGGAATTGCTGAAAGGAAAAGAAGTAAAGTAACAAGGAAACGACAATAAGATAAGAAACGCACAAAATTACACACTTTTTGTCATCTTTTGTTTTCTTGGTTGTTGGAATTGGATTTTGAGTTTGGACCCCCATCATCAAAAGCCACTCAAGTTCTGCCCAGGAAGAGGGGCGCTCATGTTGTGACGTTGGTCATATGAGTCGGAGTCAAGTGGACCAAGTCGGGATGGATGGATCACGTGACGATCACATGATGGGCACGTGACGATCACATGACGGGCATGTGTGAGTCACATGTTGGTTGAATGTCAATGGTGGTCATGTGTCGTGGAGTGACGCGTAGTTGTGATGAGCTAGCTAGTTGGGTCTAGGATGTGTCTAGCTGCTCTGGGCCTGATGGGGTTGGTAGGTTGGACTGTCAAGCTAGCTGTTCAGCTGATGAATAGCTGGATAGCTGACTAGTCTCTCTAAATAGCTGACCGGCTGGCATCAGCTAGATGGGACGGTAGTTAGGGGACTCCTGCAGATAAGTTGAGTGTGAATACAGCGTCAATCAATTCAAATTTATCAAAACTCAATTCAATAAAATCCCCCCGCACCCATGTTTTCTAGTACTAAGCCTTCTACTTGCAAGAGTTGCCAATTTTTTCATCAACGAGAGAAAAAAAGAAAAGATGTGAAACAAATATTTGTTGTCTTTGCACAAAATATTATTTTTACAACTTGTGTCTCTATAGTTTAATTTGCAAAGTCTTCTTGCAGACATGTTTTACAGAAGATATCTTTTAACATTTGAGATGATGTGAGTATTTGAAACAACCATCTAATGTAGCCCACAAGTACAGTGTGTACCTCGAAATCCTATCCCAGGGGAAAAAAAAAAAAATTCTGTAAATACTTGAAATTTATTAAAAATCAATCAAGGTAGTTCTTCCAAGTGAAACTAAGGCCGTACTATCCGAAACGTGCTTCCGGAGCTACGGCTAAGTCTATTGTCTTGGTGTCTGGCAATGGAGCAAAGACCTAGACCTAGCTCTAGACAACAGATTCAGATGCAGCCAGAGCTATGGCTAGGTCTATTGTTTTGGTGTCTACACGTATTTCCAATGGAGCGAAGACCTAGACCTAGCTCTAGTCAACACTGAGATTCGGATGTTCTCTATTAAGGTAAACAAGGTACGGAGGCTTATGAATTTTGACTTGGAGAGCTTCATTTAGGGCTCCACTCTGTGCTTTAAACAGTTAATTGGTATTTTTTTCAAGAAAGATTAAAACTCAGACTAACACTAAACAGGTTGTTTGTTCTTTATTACAGTAATTATCAAACTAAATGATCAGCACCTGCTTAAACAAGGTTGCAAGTAATCTGAATAAATGCGAGAAAAGAGTCAATATCATGGATGTAGTCAGAGAACAATAAAGTGTTCAGAGGCTCAGTTTGGGTTGGCTGCAAAGTAGCAATGTTTAGGCTGCTGTCTGCTAGCCTTTGTCAAACTTCTTTAAAAAAAATTATATAATAAAAAGCAACTTCCGCACATTTAATAATCACTTACCTCCCCGAAATAATAACTTACTATGGCCAAGGCCAAGTTAAAAAAAAAACATGTTTAGTGTCCACACCCGGTCCCTTTTGGAGGCTGCTTTTTTTTTTTATAAAACCCGAAAAGCTACTTTTACAGCTGTTCTGATTAAAATTAAAGCCTAAAGGTCTAAATAACAGCCATTATTCCTGGTCTTTGGGCCCTGGCCGGTTGTTTTGGATAATGGGTCAGTCGCCCATTTTGTAACGGAAAAGAAAAAAAGAGGCCTCCTCTTTTCTTTTTTCCAAAAAGGCATGATGCTAAACACTTAGCAGTTTCATGACGGTGCTGCTTTGGTTACTTAGAATGGACGTCGAAACAGCAGACACACAAACTAACCTGCTTCTAGATTGGCGGTACCTGCGCCGATTGTAGTAACAATCCCGTGCAAAGTGACCTCTCTCCCCGCACTCGTAGCATTTCTCGTCACTGACCGGTCGGCGAGGGGGAAAGCCTCCACTGTCTCTTCCCCAGAGCCCTCCACCGCGCTGGCGACGGCTTTCTCCAGTCGACATTTCAACGACGATTCTTCGTCCGCAAACAAAGCTAGATGTTAAAAGTAAAATGGGCGCTGACAAAACCCAACATTGATTTTCAGACATTAAGTTTGAACAGAAAAAAGGAACAACCACAATAATAATCACTGTGATAAATCAAATTTGACACCAGTCTTAACCGAACAAATTTTTCTGTCAGGCTGAGGAGCCATGGCAGTAACTCAATCTTGGTCTTGATATCGACCGCTAGGAATTGTGGGATGCAAAAGGGTTGAAAGGGCGCCAAAACCAGCTTACTTTTGGACAGTCTGAGTAAAATTCTTGTTGTTAACTGTGTTCCTGAACTTGCAGTTCGACTCAGATGTATCCATGCTTTGCAGAAGAGCCCTCTCTTGGTGAAAATGCTATTTGCAATAATAACCTTAATCTAACCTAGCTCCAAACAGATTTAGATTTTCATTCTCCGGAGCCGAAAGGTTGGGCTTACAGCTCAAGTTACTTTCAGAATCATTTATCTTCCAAACCATGATACAATTTATTCTATTGAATGTAAAACCTATAATTTTGTCAAAATTTAGGATGATATTTAAATCAAGTTACCGATTGTCCATGGCCTCTACAGCATCTTGCGCATGGTGGTGACTCTTGAATTCTACGAAGGCAAATCCAGGCGGGTTCCGTGCGACCCAGACGTTGGTCAACTCCCCGTATTCACAGAAAGCGTCTTCAAGTTCATGTCGGCTGGCGCCCGGCCCCAGGTTACCGACGTATACCTTGCAGTCCAGGGATCTGTTGAATCGGGACATTCCTCTCCGGTTATCTAAATCGAGCTGCATAAAATGAAAAACAATTTTATTTTTCATGTTCATATTTTCCTTGCTAGTCTTTTTTTTATCTAAGTAAGTGGAGGAACAACAATTTGAACAAAATGACACCCTACTGTAGACCCAATAACTAACTCTCTTTTTAAATTTTGGATTCGACGCCGGTCGGTCCGTCGACCTTTTCAAAATTAAAGAAATGCTTGGAGTTGGCAGGGCCTGACGCGTTTCGATGCTAGCAGGATCTTTCTCAAAAGATCTTGCTTACGGATTCCATGAAATAGATTTCACGCATAGCAGTGCCTGTAAGCACAAAAATAGGCCGTAACGGATTCCATGAAATTGGGCTGATGACCAGTTTGCCCCCTTCAAATATTTCCATAGACATTATGATTTTCCAAATGGAAGTGCCCCTTGCAATACTGCGCGTTAGTGGTAGCCTTGTTGCCATCTTGTGATTGGTCCATGTGCAGCGATGCGTAGTCGTGCAGTCAATGTACCTACACATAGGCAGTGGCTAGTGTGTAGTCGTTACCGTACAGCCTCGATTCAAATACAAGTACAGATACAGTGCATCCGCATTGTATTGTACGGGGTACGTGTGGCTGACGTGAGACTTGAAATTTTAATCTGAATTCCGAATTTTTTTTCAGATTTTATACTCAGAATTTCAGCTTTGCTCTGCACGGAAGTATAAGAAAAAGGTCTTTTAAATTTGAGCTTATTTACGCGCAGTCTTGCAATGGAAAAGTGGCCTTGCCCCTTTCAGAACCAAATTCAGAACCTGCCCTACTGCATTTTTCACGACTAAAAACACAGATTAATATCAGCTATACATAGCCACATGCACACGAAGATACTGAATTTTTTTAAATAAAAAATTGGCATTTGGGAAGTTTTTACCTTCGAAAAGTCAAGTGGTCACAGGACGAGTGAAATGAGCTGCTGAATGAAGTTGACATCGACAACATGTTATGAATAGCGCCCTCTTTTGACATGACTCTTTTGAGAAATGATCTAGGTAAATTAATTATTTTTGAAAAAAAATGAATATTTTTAAGAATTTTTATATAAATTGTTAAGAGCTTAATATGTAAGCACTTTTTTTTACTAAGATTGACTTTATTCTGATTGGCTGGTCCAGCCCTTCCTTAATTTTCTGTTTCTTCCGGCTTCATTTTATAAATATTTTCAAAAATAATTTTTAAATCTAAGACGACACTCATGAAATATCATGAACAATAGAGCTGATCACTACTTTCCATATTCACAATATAAAAAATATGTTTTTTATTGGTTTACTTCATTCTTACCAGCAATTAAATTACAAACACTGCGACAAAAAAGTCCATGAGACACCACATAAGAGAAAACTACCAGCAATTTTTTTTTAAATATAAATTTATATTTTAAACGCAATTAACCTTGTAAGATATTCTGGGTATGACTAATGCATTTCACTTTACAAGCTCCATAAAATAAATATGTCCCCATTTCCCAAGTACTTGGATAATTATACAAAATGTCGGCCGATATACAAATCGACAATCCTGACTAACTGCACTTAAATCACCCCAACCAAAACTGAGAGCCAAGGATTCCTGCTTGAAAGAACTGAAAAATATCCCTCAAAGTCTGTGATGTTTTCTTGCAAAAACCCTACAAATTTTCTTTGGTTGCCAAATACTCTCTTTACAAATAATAATGTTCGCGCTTTCAGCTTATATTCATAGAATGAATAATTTATTATCTTTCAATTACACACTGCAAAGTATGCCAGAACTGACTGACATGACCTGTCACAGCAAAACAAATCTGACAGATCTGAAAATCAAATGTCACTTTCCCTGAACTTGAAATGAATAAGCTTGGAGAAAAGGAGCATTCCCAATGGTATGTAACACTTGGGTTGCTGTTGACCACTACATGTTGAACCTGAGACTAGTCAGAAGATGGATTTGTGGTTACAGACATGACAGAATATTGCCGCCATTTGAAAGCCGACTGAAAGACATGAGACAACAATGGGCGTTACGAAACAGAGGCTCAGGCTGCGTTCGTCTCAGGCTCCGGCTCCATTTCATGAATCCATTCTGAAAAAAACAGGTATCAAAATAGAGGCTTTTGGCTGCGGTTCAGAAGTAGATTCTCTGGTTTGAAAAAGAAACCAGAGTTTCAGCTTCAATGAAAAACAACAAACTATATTTTTAGCTCATGGATGTCAGAGCTAGAGCTGGAGCCCGAGTCTGAGCCCAAGCCTCCATTTCATAAACACCCATTGTCATGCCAGCCTGCCAAGTTACAACTCAAAGTTGTAGCTTATATAAAAATCTAATACTTTTACATTCGTACATAAATTTACAACCCAGAGGATCCCTTGTAAAACTCTAAGGTGACAAAACAGATAAGCAGAACCATCCAGAATCACACAAGAAAAAAAATCTGAAAAATGCCAAGAAAAAAAGGAGAAATTTAAAAGTTCCTATTCTTTTGTACAGAGCAGGTACAAACAACCCTGAAATCCAATTTAAATCTGATGTTTCACATCCCTGCAGAATTCACCAGATTCCATGTCTAGCAAATTAAAAAATGTGAAGGGCTCAGGACTGTAGAGCCCAGGCAATGTGAGGGCTTGTTGGGGCTTGGTGGCACAACTTGGTCCAAGTCCAAAAAATGTGCCATAGGGATACTGCACAGTGTGGTATTTTGATGGCCACAGGACTGTAGAGCCCAGGAACTGTAACTTCATACATGTATGAGGCTTGATGGCTCAACTTGGTCCATATCCATAGAATGTACCGCAGGGATAATGCACAATGTGGCATTTTGATGGACACAGGACTGTAGAGCCCAGGCAATGTGACTTCACATGGGGGCTTGATGGCCCAACTTAGTCCAAGTCCAAAGAACACCCAGACGTATCAGCATAGTGTTAGATTTTGGAGGATTCAGGAATGATCTTGGCCAAAAGCACCAGGGAGCTAGAATTAAGAGTTGATGATGTTTATAGGGTAAAAAGTAAGATTTCAGTGATGGAGCTGCCAAATTTGTCTTCTTTCAACAAACAAGTGGTTGCTAAGAATCGAAAGCCACATCAATTTCTGGCTTACAGTCGAGGGATAACGAGCAAGAACCGGGCTGATTATCAATCAGTCAAACGAGGATTCATTCCCTAAAAGTTATAAATATTCCACTTCAAAAATCTTATTTAACAATCAGCAGGCTCTTCATGGTATCGACTCTTCTTCCTCCTCCTCCCCACCGCTCTGAAGCTCCGCCCCATCAGGGCTCCCCTCCAGGGCGACTCTGTTCTGGTTCTTCCACAGCATTGAGTACATGCTGTCCGGGTTGCTAAGCAACATGTAGTGGTTGCCGCGTTCGATGACCTGTCCGTCGCCGAGGACCAGTATTTCGTCCGCATCGACGACGGTGGACAGGCGATGAGCTATGAAGATGGACGTGCGACCCGTTGTGACGCTTTTCATTGAGTTCAAGATATTCTGCATTGAAAAGAAAAAACAATAAAAACAAAGAGGTTTGGTTTGGTACAACAGAGTAGATAAATTCATTGGATATTATTATTTATTATTATTATTATCAAAACTGGGCTTTGGGCTAGGGCTCAGAAGAGAGCTAACAAGAGGCGGCATTGATGATGATACTGAAAAACACAATAGGGGTTTATGAAACGGAAACTCAGGCTCAAGCTTCGGCTCTGTTTCATGAATCCATTCTGAAATAACGGGTATCAAAATAGAAACTTTTGGCTGTGGTTCGAAAGTAAATTCTCTGGTTTGAAAAGGAAAACAGAGCTTCAGCTTCAATGACAAGCCACAACCTATATTTTCAGCATATGGATGACAGAGCAGGAGCCAGAGCCAGAGCCAGAGCCTGAGCCAAAGCCAGAGACTAAGCCGGAGCCAAAGCCTGAGCCGGAGCCTCCGTTTGGTAAACCCCCTATATCTACCTGTTCAGTTATAGAGTCGAGCGAAGATGTCGCTTCATCATACAGGATGATCGGTGGGTTTTTGAGTATGGTCCTCGCTATGGCAACTCGTTGTTTCTCACCACCTTCAAAAGAACAAAGAATTGGAGAACAAAAATAAGTAGATGAATTTTATGGTAAGCTAACATCATCTGGGTGCTGGTTGTTATGTCACTCGCATCACAACGCAAATTTTAGATGTACATAGCTCCACAAACTTGGACCAAATCTCATGCTGCCGTCCTCCACCATGTTTGACCAGGTGGGCAAAACTGATCAGCCTGTCCAAATTGTCCAAAATGGCCAATCTGGCCGCCTTGACCAACTAGACCAATCCGAACAGACAGCAACTGTCTTGACCCATCTGGCCATCAAGGCCAATCATTGACCAACCTGACAGACCTGTCCGACTTGATGATCCCGACTAACTTCCCCTGACCTGGCTAACTCGACCAGCTGCACCAAACTGACCCCCTTGGCCATTCCGACCAGCCTGACCAATACCTGACCAACCTGACAGACCTATCCAACTTATTTTGACCGCCTTCCCCTGACTTGGCTAACTCGACCAGCCTCACCAAACTGACCCCCTTGGCCATTCTGCCCAACCCAACCAAGCTGACCTACCTACCTGATAATTTCAGACCCCTCTCGCCCACTTCCGTGTCATATCCCTTTGGCATCCTCTTGACGCTGGTGTCCACGTCAGCCATCTTGGCAGCCTCAAAGACCTCCTCGGCTGTTGCGTTGAAGTTACCATAATGAAGATTATAGAAGATGGTGTTGTGGAAGAGAACACAGTCCTGCCAAACAAGCAAAGAATTCAGTCATTGGTTATTAAAGGTAGTATCATACTTTGATAAGAGGCCAAAACAGAAATGTTCACAGATTTACGTATAACTTACAGGGTATGAAGTTGGTGCTGGTAGAAACCTACCGTTAAAATATTTCCGCCTGAAATGGTGTATTTTTCCAGAAATTAGTAAAACAACGACCAAAAATCTTTTTCATCTTTCAAAAGATCAAAAATAAAAGAGAAAAATACTGTGGCTGTTTTTCACTGTTTTCTCAAAAGGTGGG
Organism: Astropecten irregularis; assembly: GCA_963971285.1. Classification (NCBI taxonomy): domain Eukaryota; kingdom Metazoa; phylum Echinodermata; class Asteroidea; order Paxillosida; family Astropectinidae; genus Astropecten; species Astropecten irregularis. Next base: position 19,870,513 of record OZ020249.1, on the reverse strand, counting down.
CACCGTGTGGGACTTAAATTTTCACAGATGACTGTTATTAAATCTGTCTTGATATTTTTGCCCATGAATCTGTATTTCTTTGACAAAAACCAAAGTATGATGCTACCTTTAAACTATCATCACTGAATATAAAATAACACCACACAAATCTATGGCGTGCAAAGTTAACATTTAATCGGGAATAGAGATATCTCTATTAAGAATAGAGATATCTCTATTAAGAATAGAGATATCTCTATTAAGAATAGAGATATCTCTATTAAGAATAGAGATATCTCTATTAAGAATAGAGATATCTCTATTAAGAATAGAGATATCTCTATTAGCAATAGAGATATCTCTATTAGCAATAGAGATATCTCTATTAGCAATAGAGATATCTCTATTAGTAATAGAGATATCTCTATTAACAATAGAGATATCTCTATTAACAATAGAGATATCTCTATTGTGTACTTCCGGTTTTAATAGAGATATCTCTATTAATGTTTCCGGTCGGAGTGGTCGTTGTAACGTCACGCACAAAGTTTCAGTGAGCCAGGGGGCACGCGCATCATATCCCATCATGCATCAAGTCATTTTATTATGTTCGTTATTACATGTATTATGCCCAGGCACTTTCAATTAATTTATAATGGCTGGATTAAGGACCGTTTTGGAACGTCGCATACATAGCGAAATTCGCCAGATTAGGCGACATCTCGACAGACTGGTACCATAAAAAGATACATAAACTTCCCAGCGTAAACAACTGCGGGAGTACAGTATTAAGACGCGACTTGAAACCCCTCAAGATGATAGAAATTTAAACAAAACAAAACGTAGAGGGCGACCTGCTGACGTCGAAAGCTGATTATAATAGAGATATCTCTATTGCGAAATAGAGATATCTCTATTGTGCAATAGAGATATCTCTATTGCGAAATAGAGATATCTCTATTAACAATAGAGATATCTCTATTATTAATAGAGATATCTCTATTAGAAATAGAGATATCTCTATTAGTAATAGAGATATCTCTATTATTAATAGAGATATCTCTATTAAGAATAGAGATATCTCTATTGTTAATAGAGATATCTCTATTAATAATAGAGATATCTCTATTAGAAATAGAGATATCTCTATTACTAATAGAGATATCTCTATTAATAATAGAGATATCTCTATTAACAATAGAGATATCTCTATTATTAATAGAGATATCTCTATTTCGGGATTAAATGTTAACTTGGCACGTCTTGTAATAGAGATATCTCTATTGTTAATAGAGATATCTCTATTGTTAATAGAGATATCTCTATTCCCGATTAAATGTTAACTTTGCACGCCATACAAATCCACTAATTATACACACATCAGAGCTCTCTACTAAAGTAGTTGGCATGTTATCTTACGTGAATCTTACATGATTTGATAATAGCCCTGGTAGTACCAACTATCCTGAGCTATGTGGACTGTACTTTCGCACTTCTATTTCGTTCGCACTTCTCGTAAAGTCTCAACGTTTCGACTAGCCTGCTCTAGTCATCATCAGGAGACCATCAGGAGATGACTAGAGCAGGCTAGTCGAAACGTTGAGACCTCACAAGAAGTGCGAACGAAATAGAAGTGCGAAAGAACGAACGATTCTTACATGGTGTTTCCGCAAACCGATCCACATACCAATTGTCACCATGCAAAGCCTCCAATCTATCCTGAGGTCATTCAAACAGGTAGTTTGCAATTATTTTAGAAAATGTGGAATCTACCCAACATTAGTAAGTCCAAAACTGTTCTAAAACTTTGCAAATTGACATATGAATACTACCCTAGGTCCTACAGTCAAAATCTAGACAAGTTTCACCAGAGGTGCTTCATACCTGTGGCACAACGCCGACTGAATGCCTCAAACTATTCAGGTCAACGTCGCGGATGTCGGTGTTGTTGATCAGAATGCGTCCGGAGTCGGGATCGTAGAAACGGTACAGCATCCTGATAATTGTGGATTTTCTAAACAGTTGAAGAGAGAGAATTAAAGGGAAACGTGATCGAAACGTTAAACCATGAATGGTTTACTAGAATAGGGCGCCTTTTTATTACTGTGGTTCTCATTTCTTTTTCACCTTGAGGGAGGGTCGGTTGGTCGGAAAAAAAAAACGTTTGGTAGAAAAAAAATCTGCCTGAATACACAAAAACATAAAGAAAATGATGGGAAATGTTCATTGTATTCTCTGTAATCTCGTTTGAATATTTTTTATCATTTCTGTGATAGAAAGTATAAAAATGTAGGCCTATTGGCAAAATTTGTCTCCAGACATTCTGGAATTTTTAACTGTTTTTTCTTGAATGTATATTATGTCATTCTGGACAGGGTCAGCGGGAAAAACAAAGGGTTTTTTTTCTTCGGTCGGAGCCCAAAATATGGGTCGGTCGGAAATGAGAACCACAGTATTAAAAAGGGGCGCCCATATCCTAGAATATCATACCGGCACTCTACCAACTGAGCTATCCAGCCCTTATATGGTGGCAGTGTCCCTAATAGTCAATTATCTTTATTTATTTGGCAGTCAGAAGCCATGAAACCACTCACATTCCGCTATATCCCAAGGATCATTGAAGACACACGCAGCACTAACAATGTTGCAACCTGAGAAATGGTACATGAGGGATCATCACTCAAAGAGGATGTGGTTTTGTAATCAATATAGGGTTCTCCCCAGGTTTGTTCAAAAGTGTGGGGGAATTTTTTGCTGAGTGCGGGGAGAAAAAGACAGAGGAGGGTATGTTTTCCTACCCTGAGCCACTCCCGCCGACGATGGCAACCTTCTTCCCAGCAGGGACGGTGAAGGACAGGTTCTTGAAGATTTCCTGCCCCTCCACGTAGCTGAAGCTGACGTCCTCGAATGTGATGGTGCAATTCTGGGGCGTCACGTCCAGGGCGGGGGCATTCAGTTTACTCTGGAGAAATAAGAAACAAGGAGGAGGGGAAGAGGAATTAGGACAGAAAAGTTGAAGTGTTGGATTGTTGAAGTTTGAACAAGTGAGACTGCAGCCTGGGAATTTTAAGGAGACATGATTCAGGCAAAGATATCTATTGCCATTGCCTTAGTCTTGCAGTGTACCCTTAATGTACAATTTTCCAAATAACAGAGCCTCTCGAAACAACGCTCTGACATTTTCAAGAATTAAAATGCTAAACTTAACAAACTGACACAGATTGCAACTAAATGTGGGTTGATGTTTCTTCATACATACCTGTACTGAAGATTCAACTTTGAGCAAGCTAAACATGGTTCCCATGTCAATGAGCGACTGCCGGATCTCACGGTAGACAGAACCCAGGAAGTTTAGGGGAAGGGAAAGTTGAAACAGAAGGCCATTCACCATCACGAGATCACCGACGGTTAGGTTTCCTGCCCAGATTGATGAAGAAAACACATCCAGGAATGATCAATATTGGAGTTGAAAATTTCTTTAATTTTCTTTCTCACTGTAAGTTAAAGCAGGGTCTATATCAAGATGACAGACACCAAGTCATGGTGTCTCTTCATAATCGAGGAGTCATCAATTTATCTTTAATTCAGGCATGCAACTCTTCAATTGTTAAAAAAAAACGAGGAAAAAGTCTGAACGAAACTGTGAGTGCAAAGCGTGAAGCCCCAACAGCATGGAGTCCAAGCCCACTCAAAAACCAAGAAAATTATTTTTTTCTGTGGTGCATTCTGAGCAGTTTTTGACCACATAGACCGATCCGCGGAAAAGTTGCATTCCTGTAAATTTCTTAAACATTGCATTTAAGTTGCAGATGAGGCAAAAGGTCTTAACTGCCTGAACAGGGCTTGAAATATCCACTAGACCGAGGACCGAGTCTAGTGATTTCAGTGTCGGTCTAGTAAAGTGTGTATTGCACTATTCCGGCTGTCTAGTGATTTTGTTTTCCTTGCACAATTAAAATGGTGCCTAAAATAAATTGATGACTTTTGACACAATATTGCATACAATTACGGTTTTCTTATGTACATGAATGCCACAGGTCTAGTGAAAAAAGTTCAGGTCTAGTAAAGTGCTTCAATTACTAGACCTGCTGTCCAGTGCCTTTTTTCACGAAATTCGAGCCCTGCTGAATACCCTCTGCCGCCATATTGGGTTTGATCTACCCTGCTGGACCCAGCAAGCTTGGAGACGTTACTGACCAAGTGGTATGGCATCTGGCAGGAGGACATGGGTTCGAATCCCACCTGAGCCAGCGCATACTTTTGTTCATGTGCACTCAAAAGCACCGAGTGGTCATCTACGTTTTGTGAAGGGCTAACCTAATTTGTATAATAAGAGAGTAGATAGGTATTCTAAGTGGAGTACCTGAGATGATTCCTTTGCCGGCCATGACCATGATGGCAGCCAGGGAGGCACTGAAGATGGCGTTCTGGCCCCAGTTCAACAACGCCAAACTCGTCGTGGTCTTCAGTGAAGCAACCTCATACTTAGCAAGGCTTTTGTCGTAGTTTGCCGTCTCATAACTCTCGTTGTTGAAGTACTAGCGGAGATTGGTGAAGACACAGAAAGCTTGATAAAACCTGACACCTTTGAGCATGTTGGTCAGGAACATTCCTCGTATCAAAGATCTAACTCACTGTAGTATCCCTACTCCCATGTTCTCTGAACTTAACCCAAACTGTGCAACAAAGCCTCTTTCACAGAGTCAATGTCTAAGCTGAAGTATCCTTGTCATTTTAAGCATCTTAGAACCCCTTGTTCATACATCTTCCAGAATGATAGATAAAATCTAGCTATTTCCTTCAAGGTTGGAATTCCAGGGAAAAGCCCTAACCTTTGCTGCTCAGGTGTTTCCCATGAAATCCAGAGAAAAGAGGCCATGCCCATATGAGACACAAATTCTCCCCAAGAAGAAAATGACACTTGGGAGTCTGGTCATTAAAAACGATCTGATGTGAACCAGGAGAGCACTGACATATTTCTGATCTATGGGCCTTTATGAAATGAGGCTTGAGGCTAGGCTTGGGATTTATTTTGCAACTGCCATTTCGTGTCCCACGAAATGAAGGGCTTGAGATACATGGCAAAGCCTTTCTTCAGCTTCATCAAGTGGCCCGATCCCTCCATTTCGTTTTACGGGCCTCAAATGGCGGCAGTGAAATAAGTTCCAAGCCTAGCCTCAAGCTTGGTTTCGTATTAAAAGGCCATCAAAATGAAAAACCCCCGATGGATAGAAGTGATTTTTCCCATTTACCTTGACAGTTTCGTAGTTGATGAGTGAGTCTACTGCCTGGTTACCAGCTTGATTATCGGCCTGGTTCATCTGTACTCGGAACTTTGTCCTCCAGGCAGTAATGCTTAGGGTGTACGCGGCATACGCTGCTATACAAGCCAGAGTCACTCCGGCAAATGGTGGCCCAAGACTAAAATACTGCACCAAAGAAACAAGGCAAACAAATAGTACATATTCTTGAACATAAAAAAAGCCCTTTATGATAAATTTTGCTGGGAGTTAGGAAGGCCTGGCATCTAGATCCTAGAAGGATCTTTCTCAAAGGCTAAATATATACTACATGTATACTAAAAATAAACTTTCCCCTATAAATCCCCTAATTACCTTCGTTGTTAATCCCAGCTCCCAGCCCCATTCTTCTCCATGCTTTTGTTGATGTTCACCTTTGATCGTACCCACCCTCCCTCTATATACCCCCTTGTTTGCCCTGACCCACTCATCCATTTATGTGTATCTTTGCTAGCACGTTCTTGTCCTCTTGACATTTAGCTTTCGATAAAGATCCTGCTAGGATCAAAACTTGTCAGGCCCTCCTAACTCCAAGCAAAACTAAACTTAAATTATTAGGTCTTGTGTGGATAGGAATACTGACAAATGAACCCATTATGTTTTTTTAAGGTCATTTTTCAATGAGTTAAATTCATACCATGATTGTCGTGACTAGGCCGACTTCAAAGAACGTTGGGAAAATATTAAACACCAGCGCCATCAGAACAAAGTTGATACCTCTGCAGACATAAACGAACACAGCAACAATTATAAATCAAATGATGAACTGCGGTTGTCTGAAGATGTTCTGTCTACAATTTCAATGTTACTTTGGCCATGAGTTTCTTTACCTGATTTGAGGAGGAATATGATAGAATGGATAAAGATGATCCATTGCATTGTGAAAACTCCCCTGATGTCAAAATCTTCTCTAGCTCATCAAAAGGGCTAATGTTTTAACTCATATCACTCAAATCTTCAGAATTGTCTGTGGATTCAACTGACAAAGGAAAATGTCGCCCAAAACTGATGACAAATGCCACAAAGAAGGCCAAGGATTCTCCAGCTGATTACAGTGGGAATAATAACCAATGTTGCATGTATAACAATTCTTAATACAAGTAATATAACAATTCTTGGGATATAGCGTTATATGTGAGTGGTTTCATGGCTTCTGACTGCCAAACGAACAAAGATAATTGACTATCAGGGACACCCCCAACATAGGGCTGGATAGCTCAGTTGGTAGAGCGCCTGTACGGTATTCCGGAGGTCACTGGTTCGCATCCCGCTCCAGTCAATTTTTCCTTGATCGTTTTTCAATGGAATAATAATTTTTGATTTGACAGTGTGAATGGTCAATGATTCTGTGGTGCCTAGTTCAGGGCTGTGATTGTACTTGCATAAAAGAACCTGAAAAAATAGTCCCCAAAACTGAAAATCATACATTTCCTATACTTTTGTTCGGGGCAAAGTGAGGCAAAAAAAACCCTGAAATCAGTTTTTTTCCTGAAAAATCACATCCCTGCCAGTTGCATGGCTGAGTAGCTGTGGAGTGATCAGCAAGTCTAACTACCTGCTGCCCCTGTCGATGGCTTTTGACAGTCCACCAGTCTGTCGTCCCAGGTGGAAGTTCATGTCCAGTGAGTGGAGGTGGTAGAAGACATTCCTGGCCACCCGACGGATGGAGTTTTGGGCTACTTTGGCAAAGACGGCATTCCGCATCTCGTTGAAGAGAGAGGCTCCCGCCCTGGCTGCTCCATCTAGGGGAAGAGAACCGGACAAACAAGAAGCCTGGCTGTGAGACAGTTCTTGAAAAAACACAAGTAACCTCACTATAATTGCCACATATCTCCCATAAATGTGAAGTAAGTGCAGAGGAAGAGTGTCCACACAAAAACTTACAGCCAATAAGGAGAGCGGTTGCTACTGTAGCAGCCTGGCCTCCTGTTGCCATAGCATCTGCTGCCGTTTGATGCTCGTTCAAGTGATCAACGGCGTATTTGAACAGAAATGGCACATACACGTTGGCAACCTGGTGAAGAAACATAACAGACTTTTTATTTTAAAGAATTTAAACAAGTTTCATCCTCATTTTTCTTGCAATTGTTCATTTCCACTTATTTAAGTACCTAGAACTTATATAAGCTATTTTACACCTCACTTCTGTGGAGAGTACTAAACTTTTGGTTATGTTTGAATTTTTCAACTATTCTGCAATTGCTAGGCCGTACACAATAATGGGAGACTATTGAGACGTTGGCGGCAGCAGACTGAAGTCTCTTTTTTGCTAGCTCTGAGCATTGGCGCGCAATTGTGAGCATGCGCGCGTTGTTGTTCGGTTGCGCTATCAAGTAGAAGACCCAGCTCCAGGGTTGTTGACTCGGTGACTTGGACTTCAGTCCGACTCGAGTCACCAATTTTTGTGACTTGCGACTTGACTTGACTTGGAACAAAATGACTCAAGACTTGACTTGACTTGAGAAAATTTGATTTGCGACTTGACTTGACTTGTGAAAATTTAACTTGTTTACAACTCGGCCCAGCTCTAAAGTCTCCCATTGTCAGCTAACAAATACCGTACAGACAAATAACAAGCACTGTAGTACCTTGGCTCCGATGAGGAGACTCAGAGCGGTCACCACTCTGATCTTAATCCCTCTCTCGTCCCTTGGCCATATGTAAGACAGCATCTCCCTGATGATCTCCCATCCCGTCACCTGATTGTCCACGTCGGTCTTTGCCGGGACCCCCGTACTGAGGGCGTGGAGTCTGTCTTTGTGAACGGTAGAAGAGGTCACGGCTGGATTGGCCCATTGCTGTATAAAAAGACCAAGCTCATATCCTGAATATCACAATGTACCACAGTGCACAGTTTGTGTTGTAATGCATGGTTTATGAACCTGTTCCCCTTGTGCAGACTGTAGTAATGTGTGGTAAGCAGCTCTTGTCTAGTGTCAAAGAAGATGCAGAGGGTTAGGATTGATGAGCATTTGAGATGTTTCTGCAGGTTTAGGTTTTTCAATACGTACCTGTTTGAGTTGTAGGAGCCTATATTGTCTACTTGACAAACAAATCTGTGCGTTGGACGCTGTCTTCCGGCTGAGCAGGGATTGTGCACTTTTCTGCATAACATAGTTATGGTAGAGGCGTTCAGTCATGTAACAAAATAAAAAGACAGATAAGCCTGTTAATATCTGCAAAAAGGTACCAATTAATTGAGACATTTATAAATGGCTTTAGATCAGCGCGGAGTGACGTCATTCCAACTCGCCGACCTTGGAGCCGATGAAAACAATGCATTAAGTTGTACAGGTTTTAAGACAAAAAGCTGCCAGAATTCTTTAATCTTATTACAGGGTACTTCAAAGAAGGATATTGTCTGAGGAAAAACTATGACTCAACAATGAAAGTCATACAAAATACAATTTCTGCTTCTTGACAAAAATATTCGAAAAACAATTCTCTACAACGGGCGGTTTGTGCATGATTTGTCCGTAGTTTGCACTGGTTTGCGCCATCTACTCGTTAGTTTTCATCGGTTGTCAAGTCATGAGAATGAAACTACCCGGATGACCGTGCTGATCTATTATTTAATAAAATTCCATAACATCCCCACGGCCACGGCCCACGCATGGCACTGCACTGGCACTGCCCGTGCCGACAACATCTTAACAATAACAACATGAACCAGCAAAACATACCCAGCCAGAATTTGACTTTGTACATATACGAATTAATGTCACTGTGCTGTGTCAAATGATATCGTGTTGTTATGTCAATATTGTCATTCATGTGTGGTTTACGAATACGCGAATGGACAGCGTTCAATATGTAACACAGTAAACTCAGAACTAGAACTATGTGAGTGTGACAGTTGACGTAACAAAAACGTCTACATTTAAGGCCTTAATTTACCTGATATTGTCCTGAATGTACCAAATTTCTCACAAGCATACATGCATGATTTCTATGTTGAATTTTGGAGCCAAAGGACTGCTGTATACTAGGTGAAAAACAGGTTTTTAATAACGACGTTTCCAGTCTGGAAACGGACAAGAGCGCTGCCATCTTGAAAATTGCATGATGGGAATTTTTTTCACGACCAAGCCTAAATGAAAATTAGGCTAATAAAAAAATAAAAAACAAATAAAATAACTTTCAATTTTTGTTTCCTTTATTTTAAATATCGAAAGATCGGTTATTACAAATACGATTATTTTCTTCCAAATACCATTGGAATTTTGGGCCATTCAGTGGAATAAAAGACATACTTTTTGTTGGAGGTTTATTTATGATTTTTGCGGACGTCGAGAGAACACGTGGAAATATGGGAGAAGACTCAAAAGATCAGAAATTTGGCTCCAATAGCGTCGAAATGAAAGAATTTGGCCCAAGGCTGAAACTGCTGAAAGCAAATGACCAGATCAGAGAACTCCAGACAATCATTAGAAATAAGTAAGTCGTATCACGGGTTTAAAACATTTGCGTTTAAAGTTTGAGTTATAAGTTTGAGTTTGACAATTGACTGCCATATCAAGTCTCAAGCTGTTTGTTTTGAATTTGAATAAACTTAAATTGTTTCACTGGCGCAGTGTTCTGGTGGGCCATTCATTATTAATATTATCTTGTGATTATTTCTAGGTCTACATCAAGAGGGGATTTCGTATTCTACGCAGACAGATTGGTAAGAAGTGAATTTGAACGGCAAGTTTGTTTGTCTACGTCTGATTTCTTGTCTGTCTTTCTGTTGAAGCAGGAGAAGTAGAGTAGTCATTAGGTCGAGAAAAGCTGAGATGTGACCTGTACGTAATAACGAATGACTGCAGAACAGGTGCAGAATGAGAGTAATTGCAGAATAATCCTGCCACTTCGGCAATTGAAAGCAGTGCATAAACATTTGGGCGGCTAAGTAAGAACGACATTGTACATGAGTTCAATGAGGGAGAGGTGAGTGACGGGGCATTCTGCAATTCAGCCGCTGAATGACACAACTAACTGAAATAAGATTTAAGAAATAAGATTTAAGGCATTTTTAACAAGATAGGGTTGAAAAAATTTGACACCTGACAATTTCTACTTAATATTTATGGATGTGACGTCCTTGGCAGGAACTTACTTCATGAAGTTCATGAAAAGGACATTTTCTCTCAAAGGGGTACTTCCCAAGAAGACATATACCCCAGGCGATGACCAGAGGACAAATTTGTAACCCTTAGGTCTATGTCACTGTGGCAGACTATGGGTTACCATCTTACGATCATTGCAAGTGCGACTAGACCTAAAAGAGAGTCAGAGACTCCACACTTGGTCAAATGTTTACAAAACAATAAATACTGTACCTGTGTAAATGTTCCTTTTGCAGATCAGACTGGTGGTTGAAGAAGGATTGAATCAGCTTCCATTCCGGAAAACTGTGGTGACCACGCCCACAGGTAGCCAGTACGAAGGAGTGCAGTTTGAGCATGGAAACTGCGGCGTTAGCATCATGAGAAGTGGTAGGTGGTCTATCATTCAATGCGGAGTGCTGGAAGCACATGGCCCCGGGGTCAAGTAGTTGGAAGGAACGAAGATACTTGGTAGATTCGGGATTCGCAAACTCAGCTCGTAAGAGTTTGTGCGAGAAATTTCAAGCATGCAGTGGAGTGGAATGAATTCCCCCCTTATAAAGTGCATTGACCTTTGTTTTTACACTCTAGGTGAGGCCATGGAGCATGGGCTTCGTGACTGTTGTCGTTCTATCCGCATCGGTAAGATCCTCATCAGGAGTGATGATGACACCAACGAAGCCAAGGTCTTCTATGCCAAGTTCCCTCCCGATATTCACAAGAGGAGAGTCCTCGTCATGTATCCTATCCTCAGTAAGTTTCATTAATCCTAACCCTCTCTGTTCCTACCCCACAAGACAAGAGCTGTTAAACACACATTAGCAAAGTCTCAGATGCATTACCAGACGAACCACAATGTGGTTTATTGTGGTATTCAGGAAACCACAGGAAAATCCATGTTTATGTGTGTTAAACTGTGCTCTCGAGATGGGTAAGGGCTAATATGAAGTAGGAGGGAGGTTGAAGCCTTGTGTGATGAGAGGCTGTCCGTGACTTATAAGCACCACCAACGGATCACTAAACAATCACTTTATGACTTATGACAGTAAAGGTGGATCAACAACTACTTGTCAGCCTTTAGGGGATTTTGACCAGCGATCTCTACACAGAACTTTTTTACACAGTGTTTTACCAGAGACAATCAACCAGTACAGTGGAACGCAATAATGAACACTGCTATACCGAACATCATCCTTGGCTTCAAATTTTTATGTCCAATATGAAGGCATGCTGATCATTGTTCACTATAACGAACAACCATCATAACGAACAATCTCTGTGCATCCTTGCATGTTCATTATAGTGGCGTTTCACTGTAGTTAACAAATAATCACTGATCAAATATGGCCAAAAGAACTGGTTGCGACTTTGTGTGACTTCCTTGTTCCGTTTCTCTCTTTTAGGTTCGGGCAACACTGTCATCCAAGCTGTGCGTGTCCTTGCAGAGCACGGAGTCAAGGATAACATGATTGTCCTCCTGACTATATTCTGTACACCCAATGGTACGTTTTCTCATCAAGATCTTTGATATGTTGGAAGGTAAACTTTCCGAATAAGTGTGCGTAGATGTGGGACCTCCTGTCACCATAATATGAAAGTGAACAAAGAAAAATTGACTGGAGTGGGATTCGAACCAGCGATCTCCGGAATTCCGTACCAGCATTTTAACCGACAGCTAACCAGCCCTATGTTGGTTGTGTCCCTAATATGCATCACTTAGAATCTCTTTATATTTGTTGGTCTGTTGCAGGTATTCGGACGGTCCTCAATAAATACTCCGGAATCACGATTCTGACGTCGGAGGTTCATCCCGTCACCCCAAATCACTTCGGACAAAAGTACTTTGGAACAGACTGATCATGATCCCCACTGGCCTCTTATTTCTGAATTGGTGGATAATCTCTCAAGTAGAATATAACTCTTCCATCGTCTTTCGAAATGAAACGGAAGACCTTTCTGTCGATATTTGATAGTTGTGGTGTTATGCCATCTTCCTGAAAGACGAGTTACTTCTGGAGATTCTAATGACGTTGTCCAAGTCTTTGAATAGCTGTTTAGGCGAATGACACCGGAAGACTTTCCACTCATTTTGTCAAGCCAGATCACAGAAATGTCCAAGACAAGCATCATATCATAGTAATACCTGGGTGAAGTTCTGGGGGAGCTTCTACTTGGTCATTGGTGGAGCTACGGTTCTTTTCTTTGCGCATTAATTCACTCCATATGATTATCAACTCAATCAGATGGGAAGACAATCTTACATAAAGTATCAGGTTTGCACCAAGTCTTTCTTCTGGCAGGAAGAAAGCCTATGCCTTTGTTACATTTTTTGAAGATATTAATGGTATAGAGGCAGATTTTATCTAGGAAGGAGCCATTGAGCCAATCTACTGTCACATCTTACTCTGTAGATTCTATAATACTTTTGTTGCAATCAGGGCTGCGTAACTATTTTAACCTTATTTTTGAAATGAATTATTAAAGTAGAATTGCAGTGTGGGGTCTGCATGTTAGTTGCCATGGGTTTTTTAGTTAAATATAGTACCCAGTCATAATCTTAAGAAAAACTTTTTCTATTAAAATGAATTGAGTCATCAAATGTTCAGTCGTCGGGGCGACTTATTTGTGTGTGGTTGAAGAAGGGGCTGACGCAACTTTCTTGGAGTTGTGTGATGTAAGGGGAGCTGGAATGCTTGGATATAAGGATAGAGGGGAAGAGAAGGAGAGGAAGACGGGCAAGTTTTGATGTCCAGTTCGAAGGAATGTCTAGAGTACATGTAGTTGGACACAGCCATGGATCTGCCAGAGGAAGTTACATGCTACCAACAGCAAATTGTGGCATAATAGGATTGCCTAAAATCAAGCTTCAATAACGTTGAACCCAGTCCAAGGCAGTACAGTGGAACACCGCCATACATGTTCCAAACATTTGGCTATTCCGAACATCATCCTTGCTCCCAATTTTTGTATACAGTTCATACCCAATATGGCTCTTTAAATCACTTTAATGAACGACTATTATAACAGACAATATCTGTGCATCCTGCCATGTTCTTTATAGAGGTGTTCCACTGCAGTGAAGAATGAAATGCCCAAAATAAACTTCCACAAAAGTCTAGCAGTGGAAGGTAAAACAAAAGTCGTGGTTATCCACCCTTCTGGTTTAGAAGTTGATGATAATGCAATTGCGATTTCATGAATTATGGGAAACTGTTCCAGTAATACCTGCAATTCCATCATGATTACTCCATTAAAACAGGTTTTGACACAAATTAAAGGTAGTGTCATACTATGGTTTTTGTCAAAGAAAAGCAGATTCATGGGCAAAAATATCGATGAAGATACAGTAACAGTCATCTGTGAAATTTTCAATCTCATACGGTGCTCACTTTTTGAGATAACAGTGAAAAACGCCCGCAGTATTTTTAAAATCTTTTAACCCGTTATTTTTTATCTTTAAAAGATCAAAATTGTTTTTGGTCATTGGTTTTACTATTTTCTACATAAATACAGCATTTCAGGCAGAAAAATGTTATCGGTATGTTTCTACATGTACCATCATCGTCTTTAAGTAAGATTTCCACTTAGGTATGCTACCAAAGTATGATACTACCTTTAAGGGAATTTAAGCTAATTTTCAAACACAAAGCAAAAATAAAAGACACAGAAATCCTTTTCAGTTGTTTGACATAATAGCTTTAATGTTTACACCGTGCATCGGGTCTCATTTGCACATTTTTGTTGGAGGATTCTTCTTCAAATATTCCCAATTTTTTTTTCATTTCACCAAGATTAAAACACCATACAAGAAATAAAACTGTACTGCTGTTCTTGCATTGACACAAACCCCAAAACAGAGAATATCAACTATTTTAAGACAAAATTCTGAAAAAATGCATGTTTTTTTTATTTTGTATGACAACTGACATACACCTTATGCTTTGTAAGGTTGTTTTATTCCAGTATTTAATGAATGTGTTTTGTGTTCAAACGATTCCATGGATTGGGGTTTGTGTGTAGTGACAGTTATTCTTTGCGATGACCAGCCGTTCGGGAGCACCAATGGCGGCCCAGTCTTAGTTGCGCTGAGCAATCCTCTTGTCACGCTCCTCTGCGATAGTCAGACGGATTCCCTTGCCCTTGGGCAGCGACACCAGAGACTTATTGCCCTTGCCGATGATGAAGACGTTGGACAAACGAGTGGCAAAAGTGTGACCTGTAAAAAACAAATTCAAAACAGTTTGATAAAAAAAATGCTTCATAGTTCCATTTTAACAGTACAACCGAACCAGGGGTCGATTTCACAAAGATCTACGAACGATTGTAACTTGAATACTCAGGATGACCCATCGTATCCTACATAGGGCTGCAATGCATCAAAAGTCCTACGATTGACAGAAAGTTACTATGAGTTTGGTGAAATCGACCCCAGGGAGTATGTAATGGGTATGTTGTTGCAGTTGTTCACTATAACGAATGACCTGTATACCGAACAATTTCTGTGCATCCCTGCGTGTTCGTTTTAGTGGCATTCCACTGTATTCTAACCCACTTTCAGGGCTGTGATTGTTCTTGCATAAAAAACCCTGAAAACATATCCCCAAAAAATGAAAATCGCACGTTTCCTATACTTTTGTACAGGCAAAATGAGGCAAAAAAACCTGAAATCCGGACTTTTCCTGAAAAATCACATCCCTTCCCCCTTTTCTATTGAGCTCGAGTAGCGGTAACCTTCTCTCCTTACCTGCAGAGTCCTTGATGTGGACAATGTCGAAGGAGCCTGGATGGCGTTCACGATGCATGACCAGACCAACACGCCCCAAGTTACGGCCTCCAGTGATCATGCACAGGTTTCCTGTACAAAGCCAAAACAAAACCAAGAATACTTGCTAAACAAAGGATTATACAAATTGTGGGGTTTTTATATCAAGGCATTTTTAATGCCAGCGTAATGGTTAAATTGATTTGTCTTTTCACTGGGTAATGCCGGTACTGGGTTTGAGTGATCCTGTCCAGCGACCTAAGAGAAAAATTTTGTTGTAGGCCTCTTTTTGATCTCTGCAGCAAATGGGAAAAACTGAAGAGTCTTCGATAGAGGCCAAAGAATACAAACATCAATTGTGTAAAAATAACCACTGTGAATAAGTAATAATAAGCATTAGTAATGTCTATTTCCAAAACTGTCATTGGGTAGCACTACAACAAAGTATGCTACACAAACAAATGTTAATCTATGATCCGGGAAGACCATTAGGCAAAAGTTGATTGATGATTAGGGCCACTGCCAACATGCGGCTGGATGGCTCAGTTGGTAGAGCTCTGGTACGGTATTCCGGGAGGTTGCTGATTCAAATCCCACTCCAGTCAAATTGTTTCTTTGTTGACTTACAATGACTTAAAGTCTGCTTCATTAAATAAATCCAGTGACGAAGAATATTTCAGCGTAATCTGGTTGGTCAATCATGATCTCAACAGAAGCTTACCGCTGTCAAACTTGATGTAGTCGGTGATGCGACCAGTTGCGATGTCGACCTTGACAGAGTCGTGGATCTTGATGAGAGGGTCCGGGTACCTGATGGTACGGGCATCGTGGGTGCTCAGGTAGGGGATACCCTTGGGGCCAGTCCAGACATTACGCACCTTGCAGAGCTTGTACTGTTTGAATGAACATTGATTGACATCCAATTAATAAAAATCCATGTTTACCTTCTCTGCTTACATGCACCCAGCCCGCGAAAAGGGCTTGAAAATTGTACAAGTGACGACAAAAAATAAATTTAAAAGTTAAGCACAGAACAAACATTTTTCTTTAAACAATTCGTTTATCTTTACTTTTCAGTGAAAAAAGAAAAACGATGATATCGATACAAATTTATATCTTGCTACTAAATTTGGAAAACAAGAGTGAACAGATCAGCTGTTGTCTTTTTTCTGATGACATCTTCACCCACTTCATTCCTTAAACTTTCAGCAACAAAACTGTACATCTTCAGAACACAAATTTACTAGCAACAGGCATGCGAGTACGGAAAGAAAGTCGGTCGACCTCTCGTGATTTTGGCCAAATTACCTTGGCTTCATCGTTGCCGATGCGATGAACAGCAAAGCGACCCTTGATGTCGTAGATCAGACGGAAGTTTTCCGAGGTCTTGTCGATTGTGATCACATCTGCGGCAAGAAATGGCGGGAAAATATCTCGTTAAAAGATCTGGCAATACCAAAACGAAGTTATGTTTAAAAGCAATTTTTGGAAAGTGAGACCATCTATATATTAATTGCTGATATTGATTGTACAGTGTTATTAACCTTAGCCCACCTGCATATTACCACAATCTACCATACTACTACACGTTTTTTTTTGTTCATGTGGTAAGTGTGGTTATCCAGAATATCAAATAAATAAACCAGTGTGGTTTTTACTTTTCCTGGTAATGCATGGTTTTTGATCCAGTTACCCTATGGAGACTGCGGTAATATGTCGCAAGCAGGGGTGTGTTCCACTCCAGCTAACTACGCGCACACACCATTTTCAAACCGGAACGCGCTGTTCGCCAAACACGCACACAATGTTCGCCTAACATAGCAAACGGTGTAGAGGAGGTGTTTGCTGAAGTTGGCTAACTACTTTGAATGAAAGATGGACGCAGTACGCAACACATGTTCGCGGTTTGTTGCGTGTGCGTTCCACTACAAAATCCAAGCGTAACGCAAACATGTTTGCGTATGTTCGCGCAAGCGGAACGCACCCCAGCTCTTGTCTTGTGTGTTTAGAGCACACATGGTTCGAGTTAAACGAAATAAGTGAAACAAATGCCTCTGACAACATTTTGGAGGATTGAGGGAGCTTCCACAGACAAAGGCTTACAACAAGAAGGTCATGCTCAGCGTGACTGACAAATCTTGTTAGTTTATCATGTAGGATGTCCTTTCCCTGGGTAGTGCCAGTACTGGTTTAAATTGACCCTGTCCAGCGACCATAAGAGAAAGGTTTTGATGTAGGCCTCTTTTGATCCCTACAGCCATTAAGACATGCTGGAGGGTCTTCGACAGAGGCCAACAATTTGAAAGGAAATTCAGAATTTTTGTTTGACCCTTACCCACCTCTATTGCACAGTTTACCACACAATTATCCTATGTTAATTGTGGTATCCTGAATACTACAATACACCACAATGAGGTTTGTGCAGTTATGCATGGTTAATGATCCAGCTCCCCCTGTGGAGACTGTGGTATTGTGTGGTAAGCAGCTCTTGTCTTGTGTGGTAATACGTGGTAAGCAGCTCTTGTCTTGTGTGGTAATGCGTGGTTAGCAGCTCTTGTTTTGTGTGGTAATGAATTGTAAGTAGCTCTTGTTTAGTGTGGTAATGTGTGGCAAGAAGCAAGCCTGGAAATAAACGGAGCGCATGGCCTTTGTTGCCCAGGTGCCCCTTCAAATGTTTCCATAGACATGATTTTCCAATGGAAGAGCCCAATGGAAAATTGGCCATGCCCTCACCAAAACTTATTTCCAGCCCTGAAGAAGCTCTTCTCTTGTGTGGTAATGTGTGGTAAGCATCTCTTGTCTTGTGTGGTTAAGTGTGGTAATGGCAAGCAGCTCTTATCTTGTGTGGTAATGTGTGGTAAGAAGCTCTTGTGCAGTAATGTTTGGTAAGTATCTCTTGTGCTGTGTGGTTAAGTGTGGTAATGGCAGGAAGCTCTTATCTCCTGTAGCCAGTGCAGAGTTAGGGTTTAAGAGGTTAGACTGACTGCAATCATACTGACCCATGAATCCGGCTGGGTAGGTGATGTCGGTGCGCACCTTGCCATCAACCTTGATGAGTCTCTGCATGGTCACCTTCTTGGTCTCATCGTAGGTCAGGGCGTACTTGAGACGGTTCCTCAGAAACACGATGAGGGGCATGCATTCCCGCAGCTTGTGGGGACCGGTGGAAGGTCTGGGAGCCTGAGAAAGAAACAAGAGAGTTATGTTTTAAAAGGTTTTATGGAAACACCAAAAATAAGGACTCAGCCACTAACGAGATTCGAGTCAGAGGACTATCTGGACGTTCTTTTCAAAACCAAGTCATTTTACTGTAGAAGCCGAGTACCAGCTGACCGGAATGGACTAATTTCCAGAGACAAGTTCGACTTTCCCTATTTGTCAACAACTGGCCGACTGTGCCTGGTACCCGTGGAATATTTAGTGTGCAGGTTACCAGGCACTATTGACCAGTGGTTGACAAATAGTCGCTGATCGAACTTGCTCCAAGACGAACGCCGAAATACTTACAAAGACACCAGTCAGCTTGTCCAGCATCCAATGTTTTGGTGCCGCAAGGCGCTTCAAATGCTTCTTGGGTCCACGTGCCTGCCGAACAACACATAAATTGAACATGAGATTAAGAAAAATGTTACCATGAATGTAAATTTGTATTCAACCCAAACGATACCATTTTCTTGGAGATTGTTAGGTTTTACTTTCAGGTACCTCAATACCATCAAGTATTTTTGGTAACGGTGTACAAGCAGGTCCGATACCTATAACGTTAAAGGGAATAAAACTGTTTTGTCTGTCTGTTTTGAAGTTTGCAACGAACAGGTAAAAAAATTGTATTTTTACTCTGAAATGTTGCACAAAATTCTTCTATCTGGGGATTTAAGGACTCAGGAACATTTGCTGAAAGTAAAAAAATATCATTTTGGAACAGTTGAAACTATGAAGTTGTTTTTATTCCCTTTTAAATTATAGGTATCGGACCTGCTTGTAAACCGTTACCATATTTTTTTTAGTTCTTAGATCATGTAAGCTTAGAAGATATTGTACTGGCTACTGCTCTAAAATGATGGGCCTATTTTTTCAGCAAATCATTTCCCTCAAAAACCAAACAAAGCCCTACGCTTTCCCACAAAAAAAATGAGTGATATCACAACAAGACTCCAACTTCCAAGAGGACATCACCACCAATGTATTCAGGTGAGTTACTTAACAAAAGTAGCCTCCAATTTGTATTTCCTTTATGAATGGCTACCTTCAACAAACTACACAATCGGACAATCACCCTTTTCTGTCAGAACACCCATTAGGCATTAGGCCCCTATTTTCAATTCGGTGAACGATCAGATGCCGAGATTGCACAATTAAAATTGAATGAGACAAGTTACATGGACGATGTGCTCTCCGTATGTATAAATAATTAACATTTAGCAGTAGGCCTACATCGTATTTGTTTTTCTATTCTTGGTTTTGGAGCGCCTTTCCCAAGCCCTCAAGTCACAAGCTTGCTTCCACACTAGCACTAGTTTTACACATGCCCATTGGTAATGCGTTACGTTAGAATTAACGATGTTGCAGATAAACCGGACTGAACTAACGTTAAATCACAATTTAGAATGCATGGACGGATAAACTAAAACATTCATCAAATAGGAAATATATCATAGTTTCACATGGAGTAATCCGAGAAGAAATATTACATTCTAGATAGGCCAGATGGAAAAGATTGTGAACGTTGTAAATTTATTTGAGACCCACCATGATGGCAACTTCCAACGAAAAGAGACCGACCTACCCACAATGCCCAACGATTTTACTTCATCCGGTTCACAGGCAGAGGTCACTGAATAGTCCAGTGACATTTTATTTTCCGGAAATATCCGAAGTGAATGCACAACTAGGAAACGTTTATTTTCCTCCTTGCAAAGCAAAATTACGGAATAAAATACTACTTTTGGGCACATATATTCATATAGAATGATAATCTTCTCTTAGAAAGAGAATGTATTGCTCAAAGTAGAAATTATAAAGCCGGTTGGCGCATTTTCCGAAAGTTAACGAACAAGTTAGCAAACCGGAAGTATTTGCTCATCATCGTCAACAAAGTTGACCTCTGTACTTATATTTAGTCGATGATCAAGTTATTCATGTTTGCTACGAAATCGTAAACGTAGGCAAACTAAACTGTTTATTTATCAATAATTAAAAAGTATTATGATTATTATTTCAGTACATTTAAAGAGCTCAGATCTTCAAGAATGGATGTGTTGAACAGTTGGTGGGGAAGTGGTAAAACAGAGGAAAAAACAAACACAGAACCTGGAGCGAATTCTGAAACCGAGACCGCTGCAACAACAACAGCAGCTGACGCACAAGCGACGGACTTGAAAAGCACTGAAAAGACAGACGATCCTTCAATACAACCGGAGCTTAATTTAACCGCAGAAGCAGCCATCACTTCGGCCAAGGAATGGGGAAGTAGGTCACTGTTTGTTTGATTTGTGAATTCATTGTATCAGAAGAATGCACAAAATGTTCTTACAATTTTACATTGATTGTTGTTGTTGTATTGTAGGCTTTGCTTGACTGAACTTAGTTCTTTGTTGTTTTGGCTCAATTGCAGAATACCCCGCCACTCACCTCTTTCCCATTGAACAATGTTGTTCTTGACTGCTCATAATGTTTATGCACAGGGCTTTCAAATGGCGGGGTATTCTGCAATTACAGGCTAAATTCCTGCTAAGTGAAATCCTTCCCGAAGAATGTGCAGTTTTATGATTGCGAGATTTATACAGATTCATGCATTTTATTTTGCACTTTACAACAATTGATTTTAATTATTTTCGAAATCCATGCTCTTGCATCTTTATTTTTCAGGTTACCTGTACAACTTTGCAAAGGAAGGGACCAAGAAAGTCACAGAAACAGCAGCCAAAACAGCCACAATTATACAGAAAACTGTGGAAGAAAAGGTAATTTTTTTCTGAGTTTCATGGTGAAAAATGCAAGTAAATGGGACATTAAGATCAGTTTTCTTGTACATCCCAATTTTCTGTCTTTGGACCACAGCCAAAAGCCTCTATTTTGATACCTGTTACAATTAAATTGATGTACAAAATGGAGGTCATTACCACACAGCGAAAAATCCCTTACACGAATTGGCACGAAACGGTCGCAAGAGGGCGTCACGATCATCTCATTATGTGACGTCATCGCACTGACCAAAAATGGAAGTTTTCATGAATGAAACTGACGCGCATGGGCACATACTCAGCGATGCCCACTCTAACCATAGTTACTTCGACAGACCTCGCCACGATCTTTCGAATGGTACCAAAAACATACAAATTTGTACATTTCTTCGACCTTTTGACCATTTTTGGTGGTGTCACCCGACGTTCGAGAACTCACGGACACCGCGATCGTATTTGAACTTTGGTGAGCTGTATTTTTGTTGTCATTTTACCGCGAAACCGCGCCACCGTCTGAGTGTGATTGTTGGGTCGTTGAATATTCATATAACGTGTGTTGGGTCTGTTGGTTGTGTATGCTGAGAGCGCCACATGAATATGCATAGAATTGCATGGTCATCCGGAGATGTCGTACGGCCGACTGTTGATCGTTGCGTAGTCGTACACCGAGTGTGTTTGAATAGGCACATCGCGGAATGCGTGCCCCGTACGTGTCTGCAACGGCCCTGCGTGCGTGCGTAACGAGTTGGGCCAGCACATGGTTTCCGTGACGTCACGAGCACGGCCTCGCACGTTGACCAATCAGCGCGGCGCTTTTTACATACGGCACTGTTTCCATCCGTGTTACAGTGCATATGGGGAATTTTTCGCTGTGTACCATAAGCAATTACAATGTTTTGGAAAGCCGCTAGTATAAGCATAGACACACCTGTCGCTAAAACTTGTACCTGTCTTTATTCTTTCAGACCATCGTTGGCGACTTCAAGAAGGAACAGGATAAGTTTGTGAAGGAGAAGCACTCCAAGAGGTCAGAAGCAGCCGTTCCTCCCTGGGTTGGCTATAATGAAGAAGAGCAGATGAAGGACCAGATCATGGCACTCTCGCAGGTGAGAAGACCTCGCTTCGTCCCAGGACCAACACCTGAGTGTGTTAATTTTGATAAATTCAACATCCAGGAAGGAAATGACTAATACAGGGTGTCCCCCAAAAAACGCAACACTTTGTGTCGAGAACCATTATATTAAAATTAAACTGTTTATCACTTCAAGATTAACATATATGATACAACCATGTCTTGGCTATCACCATGTATAATTTGAGCAAAATTGGACTGAAATTTAGGGAAAAAACTAAGACTGAATTACCTAACCTCAAAACCCGAGGTTTTTCTTTTCATCTTTCTTTCATACACATTAATTATGTGTGCATTGACCACTTATTCTGGAATACTGCAAATTTGTTTTTAAAGAGTACTCTTTTAATTGGTCATATTTTTCGCCAATTTCATCCCGATTTTGCTTACATTCTACATGGTGATAGCCAAGTCATGGTTGTATCACATATCTGAATCTTGAAGTGATAGACATTTAAATGTTAACATAATGGTTCCTGACACAGTGTTGCGTTTTTTTTCTGGGACACCCTGTATAATTGTTTCGTTGTCTCCTTTTCGTCCATCTACAGGTACTCTCACATTGAAATAGAAAATCAGTGGTCCTTTAATATTTTTATTTTTTTGCTTTTTTTTTTAGGATAAAAGGAATTTTCTAAGAAACCCTCCCGCCGGAGTGCAGTTCCAGTTTGACTTTGCCAGCATGTTTCCCGTTGCCATGGCAACACTACAGGAAGATGAGAAACTGCAAAAGATGAGGTTTGACCTGGTGCCGAAAATGTAAGAATTTTTTTTTGCAACCAAAATTCCATAATTGTATATGAATATTTCTATGAATCTCAAAATATTTTTATTTGTGTTTTGAACTCTTTTTTCAATTATTGTTCATTTCGGCAACTCCACAAAGCCAAGGAATCATTTTCATTGTTTTGATTTAATACTGGAGTTGGGAGGGCTTGACGCATTTTGATCCTAGCAGGATCTTCCTCAAAGGTTTAAAGGAAGATCCTGCGAGGATCGAAACGCATCAGGCCCTCCTCCTCCCTCCAAGCATTTGATAAACTTCAGGTCATTTTTTTGGGCTGATGAGCAGTTTGCAGCAGTTTATTACTTGTATTTTGTTTTGTTTTTGTCGCCATTAACCACCCACAGGATAATTGAGGAGAACTTCTGGAGGAATTACTTTTACCGAGTGTCGCTCATCAAGCAGTCCTCCCAGCTGACGTCTTTGGCAGCATCATCAGGTACGGTTATTAACAAATTCAGAGAAAGACTCAAGAGATAGTTTGTCTGGCAAATGCAGAAATTGCAGACATCAAGAAGTGCACTTTAAAGTGCGGAAAGTTGACACAGTAGCAGAATTACCTGCTACTCACATTGAAATGAAGTCGTCTACAATCAATATAGGGCATAACCATTCATATGTGAATGCACAGGGCTTTCAAGTGGCGGGGTATTCTGCAATTACTCTGGAAAATTTGTGGCAAATAATAGCAAAAGTGCTGGGTTTACATTATCCAGAAACAAAATTTAAGATTTGCAGTCAGCTGTTTACCTGTGACGTTCGTGTTACGTTAAGTTACTGTCAACAGACATTTGTTTTGTTTAACCTAATTTGAAATTGAATGTAACATTTATTAACATCAACTGTGACTCTGTGGAGGCAGCCATCTTAAGAGGTCATATGGAGGTCAAAATGGAGTGTGTGTGAAACCCTCTTGGAGCCGCATTTTAATTTTCTTTGGTTGCCATTTTGATATCGTTTACTAGGCAATTCAAGTGATTCTGGATCCGCAGATACATCCAGCGTAAAGACGGACGAGACCCCTTCTGAGAATTCTCAAGGTATGTATGTGTTTCCCCGACAATGTTCCTTATTTTTCTTGATTTCTTCACCCTCCCAAGGAAAATTCTCTTAAGGGAAAACCAATCTTTTTTTTCTTTTCGCTTCCCCTGCAAACAGAGAAGTCCAAAGCATTGGATATATCTGTGGAGCCTTCACCCTCGTCGCCGACAGAGGACGAGGTACCGGGCAGCCCCGCCGGAGCAGAGTTCATCAGTGATGCCTTCGTCTCGGAGATTGACCAAGCCGAGATCCAGAAGGGATTTGAGCAGCTCGGAATGGACAAGAAAGACGAAGAGAACAATGGTGGGTGAGACTTGGTGATTCTCTTAGTAAGCCGAGGTTGTAGTGCACATGCTCAATTGTGTCGTTCACACCCTTGGAACAGGGTCCAATGCCATGGCCCTGCTTACTATAATCATAGAATCTGTGCTTATGGAAACAGAACATTATGTGCTTACGAGATCCTATTTCATGGATTAGGGAAGAATTTTCAGTGGTTCAGTTGATTTCCTTGCTTTTTGCTTACTCGGCTAAGTGTAGACATTTTGCCGCTAACCCTGGAAGTGAAGAATGAGAATAACAATCGCTAAATTCTACATGAAACAGAGCTATGAATTTTGACTCTGGTGCCTGAAATTTTCAGCATATCACTTAGACAATTCAAATCATCTTGTATGTCAACTGGACTGGTGCTTTATAGGAAAGTGTTTCCTCAGCAAGGCTATCTTTAACTTTCATGTTGATCCATCAAACTACACCTGCTAGGATAACATCCAGTAGTCAGAGGTGCCTTTACTAGATGTTCACATTTTACTTTAGATGTTCACATTGACTACCGGGTATGTTAATTGATTATGTGATTGCGTCATGCCGAGTCTTTGTGCATGCGTCAAGTCGTCACCAACGTTGTTTGAGTGAGTCGAGGAGGCACAAGCTACAGTTTTGCAGGCCTTGAATTTGGTTCTGAAAGGGGCAAGGCCACTTTTCCATTGCAAGGGGTACTTCCATTGGAAAATCATGTCTATGGAAATATTTGAAGGGGCACCAAGGCCAAGAACCAGGGCAACGAAGGCTGTGGCTTGTTTTGACATTTTCGCATTTGTGGTCGACGTGAATGAGGTCCATGTTCACATCACTAAACCAATATATTGTTCCCGTTCAGGCCACAGGGTACCTACACTAGTTATCCTCCTGATCCAGTATTTCTGTTTCACAAAAATGTTTCTCAAACGGCACATTCCCGGCTCGCCCGGGCCGACCCTCTCTCCCGGTATGTTACATGCTGCATTGGCTAGTGCATCTTGGCATGCACTAGCATGCGCTGTGCATACTTGCAGTGCATCAGAACAATTCCCACCTGAGTTTGTCCGATAGTTTCTTTGAGTTTCAAATTCGTAACAGAATATTTTCATTTCTTTTTGTATTTCTTTTTAAAGATAATTTCATAGTTCATACTTTGGTTTTTGTCAAAGAAATGCAGAATCATGTTCAAAAATATCACGAAAGATACAGTAACAGACATCTGTGAAATTTCCAGTCCCATATCGTGCCCACTTTTTGAGAAAACAGTGAAAAATGCCCATGGTACTTTTAAAATCTTTTCACAGGATTTGTGATCTTCGGAAGACTAAAGTTGTTTTGGGGCAATCGGTTTTACTAATTTCTGGATAAATATAGCATTTCAGGCAGAAAAAATTTAACGGTATGTTTCTACAAGCACCATCTTTATACCCTGTAAGTTATACGTAAATCTGTGAAAATTTCTGTTTGAAAGTACCTTTAAAGTTCCATAGATACTTGGTCCGAATGAGCAAAATTTGAGACAAAAAGTTAATCTCATGTAGATTAACAAAAATGAAACAATGGGACTAGGGTAGTTTTCTTTATCTCCATAAAGTATAGGTCTTGTGCAGCAAGATAATACAGTGACTAAGTGACCAAGGGTAATGACCCACAAGCTCGTGGCATCTGCATATTGCATGTGCCATGCAGGTTTTATTTTCCTTTCAGTTTTTACTTCGAGTTTGGAGGGTCTGACGCTTTGATTCAAGCAGGATCTTTTTCAAAGCCTTTGAAAAAGATACTGCTAGGATCGAAATGTCAAGCCCTCCTTACTCCAAGCATTTTTACAGGTCATTATTTTGGCTGTTGGGCAGTTTGCAGCAGTTTATTACTTGTATTCTTGCATTTTTTGGCGTTTTTGGCGTCATTACGTGACTTAGATGTAGACAATTGTTTGCATTGTTTCTTTTGATGAATTCTGAATTTATTTCATCAGGCGAAGAAGACATACCGCAATGGGAAAAGGATCTTCAGCAAGAACTTCAGGTAAGCAGTATACCCAAGTGTCATTTACTGTTTGAATGAGTAAGGAAATTCATCCTTCCATTAGAATTTACCAAATTGTCTGGTCGTTCTTGTTGGAAACCAGTTTGCAGCGGTCTCTTAGTTTGAAAATAAGCATCATTTTGCACAGCTTTAGACTCACAACCGAACCAAGGTGATTGAGAAGTTACACCACTGATGTAAAACTGAATATATAAATGGGACCAATTTCATAGAGCTGCTCAAAGGTATAACACCTGATTGGTAAAGGTCACAGAACAGCACTCACACTTTGTCTAATCCAACATGTACATGAAATAACACACCTGTGAGTCCTGAGAAAATAGTGAAAAACCGACTCAGTTTTTCTTATAAAACATAAAGAATGGTTTTGATCTTACCCCAAGATCAAAACTGTTTGTGGTCATTGTTTTACTAATTTCTGGATAAAAACAGCATTTCAATTGGAAATATTTTTACGGTATGTTTCTACCACCACCATCTTCATACCCTGAAAGTTATACTAAATTCTGTGAATATTTCTGTTTGGGTATGCTACCAATCCTGTGCTGTACCTTAAAAGTACAGGGACATTATGTGATACTAAGCCTTGTCCTCAGACAGATTGTGCAACAGGAATGTTTGTTTGCATTAAATGGATGCGTTTTTCCTTGTTTCCTAGGACTACGAGGTTGTTGAGGAGGAGGACACGGCAGGCAACGAGGAGTGGGAGCGAGAGATTGACCAGATGCTCGAAGACGAGGGTGCGCCTGAGAGGAAGTAAACTTCAGTCTAACAAACGATCAAGGGTCAGATAAGAGTCACAGACTGCAATATAATTATAGACCTTACTCACGGTGCATCCATGCTACATTCTAAGCAGTGCAATAGGACTTATTCACGGTGCATCCATCTTTTCACCTTCCTTGTATACCCGTTGGAGAAGGTAACACCAATTGTAAAAAGAAGACGGGTACCAGACTATTTTGAATCCAAGCCTCGGTTGGATTACACTGCTTCGAATGCAGGAAGGATGCACCGTGGATAAGGCCTATCAACCCAAGTCTTCAATTCCAAGTATTCTGGTACCCATTTTCTTTTTAGAATTGGTGTTATTTTTACTAAGGGTTTACAAGGAAGGTGACAAGATGGATGCACCATGAATAAAGACCTATAGCTGGACCAACTTGTCTATTCTGCGATGGTTGGCTGTTAGCTAGCCCTAATCAGCTATCCAGAAGCCAAGCATTTGATAAAGAGAGTTTGCGGTCTGAAGGGTCCAAGAGTTGGAACCATGAGCAGCTGTTTTGGGTTCCGGCAGTCATCTTTGGTTCCAGACTCTAAAATTGTTCCAACTTTCCATAACAGCACACTGTTCGGAACGTCGAGAGATAAAACCATCGGTTCTTCTCAGAACCACACACTCTCACAGAAGAGATAACATGGTGTCACCACAAACCTACCTAATTCTAACTTTCCATTATCGTTTGCTCTGTCTGCAATAGGGCTCCGTGCTCGCAACATTCAGAAGTTTGGACAAACAAGTCGCATGTTGCCCCATTAACTTACACGCAAACGTTGTGATATTTGTCTGAACATCCGGATAACTATAGCCGTCGATATGAAGGGCGTATTCTATAAATAGCTCAAGCACGGAGCCCTGTTACCGTGCAGGGAATGGTCTCACTGGTTATCAGTAGCCATGTATTTGTTTAAAACAGAGTGCAGCGGGGCACCACTTAATTTCACCCCAAGGGTCTAACATGTGAATTATACAAAATGCTTTTTATTTTATAGCTGAGTGATTAACAAACTAATCGTACTCTGTCCCTAGGTCAGTCTTCCATTCATGTTCTGTTCCGTCGACTCTCTCATTAGCTTAGGCTGTGTAGACTGAATGCAGTGATGGCATTCGACTGCCATCTTGGAGGAGGCAAAATAATAATGTAACATTGAAAAACTCACAAATGCGGTCTACAGCATGGGCCACTACTCTCTGTCAAACTCATGTTAAGGACACCTTTCTTCAGAAGTAAAATGCTTCAAGCGCCATTGGGACCAACAATTTTTCCAAGAAATGGTTTTACTTTTGGCTGTTAAGCTGTGAAGACTTGTATTTATTCCAGGAACATCATCACTGTTTTTGCTTTATACAATATACTATATAAATATCTGTACAGTGTATCAATATTCGGTTGAAAAAGTCAGTAGTCCCCAATAAGCCATTTGTGAGTTAGATCTGAATAGTATGTACACAGACTTCTTCCATTGCACAAAGACACCCCAGTTTGAATTCCCCAGACTAAAGACTCCGTTGCTATATCACATGATTTGGAGCAAGCTTTTGCATAGTGATACCCATCTCTGGAATGGACTGGTTCCTTTGTGCCATTATTATCCATTATGAACAGTGCATTGGTGCAAGACGTCTGTCATGTAACTAAGCAAAAGCTTGCACCTCATCATGTGATATAGCAACAGTGTCTTTAGTCTGGAGTATTCAGGTTTTGATGTTTAAGTACAGTATAGTGAAAGAATTCAGTGTACCGGATATTGTTCAAAAATTATTTTAACTCGCGAAAGGCTTATTGAAAGATGCCCCGATCATATATGCTTTGTTTTTAATTTTAGGCTGGAAAATACATTCTGAAAACGTTTCCCTTATTTCCACAATGTTTTTTTGAAGGGCAGATGTATCTTTTACTCAGTGTAAACCCATTTGATATTAACAATTGGGAAGTTAATTTTTTGTTTTCTGAAGTATTTCATGTTATTGTGGTAAGTTGTATAATACGCTACAATCAGCAGAGAAGTTGTAAATATTTTAACACATTTCTTTTTCTCATAGCATAAATATTAAACGAATTTCATTTGTTCTGGTGGCATGGTTCGAGAAACTTCTTTTTTTCTTTACTCAGTGTAAAAGAAGTAACCTGGCATCACTGAAAAATATGGAAAATCACTCGTAAATCCTAGTGAAAATTATCAAATCATTGGCAAGAGTTGGAAAATAGCTTCATGTCGAAATATGACACTTGGGGTGCTTTACCGGTTCTACGTTATATTTATTGGTTGTGTTGATGATTTGGGAAAAGAACAGCCATTCCAGTTATTTAGTTTTAAAGGTAGTTTCATACTTTGGTTTTAGTCATAAAATTACAGATTCATGGGCAAAAATATCAAGAGGATATACAGAACATTATGAAATTTCCAGTCCCATAAACGGTGCCAACTTTTTGAGAAAACAAAGAAGACACTTACGGTAATTTTCATCATGATCGTTCATGACTACATGAGGGCAGCATTCACGGGAACATTTTTTGACAAAATGCAAGTTCGCATGATGATTACTTACATTGTTATATTTTTCATCGATTAGGCGCACAGATAACAACAAATTCACTTTTTTTTCAGATGCGTCACTTAAGTATGAGGCCACCTTTAAAAACAAGCTCGTCAAAAATATGATCAAAATCGGTGTTCTCTCTTTTCAAGAAAATATCGAACGTAGGAAATATGTTTATGTGTGCGTCTTTGAGCATGTTCCACAGGGAATTTTGTACAATTCTGATGAGCTGAAATAAAATTCAGCAGGCACGAAAAGCCGTTTTACCCAGATTTTGAAAGCAGGAAATAGGCCTACTTTCATAGAATTATGGACCGAAACTTAAGGATGTTTTCGTTTGAAATATGTGATACTCCATTGAAGTTGCATTGATATTCAGGAAACTGTATTAATGATGGAAGTCGAATGATCGTCCAGTGGTTAGGGCACCTGTCGACAATGACACATGTCTACAATGACACTTGTCAACAATGACACGTGTCAACAGTGACACATGTCGACTTGCCTGTCACTTCAGGGTGCCAAGCAAAATATATAATCACTTCTGTGCTTCGTGCCATTGGGGCCGATTTCATAAAACTTACGACGCGTCGCAGAATTAAGACCATCCTTTCTCTATGGACTCACCGCATAGATGCGACGCGTCACAGCTAGAACGCGTCGCAAATCGAGTTGGGACGCGTCGCAGAGCTTTATGAAATCGGCCCCTGGGGTCGCAGACTAAATGAAGTTCCTTTTCATATCATATGATATCTTTGAAAGATAACATATTATGTTGAAATAGCAATGTATAGTTTAACTTGGATTAGAAAGGGAAAAGGTTTGTAATATACATGTACTTGGTTGCGGGAAATTTATGTTATAAATAATTGTTATATTAAAGGTTGCGATAACCATGGACACACTCCATTGATACGATAATTGTGACTGAAAACGTGCTATAATTAAAAAATGCAGTTCTTTTCAAAAAGGGGCGTCAAATTTCACCATTGACCTTGATCGTATCTTGTTAAAAAAAAATGTTCATCAGCATTATTAAAAAATAATAGACATCCTTGCGATGTATCGTCATAACTGTATTAAAGTTATAGTATCATACTTGTGTTATTGGTAACAGCTGCGGTCTGTTCATAATTTGATTTGTCATTTTAAATTTTCAGATAAATTGATCATTGGAAACAGTATAGAAAACATCGAAAAACCGTTGCAATTGGTACACGAAATATTGTAAGGTATGCCAAATTGTAATTTGTGAGTTTTTTATTTCAGTGATAAAACTGTTTTCGGTCTTATTACTTATGGTTTACTCATTTTTTGATAAAATACAGCATTTTAGGCGGGAAATTTGTAACGGTATATGTTTGTACCAGATCTGTCTTTATACCCTGTAAGTTATACGTAAATCTGTGAACATTTCTCTTCTGGTTTCCTACCAAAGTATGATACTACCTTTGATAATGAAGAAACCCATGATGCACTGTGTCATGCAAATGAAAGCTAACGATTGATAGATTAAAATAACACCAAAAACAAACTTCTCAAAGTTGTTTCAGTGATATTAAAGGTGGTGGTATTGTCTGTGCTCTTCAGTTGTCGAATCGTTTAGTTTGGGGTGGAAAAACTGAAGATTCTCTCTGAGAATTCTTAAAGAGGATGCTCAATACTCGACAAACCTCGCTTTATTTGTTAGAACTATACAAAAATAATCCTTAAATTACTTGAAATGAGACCAACAAATGTTAATCTCACACGGAATACGGAAAGAGAGTCTTTTTAATGATTTTTCTCTCAGCCCGCAAGCTCCCCAAAATTCAGATTCTCCGAATTTTTTCAATGGGGGCAGCAGACAAATTTGTGTGATTTCGTGACGTCAGATTATACTCAGATATTGGGAGCCTTTTCTTTTGATGTTGTGTATCAACCTGACCGGTCTGAAACAAGGACAGTAAAGTTGAGTACCTGTGGGTAAATTAACAGCGTGGGGTGGGCTAGCGGCCATGGTGACCATCGTGCTTGTGTTGTGTTCATGAGCAAGACACTTTGTAGAATATACTGCTGCCACTTGGTAGTAACTGGGTCCCTATGGGGCAGAGATGGCTGTGTTTAATTAGTGTAATTAATACGCTCATGCCGTGAGTGAAATTATAAAACTTCGAAAAGAAATAACAATTGTAGAACACAATCTGAATTTGAATCTGAATCATCAGGGGCCATTTCAAGGCCCTGCTTAATAGCACAACAATTGCTAAGCATGAAATTTCTGTCTGAATAAAAAAAAAGGATTAACAACCAAATGTCCATTTGTTGTGTATCACTTGCGATAGTTCTTTGGCTGTTGTACGCGCGGACCATGAATATCAAATGGAATTTTTAATAGTGATTTGTTGTACTGGGCGAGACATTTTTTTGCTAAGCAATTTTTGTGCTTATTTAGCAGCTCCATCAAATTGGCCGCATATGACAAAAATTACTGCGGGAAATGACACTTTGGACTTAGTGTATTGGATTTCAGACGTTAGAGAACCCCAACTGCGCAGCCGCTTCAACATGTTTGCATTCAATGACAATAGCCACCAGAATTAACAAAATTCCAAAATTGATGCCAATTATTGAAACCTAGTTACGTTGTATATAATGCTATTATGTCAGATTTTTATTACACAGAACAAAATATTTTCTAGTATATCTTACGATTACGCTGCATGATATTTTCCCGCTAGAATATTCAGACGTTACTATAGCTGCAGCTTTCATAATATCAGGTTTTTATTGTCTGTATCCCACGATATGGACATCAAGAGAAACATGCATTATCGAACCGCAGCAAGATATACATCACTATAATTATAAGCGTCGCGTGCCGAATGGTTACAGTACATGTACCAAGGTTAACACGAGCGTTGCATAAGTGTGTAATCACTCATGCGTAAAGACAGCCCAGCCTGTCTGGCTCCAGTAAAATTACCATCACCGATCATAGACTGGACTATTTTTTTCAAACACCATATTTCATTAGAGGGGAGGAGGGAAAAAATATGTGTTTTCATTTGAAGCGTCGGTAGGGCCTACAACGGCAGTAATAACAATGGAAAAATGCATATATATCAAAGGTCGCATTTTGTGTTCGTCACCGATATGCATTGTTAACGGAACACATTTAGAGCCTTTGTGAAATAGGCCTATTTATTTATTTGTTGAATAATACCAGCTGATTTTATGAAGGTGTAGAGCTCATCCATGTCCACGTGCAATATACACGATGTCAACATAGGCCTACAGCATCATGGACAATGACAAGGGACTGTGGTGCTCTCGCAGTGCAGGTACGTCTTATTCGTTTCAATCTATACTGATTTCGGGTGTACACTAGGCCTAAGCTTATACAGGTTGCGATAAATGTGGCCTAGTAGTCTGGCGTGTCGTACTCAATATTTTGTGGTCAATCTACAGATTGTGGGTTCGAATCCAGCCAAGTTATGGAGCTTGTGTTCTTGGGCAAGACACTTTGCCACATATTGCTTCTCTTCACCCGGAAGTAAATGGGTACCTGTGAGGGTAGAGGTGCATGTGCCTATTGATTAGCCTTTGTGTGCTTTACAGTAGCCGGGGCTGCAGCGTACTTAACAGAGGCAGGGGCTGTATACTCTCCGGGGAGTTGAGATTGTTTCAGTAATGTAAATGTAGCCCAATAATAGCAATATGCGCATATAATTAATTATGAAAGCGGTTATTGTAAACCAATATTGTTTGACCATGCCTTGACCCTATCGCGTCATGCCATCAAAGCTGGTAAAAGATCGTGATCCATTATGGATACATAGATCTGACAGCGTGGAGGCCCATCCTACATCTGATATAGCAGTTATACCAAACGGTATTAGACCGAGGGATATCATTGGTCAAAAAGCGGTCACGTGCTGCTGACGTACATTATGAGATTGATACACACTCGCCACAAAACCGTGCCTGAAACCGCTTCAGATATTAATCTATAATACCATAGTATAATTTAACTGTTTTGGAAGGTTGTTTTGTGATAGGTTTCATTGTATACACGAGGAGACAATAACAAGTTACCTGTGACGTTTGTGTTAAACAAATCACCGTGAATAAATGAACAGCCTTCAGCAACTGTTGGCCTAGTAATATGTCACCTTACAAAATGGCGGCATCAGATAAATTCTTCAAAAACGGCTAGCTACATCCCTTTCCCCGAAACCATGAATCTTATAGGCCTATTCGCATGATTGCTATGTAATGTTACAAAATGATTTTATTCTATGTTTTGATCGAAATGGACCATGTACCCACCATCATTGCACCAAATACACTTAGAAGAAATTTGAGGGATGTAGGCCTATATTGCATTGTATTGAGCAATGGCCACGAATGATTTCAGTGTATATGTACAGTAAGTATATGCCTCTATAACCAGCCCAACCAAAAGCAACTTCAGGTATGGCATAAGGGACTACAGTAATACATTACAGAAGAATATAATAAAATGCAGGGAGACAAAAATAAGAATTGACATCCCTCTTAAACTGTCTAGATTTTACTAGGTTGAAGAGAAACATGTGGCATACAGGGAGTTCCGTAGGACGTGGGGAAAAGGCTGCTGGAACAATAATTCTTTTGCGTTGCACTTTCATATCAAACAGATTCAGGAGATTTTCAATTGATATAAATCAACAAGGATTTGGCAGCTATTGTGTATCACACTCAGGCTGTCTGTCATTTGCCTTCCTCTACTGAGGATACAACCATGAGGCAGGAACCTCCCTCTACTTCTCTGCTCTTTTCCTACCTCCATGCTAAAACATACATGGATGAGGTCACGCACTCAGCCTCATCTACATCACTGTCATATACTGTACACCTCATTAGTGACAACACGCCATCAAACTATAAAGCTGTTTACCATTTGGACCGTATTGTCTCACCAGCCTGACCCTATACGTTGTTGTTCTGCTATATAACCAGCTGCCGTGAATGATTCACTAACCATGCACTATTTTGTCAATTTGATCGAGTTATATATCAAAGGTTCAGCCAAAGGTAACGGTTACCTTGATCCCGAGCCGCAAGTGGGACATTGCTGGATAGTCTTGATTCAAGGCGTCGGTGTATCATAATAGTGATTCGCGGCTCTATGTGTACAAAACACACGCTCAATTGTTGTTTGATGGACGATTTTGTTTGTTTGCTCGTTGAATACTCCAGTAAATCACAAGAAAGTGAAGTGGCACACTTTTTTTATTGTGCAAACACATGATAACTCAACAGGAACAAATACCGCATAACTTGTTTAGGCCCATATCACTGTAGAAATACATTCATGGGACCAGTACAGAGTCACTACCGCAGCCTCCCTAAGACCCTAACAGTAACACAGCTAGGAACATAAGAATAAAAACAGAACTGAATATGAAATTTGTGAAATTCATCCAGTGTAAAACTAAAAGCTCACTGTGACGGTGCGAGTATTAATAGGCACAGTGACCAGTCATGGTCATGTTGTGGTCAAGAGTTGATTTTACAACTCTCACGACTTCCTCACTTAGACAAGTACTATTATATTCGCTAAAGGGCAGATAAACGTCTGGCATTATGAAGACCAAAACGAAAAAAAACATCATGGTAGGGGGCCTAGTCAATAACGGATCAGCGATTTTAATAATCATCACCGACTTGTGACGAGTCTACTATACCCCGTTTGATATTAATGACAAAAAAAGTGCCGCGACACCTCGCATACAAACAAACAGACGCCCACGCACGAGCACTACGTCATGTCTGTCTGTCCATCCCAGACTCATTCATAATTTCCCATCCGAAACCAGTACGTAGGCCTACACAGTCAGTACGCTAGACTATACAGCTTCCTGTATTATTAGAAGAAAAACCGGTCAGGTTACATGGGGTGGAAACGGCTACACACTTTCCCTGTCTAGACAATCTGTAGTTGGCCTAGTAATTGTGGCTTCATAACACTACAGTGCTCACACCGCAAAATAATGAGTTATAAACTATTGTGATTTTTCCCATTTCAAACCTCTATGATAATTGAACAATATAGGACCTAAATCATGACGATTCACAATAGTGCATTTTTTTACTCGGGCGATGAGGCCATGGTTTAAAAAATGTATGCATAGCCTATACTGAATCCGAACTTACATAATAGCCGTGTTGCCACATTTTCTAAACACCAATGACCAAGATGAAACGCATGTTAAAGGTAATATCATACTGGGGTTTTTTTTGTCAAAGAGATGCAGATTCCGTGGGCGAACAATATCATGACAGATACAGTGAAAGTCGTCTGTGAAATTCCCAGTCCCAACGGTGCCCACTTTGTTTTTTAGAAAACAGTGAAAAACGCCCACCGTATTGTGATCACAATTGTTTTTGGTCATTGGTTTTACCCTTTTCTGGAATATACAGCATTTCAGGCAGATAACTTTTAACGTTAAGTTTCTACCATCACCATCTTTAAACCCGTTTTTAAAAGTTATGTGTAAATCTGTGGAGATTTCTGTCTCGGAATGTTACTAAGTTATGGTATACCTTTAAAGGACCACTCACATTATTTAACACAAGTGCGAACAGTATACAATATTTTCAATTTTTAATACTGGGCATTATCTTATGACAGTCATAATGCAAGATGATACCGACCGAACAGCATGAAGGCTTATGTCAAGTCTGAACGAACATAAGCTTTGTCGTAAGGTCAGACATGACGGCGTAAGCATGCATGAGTACGTAACGGTGATATCTATATTTACACAACATCCACCTTTTGACCGCAGTGACTGGTCACACAGAGTTCAAATTTGTCCGGAGCAACATCCTTGACCACTCTGGTTGCGATCGAAGCAACCGGGGAAACGTATTATATCCCCCGGGTCATGACCACTACTACTGCCAGTAAGCTTGATATTATTAGAACAGGAACTTGACAGCTTCCGGGCGAATTAAATCGCTCTGAGAGGTTTTATTTCCACGAAATGAAAATGCGGACCTTGGAATTAATAACAAAAATATTATGACGTATAGGAAAATATGATTATGCTTTCATCCTGCAGCTGTGCGTTATAATGTATACACGATGTGGGTGGTTGGTCAGGCTGGTGAATGAAAAGATTTCATAACATCAACTACGGGATAAAATGTTGTAGTAATATTATAAAGTACCCATGATATTTGGTTTTGTCAAATAAATACAGATTCATGGGAAAGAATGTCAAGGAAGATACAGTAACAGTCATTTGTGAAAATATCAGTCCCATTACGTTGCCCACTTTTTGAGAGAACAGTGAAAAACGTCCGCATGGTATTTTAAATGTCTTTTCACCGTTATGTTTGATCTTTTAAAGATCAAAACTGTTTTGGGTCCGATTGGTTTTACTCTTGTCTGGATAAATGCAGCATTTCAGGCAGAGAAAGTTTAACGGTATGTTTCTACTATCACCATCTTTATACTCTGTAAGTTATAGCTAGTAAATCTGTGAAGATTTCTGTTTTGGTACGCTACCAATATAGGCCTTATACGTATACCGAAAATGACGAAGGTGCAACTATAATGATTTAATGAAAATTTAAAAGTGAATTTCAAGTTTAAGTTTCGTCACAAAACAATCCTCTGGCACCGTCAGTGGTCATTGTAAGTTAACGGTCAGGTGAAGGTTGACCATTTGGGCACAGTTGCCAACAAAAATGCCTGAGAAAAGTGACCCTGGCCTACAGTATAATGAATTACTGACCGTTTGACCCTCACCGCTGGCCAAAGTGCGGGCCGAATTGTAATCTAAATGACCATGACCTCCTCTGGGCCACACCACAACTCTTAAGTATTACTTTATTTCGAAAAAACTGACCGATTAGGGGGAGTGAAAATCAGTCGGGTATATAAGCTCTGGCGGGACTGGCGAATGAATCAGACAATCTACCTCAGACAGCGGGCTTCGCAAGCCGCCGCTCGGCGGGGCCGAGGCGCCTGCCGCGCGCCGAAGTTTACCGGGGCATGGCACGCAGGGGCCCGGCCAACACAGGCTCTGCAATTGCAGGGGGAGAGGAAAAAAAGAGAGTTTGGACAGCCATTTTCGCATAATGCTAACCCACTGCCTGTATCCATGCAGCATCGACTGTTTAGCATATCTAACCACAAGTTTCTCGATTTAAATAAATTATCAACGATGTTTAAAGCAGGCCTCGCCTGCTCGCGGTTTCGCCGAGCATGTTGTAACATGCCCACTGTGCCGATGCTGTAGAAAAGGAACGGGCCATGTCACACGAGCAGGATCTTCGCCAATACCATCGCCTAACAAAAAGGAGAAACTGCGAATTAATTCACCATCGTCATCATCATCATAATTAAAAAAAGGCCAGATTTCAGGAACACTAAAATTCTTCATGCAAACTCTTGCAGCATATATCGTTGGCTGCCATCAAATTTCCACTTCAGTGAAGCAAGCCTGCAGACGTACAAACTGTCTAAATACGAGGTCAGAATTGCCACAGCAACAACAAAGGTATTTTTCTTTTAAATTATTTTCAGAATTCAAACCATAATAATATGGGGATAGTTTGTTTTGTACCAGTATATACGTTTCCTACATAATCATGCATGTCCGTTCTTTGTTCCTGTTAGTAGGAATACCCGAACTTTGCCAGAGAATGTAATAACCAGTGTGTTAAAAACTGTCCTACGAAAGCAAATTACTGCCTCGTAGAATTTTTATTACATGTACCTTTTCCTGTTCAAGATGAACTTGAAGGTAGTTTTAGTTAATTGCACCTAGTAATATAGGCATAAGTTTCCAGCATAAGCTTTGCTCGTAAAATCTTAAGACTTTACGGTGAGACATATGCAGCCTAGAAAAAGTACTTTCTGGCTTTGCTTAGTTATCTCCACAACGAGGCTTTTCGTGGCGTGACCGTCGCCATTTTATAAATGTGTCAGTAGTCTAGACCAGTACAAATTCAATAGTCAAGAGAACGGCGCAGTACAAACAGCAACTGACAACATTGGCACACCGACGATTAACCGAAGTGAACGGTTTTAACTCGCAGTTCAAGTTAAAGCTCACTCCAGGGTTTGTAGTAAGTAAGATAACATCGTCTTTCTTCCATTTCTTTCTTTTAACGAAGAGTAACTTATAGGATTCTGTAATTGTTCTCTAAATGCAATGTCCCAATGACCTGAACCGTGTAGCGAGCGGTTGGCACTGAACATGCACTTGGCGTGGGGGCGTGGGTCGGACGCGTGACGGGGGCCTCAACGAGACCACGCCACTCATAGCACGAAACAGGTCAACTGACTGGGCTTCAGATAGGGAACGAACTGCGTTATAGTATGGACTGTATACTACTACCATTAGCTTTGTTTGCCCAATGACGCAAATATGCCGTTGCAGTAAGCCGTTTTTCAGAATTTTGGCTTCTGTTTCAGAAAACAGCCAACGTGTCAAACGTGTAAAACGTGCATGAAGGATGTTAGCATTTATTAACAAAACTTTGTCGGTAAGTTCAATTAAATTCTCCTCACCACCCACTAAACGAAAGAGGAATTTAGCAATCTTCCTATCACATTAAATTGTAGGAGTAATGCAACATGAACCACCCTCCTGATAAGTTTTCGGTATCATCAGGGCTCTATAAGTCAGATAACTTCACATTACGTCATAGAGGCTAAGGCTGCATCCGAATCTGTTGTCTAGAGCTAGGTCTAGGTCTTCACCCCATTGGAAATACGTGGAGACACCTAGACAATAGACCTAGCCGTAGCTCTGGAAGCCCGTTTCGGACACGGCCTACGTACATACGTCATGAAGTACAGTCATGTACGTGCTAAAAAACATCAAAAATCATGCAAATACGCCATTGATGAGGTAGACTTGATTCAAGTCTACAATCAGTGACTATTTTGTTTAGATACGATCGACGGGCTGACCGCTTCACCGCTCGGTAGATAGACTAGAAAATGTGGGCTACGTTATTTATGGGCTGTATACTTGAGATTTTAGGTCAGTACTCGGACGTCATTGCGTCTGCTGCTATCCCAAATCCGTCACGACAAAGCCCGAGGTCGAATCGATTTAAGACCAAATCCAGGCCATGAAGGCAATCAACCGCGCGGCTTGATTTAAGACTACAAGTCCCACGTGGTTTAATAACCTCTGGACTACATTATGCTGGAAAGGCCCAAGTGCTCAATCAAATTACAACGGTTATAAATCGTATACACTGTAATTGTCAAAACAAACTATAATTTAGTATAACATCGGAAATTAAAAAGGCTTAAACTAAAGGTAATGTAACATACTTTGGTTTTAGTCAAAGAAATGCAGATTCTTTGACAAAAAATAATAATATCAAGAAAGATAGTACATACAGTAACAGCCATCTGTAAAATTTCCAGTCTGTGCCCACTTTTTAAGAAAACATTAAAAAACGCCCACAGAATTTTCTTAATCTTTTCACCGTTATTTTTTTATCTTTTAAAGATCGAAAATATTTTCGGTCGTTACTTTGACTAATTCCTTGATAAATACAGCATTTCAGGCGGAAAACATTTAACGGTATGTTTCTACCAGGCCATCTTCATACCCTGTAAGTTATAGGTGAACATTTCTGTTTTGGTTTCCTACCAAAGTATGATGCTACCTTAAATATTAACGTTTTTAATCTTAAAAAAAAAATACAATTGTGGTGTCGAAATTGAAAGAGCCATGGTATTGGTATATAAGAACCCTTAGGCTTTTTGAATAATAACCAAAAAGTATATGCCTATACATAGGCCCCTATTCAAAAATCCAAGCAATATTGAGAGCTTATGGGAACAATGGGGCTTGCTCTGGGGGTGAATTAGTCATTATAACCAGCATCTTCCAATTTATTGATTGGTGTATGGGTGATACACAGCGGTCATGGTCACTCTGCGTTGAGCGCCCGTCAGTCATTTACACGCATTTAGATTAAGGGTCTACTGCATGGGGGTCACTGAGAGTTCAATTAAACGGGCTTATTGTTCAGCGCGGACTCGGCCACGGACAGGAGAGCAAACGGCGTTGATTAACCGTAACCAGACGACTGCTTCGCATTGTCTACGGAGCCACTGTCGGCCACAACAAATTGATGAAGTTGAATTCAGCCAGCGAAATGTCATTATGAAAAATGTGCAGATTTTTCATAATAATTATCTTTGAGTGAGGCACCCTTGCATTTATTGCGTTGCAGAGATTTTTTATTCCGAAAAACTTGAAGCAAATTTCTCCGTCTTTTTTATATAAGCCCTCGTCCATTTTTCAAGCCATAGAATCATAGCGTATGCCTTCTATATTCTTTCAGTCAACCCATTTTATTGTTGTGACATTGTGTGTGCCTGTGTGGTTCTACATAATTTCTCCACAGTTTCAACACTGGTTGTAAAATAATATGCATCGTGGATCTATTCCTCGTATAAGACTTCAAGAATATCCACGGTCTGATTTATTTTCTAAATGACTGAAATTTTATGGTCAAGAAAACTATGATACAGAAATCGATACGTCGTACACTAAATCATAAACGAAGTATCGAGAAAACAAATGGGTCAGTCATCGAAATTGTGCAATTTACTGTTTTATGCCTTGGTATTTTCACATTTCACAATTATTTGGTGTAAAATGTCTGCTTGGGACTTGGGGCAATTGTAACTTTAAAGCACTTTCCCTCTGTTGTGTGTTCTTATTATATACTGGGAAGTCATAAATTACATTGCTGTAATGCACGTAATGGGGGCCATTCAAATGTCAAAGTCGTGTTCGTAAGCCGAACTCCGTTTTTTTTAGCAGGGTAAGTTCGTCTACGGTCATTGTTTGTACTATGGAGTGACATGAAGGAACCATGATGGATTGGCCTATAGGGACCCTCGACCAATCACATCAATCATATCAACCCTTGCTGCACGGTCATTGGCTGTCTGAAGAAAAAAAAACGCGGTCAGGTGACACATTAAAATACGTGTACTAATACCGATGTCTGCATGCATATCGCTATCATATTGGCGCGCACGTTTTTGTCGTGCTGCGGCGACAGCATGCACATCGGGTTGAATTGATGAACTTTCAGCCATGAGCAAAATAAAATTTATTGCTGGGTGAAATTATTTACATAAAGGTCAGTATTTCAGAGACGAAGGGATAAAATCAGCCTCACATCGATCTTGGAATACCACACACAGGGAGAGTTGTTTACAACGAAAATCAACAAGACAAATAACCTAAATAAACCGCCGCGAAAACATTTTTGCTATTTTCTAAGTTTACACTGCTATTTTCTTCTCAACGTGAAACGGTGGACAAAGCTATTTTTACTGCACACGTTATAATTATTAAAGGTACAATATAAAGGATTGGTAACATACCCAAACAGAAATGATCACATATTTACGTTTAACTTTCAGGGTATGAAGATGGTGCTGGTAGAAACATAATACCGTTAAAAATATATCCGCTTGAAATTGTGTATTTATCCACAAATTGGTAAAACAAAGACCGAAAACAGTTTTGATCTCGGGGAAAGATCAAAATTTATGTTTTATAAGAAAATTTGAGTCGCGTTTTCGCTATTTTCTCAGTGACTCAGAATGTCCAATATTGAGCTCAAATTTTCAAACGTTTATTATTTCAAGCACATTATTGGATCAGACAACTTAATGTGAGTGCTGTTCTAGTTCTGTGACCTTTGCCAATCATTGTAGTATACCTTTAAATAACATACCATGTATCATATAAGTAGGGAGAGAATCCCAATGCTTGCCCAATTGAGCTTTTGATGTTCAAGTCTGGGCTGGGCATAATAAAAAAAATCAGAAAAAAATGAGAAAATTAAATAATATTATTTTATATTATTATAAATAAGATGGAACAAAACAAAACAATAAAACATACATACTTTGTAACTGAAAAACATGATCTATATAAAAACGCAGATAAAAGTGAATATAATCATTATGGGTTGTTTAATGAGAAAAATTTAATAATAAATCCAGCGATTAAAACTTCACAAGAAGTAGTAGAATGTGCTAAATCAAAAATTACTTATAAACATGATGATAAAGAATGTAATTTAATTTTTATGTTACCAACAAATTTTTGTTTTGGAATAAATACAATTAATACTTTTGGTGAAGAAAAAAAT
Source organism: Astropecten irregularis (assembly GCA_963971285.1). Lineage (NCBI taxonomy): Eukaryota > Metazoa > Echinodermata > Asteroidea > Paxillosida > Astropectinidae > Astropecten > Astropecten irregularis. The sequence continues at coordinate 19,827,606 of OZ020249.1, read as the reverse complement.
CCAGACAACACAACTGGCTATCAAATTGTATATAATTTACAAAATGATTGTGATGAAATTGTTAAATACTTTGATAAAATGAGATGTACAGTAACTAAATATATTGAATCTGATAAAGATAAAAATATACCAAAAATAACCAGAACTATGTATATAAACATGGGAAAACAAAGTGTTAAACCAATTTATGATGATAAAAACAAAAAAATGTATATTAAACTTAAATCATATGGAAAAGGAAATCAATTAAAACAATATACAAAATTGTTTGATTCTAAAAAGAAAAAGATTGATAACATCGATGAATATATGAATAAATCATGTAAAGTTACACCTGTTCTCATCTGTAATGATATATTTTTTGGTTCTCATGGAAATAGTGGATTTGGTGCAAGTATCAGATTTAAATTAGAACAAGCTTTTATTAGGCAATATGAAACTATACAAATCCCCACTAATGTCATGTTTGATATTGAAGATATTGATGACTAAATCTAGAATATAAAAAAGAAAGCCAAAAAAAATAACAAAAAAATTATCATTTTTATTTACACACTAAATTAAGCCACATCCAAATTAGGATGTGGCTTTTTTTTTTACGTCGTATGCATGTGCACTACTCATATGCACTTGACAATGCACTAAAGGTTATTTACCTTAAGTGTATACACAACACTCGCTTGAAAAAAACAGCCATTCAATGTCACGCGTGGTTGTCCCCAGCGTAAACAGGGTTTTTGTTATTCAAATTTCATTCATGACTGAACGTAGTGTAAAACGCTTAGTCATCCGCTGACACAAAGGTTTAAATTCCTAAAAGCACTCGGGTTTGTTATTGAAATATAACACATGACTGAACCTGTGTAAACCGTCACAATCACAGTCAAACACCCCTCAAAAAATAGACTCGTCCTTTGTGTCGTCATCGTTGTTATTGCACCATTTCGAATATAATATATATCAAATTAAAAAACCATTTTCAGTCGGGGCTGGGGGATAGCTCAGTGGATAAGCTCGGCGGTTTGCAACCACAGGGTACCGGGTTCGACACACGGTCTGTAAAATTGAAATTAACATAACAAAAAATATGAATAAAAAATAGAAAAAGAAAAAATGTTTCTCGTTGAATATTTGATGTGGGTATTTAATAAGAAACATAAAAACAATATCCTGACATAAAAAAACATGAAAAAAAATAGAAAAAGAAAAAATGTTTCTCGTTGAATATTTGGGGTGATATTTAATAAGAAACATAAAAAACAATATCCTGACATAAAAAAACATGAAAAAAAAAAACCTTTAAACTTTGAACCCGGTACCCTAAAAAAGGGGGTCAATAGTGTTGTTGGCCCTCTTTGATGAGTTTAAGGCATAGACCCCGGCCCCTTTACACTCTTTATAAAAACGCCCACGCATTGTGAGTAAAGTATTAGGTGAAAAACAATGATTGAAAAAAAAAAAAAAAAATTATTTTTTTATATAAAAAATATAAATGAATGAGATAGGTATGTGCACTCACAACATCATGATTGATGAAGACAAAGACGAGTATTATTGTGACAAGTGTGGATTAATTATAGGTTATAGTCTCATGGATTATTCTACGGAAAATATTAATGGAAAGTATAATCAGAGATTTTTCTATAAAAAAACAAAGGCTTCTATAGTAAAAAAAGTCTTTGATAAATTTAACATTCAATACCAAATGTGTGACCTTAAACTCGTCGAGTTTAAATTAAAACAAATATTAAAGGGAAAAATATCTAGGGGTCATCCACTCAGGTCGTTAATGGCTGTATGTTATCTAAAAAATGTTTCTAACGTAACCCAAGAAACAGTACAAAAGTTATTTCAAGTAGAATTAAAATATTTTAATCAAGCGTTAAAAAGATACAACGAAACTTTTAAAGAGGAGGAGCTGTAGGGGTAACTCTCACTTGACTTTCTTTATAACTCGGAGGTTTACTCTCGTCGTTTTTAAACGACTTTGTCAAACTTAAACTTAATTTCCAAGTTTTTTCATAAGTTCTTTTTTTTCTTTGGCGAGTAAATCACTCGCCATCGCTTTAGCCTTTTCTTCAACTTGTCGTTCAAATTCAACTTTATTTAAATGTTTAGCTTCTTCTAACTTTGTAGAAGTTTTTAATCTTATTTTTTCTTTCAAGTCGTTAAATTTTTTAAGTTCTGACGTAATTAATATAAATTCTTCGTGAGAAATATCACCATCTTCGATGGCCTTTGACACGTATTCATCTATCGTGTTTAACTTTGCATCTGCTAAAATTTTAATCTGATCGTGTTTTTTACTCTTTACCGCTAATTTTTTGCTTGCGTATTTAAGTACCGCGTAAAATCCAAAGGCACCTATGCTAGTACCCTCTAAGACTAAGCCAATTGGGGCACTAATAACACCCATTAATGCGGGGATCCCTATCGCGGCTGCAGTGACCCCCAGTACTTCAACCCCGTGCTCTACATATTGAATCGCAGAGATCCACCTTTTTAACTTTTTAAAAGAAACCTCGCGCGAGTTTCTTTCTTTACAGATTTGAGATTTAATATCTTCAATTTTTTGAAGTCGATAAATTTTAGTTTCGTCTTTAATATCATCACCGCTGTTTAAGTTTAGATCAGGATATAAAGGTTTTATTTCATTTACATTTACGGTTGCCATATTTTTAATATATAAGCGTTTTTAAATTATTTCACATTCGATTAAAATCCCCGCGCCTTTGTTATTGATGATTTTTCCTTCTTCGTTTTTAATTGAAAAGGCAAGTTTATTAATTTTACCGTTTTTTAATGTTTTCCCAACGTGAGTTTGGTTTGTTTGGCTTGTGTGATAAAATGATAACATATTTGAAGGAAACCCGTTGTAAAAATTATCACTCGTGTTTAACTGCTCGCAATGAATAAACGTAATGTTAAATGGGTTAATATCGTAATCACCCTTATAAATGACATTTGGGATTAACCTTCCTTTGGGTAAATTGAGCAAATTAGAAACTTCTCGATTTAAACGTAGATTAAGGTTTATATCAGTGACCCTTAAGGTCACCGTTTTACTTTCTCTATAGACTTTAAAGCTCACACCCGGTATCGCGTTTATCAATGACTCGAACCAATCGATACCATAAAATCCAGGTAAAATAATGATGCTTCCTGATTTACCCTCAGGCAAAGCCGTAACCTCACTCACTGGATGTAGTGCATTTACGATTGGCTCTTTATGTCCTAAAACAACGAGGCTGTTTTTAATTTGTGGTAAACGCATATTTTCTGTTTTTTCTTGATTGTCATTGTTATATCCATATCGAAGTAAATTTGTGGCTAATACTTGGCCTTCTATGATATAGTCTATTCTTTTATTTAATAAATGTATTACATAGTTAACATAATTTTGTAATTCATCATCAAGTCTATCCCTGGCTAATTCTAGGGTTTGTTTTCGTTGTCTGAGGACCTGTATTTCTTCTTGTATTTTTATTTCCACTTCGTTTAGAATTTCAGTATCATATCCGTCAAACATCTGTGTAATAATGCGTGCTATGACTTCTTTTCTACTTTGTTGAATTTCTTCAGTTGTCATCGATAAACGAAATTGATTCATTATCTCAGGGGTCAGTTCTAATGGCTTTGTCTGTAGTTGTGAGCTTTTATCAGTTTGTCTATTGTCTCTAGACCTACCGTTAGTATAAGCGGGTTGCCCATCTATCTCCTTTTCCCAAGTAATCTCACTGGATTTAGTTATGTTAAAATAGCCTACCGTAAACACGAGATTTTTAACGCGAATTTGTTTTGAGCCATCTAAATTATCAATCACCTCTTGCAATTTAAACGTTTGTTCGTTTTTTGTCAAATAAAATGTGTGTTGTATTCCGCTCATTCTTACTCTACTTTTATTATAAAAAGACTTATATTATAAATGGGAAACTCTTTAGGCGCTTTAGCTATTATCGTCAATAAAAATCATACTTTTTTTGTACAATTTAAAGATATGTCAACCGCGTATAAATTACCACGCGTTAAAACGGACGAAGCAATCGAACGATGGCAAACTAACCCTTTGTCCTTTTATCAAAACCAATTCAACTTTGCGATTTATTGTGCCACGACCGCGTGTGGAGTAGGTCTTGACCTCCTCCACAATAAAAACCAATATATTTCATCGCTGTTTCATTTTCACGTGTATTATACTATACGAAAAATATTTTATAATTTGGTAGCACCTATACCTGGTGATGATGTATTTAACGCGTTAAATAACCGTTATGATACGAGAGCTTTTACGGACACGTGCCGCGTATTTGGCATCGATCGAAGCAAGTCTTTTAAACAAACGAGAGATACGACCTCAAATGGCTTGGGTACTGCTTTTTACTACAATTCGGGGTCGGTTCCAGTGCCGGGGAAAAACTATGACCCCCACGACTTGGGTGTAAACTACGGTACGTATGCAGGCTCAACTTTTATGGGCTTTGGTTTAATGGATCCACCAAAAGGATCGGGTCACGCGAGTACCTATACGGTCACTTACCTTGAACAATCCAATAATGTTTTAGGTGCTTGGACAGACTTTATTTCAAAGACGAGTTCTTTTACCGATGTTGGAATTACAAAAATTAACGAATCGATTAGGGCTTACGTGTACGCGCTTTTAGGTGCACAAGCACAAACAAAAACCAGTGCATTAACCCCGGGAACCGGTTTAGATGCACAGCATCAGTTTGTTACCATCGTAGAAAGTCTTATTAATAGCGAACCAGATTTAGAGCAAAGTATCAATCAATTTCAAGATTCACTGCAGTATGCTAAAACTCCACTCAACTTTGTCGTAAGACCCGGGCTATACCTCATTCCATCAGATATGGATTTAAGGGTAGGCATACACGATGGTTACAATAATAACTTGCAAATTGCACCTTTAACCGCTAAACCGGGATTTCAACCAACCTTAAACGCTCCGATACAAGTTGATGACTTTGATCCTCAGCCAACCCTTGAACCCAAACCCACTCAAGAACCAACAGAAGAACCTACACCACGTTTATCACCTATACCTAAAACCTCAGAGTCAAATCCTAAAGCATCTTTAGACATTCATCAAGATGAAAAATTATCTTTAACGATAGGAACAGTTGCAATCATTGCGATAGGAGTTTTAGTCTACAAAATTTTGACTTAGAAAAATATAAATATTTAAACCAAAAAAAATACCCCCAAGCTCAAAAGAGCTTGGGGGTATTTTTTTTATTATTTTGTTAAAAAACAAAACTACCAATTATTTTTAATATAAGCAATAATTAAAGCACCTGCACCTATAAATAAAGCCCACACGTGTTCTGCTAGCCAGCCAACTGATTTACTTAAAACATTTAGTAACCAACTTATGACGCTACCAATGACCCCAGGAAGCGCACCTAATGCGGCTAACCCTAATTTTTTCAAAGCGTTTGCTAAGTTTTTCAAGTGCTTGTGTACCCACTCTTTGATGCCACCTCCTGATGGTGGCTCAGGTTTAGGCGCGGGTGGTTCTGGGGTTGGGATACCTACACCTCTAACGGCTGCTACCACCGAGCTTACCAGTGTGCTGATGGCCATAGAAATTGCTGCTAAAATACTCGCGATCGTGACACCTTGCTCTTTAAATAAAAACTTAATTTTTTCTCTAAGCGTTACATCACTGTCTAACATTATATTGATTGTTTCTTTAACGCGATTGATTTGAGATTTTATTTTATCTGATTCTCTAATGATATTATTAGACCTTTCTCGTATTTCAATGTTTATATTTTCTAACTCTTCTGTGAGTGATCTTATTTGTTCTTCATCTTCTGCTTTTTTTGCTTCGTTTAATTCTTTTTTAACTCTTTCTTTTGTCTCATTTAACTCAGTTAGCTTTGTTTGTTCCAATAATAAATTTGCTTTAAGCGATTGTAATGTTTTGTCTAAACCACGTAGCTCTCTGATATTAAATTCACTTTGTTCATCAATGTTGGTTTCTTGTTCGAGTTCTTCTATAACATTAATCGTTTGATCAGCTGCTTGTGATAAATCTTGTAAGGGTATGTTTTCACTTTGAATATTAGCTAAAGATGTACTTGCTTGTTGAAGCGCTGTGCTTGCTTCTTTGCTGCGTTTTGATGTTGTAAAATCAACAATTTTTAAATCTTTTCGCATAAAAAGAGTTCTATTTGTAATTCCTTTACCTTTTGTTCTAAAATATATTGTTTTCACAGAAGCAAATGTTGTAGGATCATTTTCCAACGTTAATAATATTTTAATTTCATCTTTTTTGTAATATATTCCATCCTTTTCAAATCTAAAGTTTTCGCGTTGAATTGAAACGGAAGTTTCATAATCTTCACTTATTATGCTAGCATAAAAATTATCAATGTACTGATTTTGAAGTTGAAACAAGTAATCAACATTTTCACCATTACGAAGAGCTCTTAATTTCTCTTGTTGTTCTTGTGTATCACCACCTCGTAAATTATTTAATCGAGCTTGATTTTCTTCAGAATCGAGTTCGGTATTATCATAAGCGGGGTTGTTAAATTGTTGATCGTCTCTATCTTCTGTTTCATTTAACAGGGGATCAGTCTCTTGATAATCAAAATCATCCATCTTTAATTATTTATTATATACACATTTTAAACTGTAGGTTTATTTATAATACTACCCGGTAAGATTCCCTGTGTGACCAGCCACTGTTGCGTTGCTAAAGAACCTCCGACTAATGCGGTTAGTTTAGCCGCATCTTCTACGCTAAGCCTATCTAAATCCGGCGATTTAATTTTGAGTAATTTTTTACTTACCATCGAGTATCCCATGGTTAAAAGGCTTAACACTGCACCATGATAAACTGTGTTTGCTATTCCGTTTATATCAATATTTGTATTTGCCATTCTTACTATATAAGTTTTTAAAATTTAAATTAGTTCCCCTTTTTTAAAGATTGATAAAAGGGAAAGCCAATGGTGACTGCTGCTATTAAAACACAAATATAAACTGCGACGGCAATATCATTTACGGTTGTTTCATCCATTTTTAATATATAAACATTTAAAAAATCAATCCATTAAAAGTTCTTCGGGTTGACTCTGTGGTAGACTTGGTTTTGTTATTTGAATAGGTTTAGAGTTTTCTGGTGATTTGTTTAATGATTTATACAATAAAAAACCTATACCGCCTACTAAAATTAAACCGCCAACATAAAGTAATCTCGAATCAGGGGTATTTTGAATAATCTCCGACTCTGTCTCTTCTGTTTTCATTTTAGCTAATTGCTCTTTCATTTTTTTATTATGTTCTGCTAGGCGTTTACCTTGTTCAACGCGTTTAGCGTTTTTAGGTTTTATGGTTTGTTTTTTAGTTACTTGCGCCACTGGGGTTGTTGGTATCGGTGTTGGTGCTGCTGGTGCTGTTGTTGCTGTTGGTAAAGCTTGCTCCTTCTCCTGATGCATAGTTGTCATTTGAATTATTTATTATATAAGTATTTTTATTTGTTGTGGATTTGTTAAAGTTTAAATGTTTTGTGGTAATAAGTGTTGCTATCAAAGGTGATAGATAGACACCATATTTGTAACAAACCTCACTAAGTGCATAAGCTAAGCTATTACTAATGATAGGATCGTTATTTAAATCATTGGTTAAATTTTCCTCAGAATTTAAGCTAATTCTAATTCCTAAAATATCAGCCGGAGTTGCTAAACCTATAGCTCGTGCATACAAACTCAAAATTGAGTTACCCACTGTAGCTACCACTTCTTTACCGAATTTAACTTGATACCGGTTAAATAATTTTTCTTGATCTGCAGGTGTTAGTGTTTCTATGTCTTTAATGGTGTATTCTTTGCCTAAATATTTTTTTGAATCACCTGCTGCAACTATTCCACAAAGTCGATCTTTATAACTACTGTCGTTTGTTGGTGTTGAAGGTGTATTTACATCGCTATTTATAATTGTTGTCAAGTCGTTCATTTTACTATATAACAACTTATAAATTTTGTTAAAGCAAAATAAATTATAACATAAGTAGCTTAAGTTTAAAGTGATAACAAACTTAATAATAACATCAACGTATTGTAGCATTGGTGTTTTTTATTTATAACAAAATTAAAAATTGCTATAAATAACTTGATAGTTAGCAAATTTTTAACAAAATACAACAAATGATAACAAACTTAATAATAACATAAACGTATTATAGCATTGGTGTTTTTTATTTATAACAAAATTAAAAATTGCTATAAATAACTTGATAGGTAGTTATTAGCAAATTTTTAACAAAATACAACAAATGATAACAAAAATTAGGTTGTTAATCAAAAACTTGATATGAAACTGGAGGTTCTGTGTTAATAACCAATTTACTATATTTTTTATCACACAAATGTTTTTTAATTACGTCTCTTTTTTGATCACACACAACATCATTTTCATCTAATGCAATATCAAAACTCGTTTTATCTTTTGTATAAAACATCGCAACCCAACTTGTATTCTCACGATAGTCTTTTAAAACCGAATTATACTTTTGTGTTAATAACCAACAGCTATGGTTATAATGCCTCCCAGAAAAAGCGATTTTGCTCAACGCACATGTTTTTTTTCGATATTTTATTTCCTGCTGACTCGAACAATCATCTATGATAAATAATGTTTTTATTCCATCTAAAATATTTTGATACAAATCTAGGGCTTCATTTAAAGTTATTTTTTCAAAGTCTAAATCACACAAATATACATTTTCATCCATTGATATCCAAAGCCTCGATAAATAAGTTTTATTTTTAAATAAGGTTGGGCAAATGACCACGATCGATTCAAATTTATCACGATATTCGGTTTCCAATAAATCTAAAATCCATTTAGTCTTTCCCGAGTTTGTTTTTCCTACAATTAAAGCACAATGACAAGATTCCATTTATTTTAATAAGCTTTTAAAAAACTAAATTCTTAAAATTTCCATCCTCAATGGTTAATTGCGCATCCATGACTAAAAATACAAACATCGTTAAATCTCCCGCTGTTTCAGCCTCTCGAGTCATCTGAATCTGAATTCCTCCTCCGTCGTTTAAACGTCTTCCACTTCCGTGAGCACTATTATCATCAGTTGAGCGAAAATCTAGCCACAGGCCGTATTTATCTTTATAGTAGTCAGCCATTTCTAGACCCACTAAATTTAAATCTTTTACAATCGATTGACCATTTTCGGTATCGCTATCACCAAAAAATTTATTAACTTCTTGCCAGTGCTGATACTCAAACATACCTTGTGAAAAAAGTTGATTGGGTTTTCCTTCAACCGTAATGCTGGTTTTGCTAATGTGGGGGTTGTAAAATCTTTGAGGGTTTTTTACCGTTGGGTCTCTAAATAAGATTAAAACGCCTTTGAGACTTTTAATCGGTTGATTAATCATAACGTTCCATAAGGTATCTGATTTGTTGATCGATCTTGTTTCTAAATTATGTACGTGATCAAAAAGATAGTATTTCATTCGTTTGTTTTTTAGCTCTTGTGTCAAATCTCGGTTAGTGACGACTTCGTATTCAAGCGTTAAATCTGAAATTGAATATTGGGCACTTGTATCCGAGCTATTAACGACTTTATCGTGATCGTTAAATGTTAATTCATACGTCAGGGGCTGCTTTAGACTGCTAGGATAAAAAGGATGATGTGCCGTTAAAAGCTCAATATCTAAAGGAATACAATATCGATTACCAAACGCGTCTGCGATAGCTTTATCTTTTCCGCTATTAGTTTCAGCATTAGCATCTGCCGCGCCTAATCTTAATTTTGTGACGTTTTCTTTTTCAAGGCCTACATAGGCCATATTTCGTGTAATGTAGGGGTGCAGCCAGTTATCTTTAAAATTGTGAAAGACATCCGCATCGCGATAACTCACGATTGTGTTACCTTGAAGCCTAACATTGATTTCGCGTATTAAGTTACGACATAAGTTGTTAAACACCGTTCGATTATTATCAGACCCTTCTAACTCGAGTTTAAAAGCGAGTTTAGAAGTACCGGGTACGATAACATCGTCGGGTCCTAATTGCGGAAACTTAACGATGAGTTTTTGACCAGCCGCAATCGTGCTTGGATTATGAGTGATTGACACTTCTCTTCGTTCGCCTTTAATGGCTTTAGGGATTTTAAGACGCCTCATTGGGTTTAGTTTTTTACCGTAATGATTCATAGTTCAAAATAGTGTGTTTTTAATATATAAGGTTTTTAAATTAGTATAAATAAAAAGATGGCAGGAATAGCAATGATGGTTGGCGGGGCAGTAGTAAATGCGTTAGCGTTTACCGGTAGTAACTTTTTATTTAGTAGTTTATCAAAACAACAAATTGACAAAGAACGAAAAAGACACGACTTAGCATTAGAAAAATTAGCGCGAGCCAAAGAAGATTGGGAACAACAACGCGTTAAATATCTAGATTATTTGAATAAACGTATGATACAACAAAAATTATCAGAAAGAACGTTTAGTAACGTAAACGAAGCGCTTAGAGTGTACAGCGAAATAACGGGTGAAAATTACGATTTAGAATTACCACCTAAACCAAAACTTAGTGACTTTTATACTCCGAGTGATGATCAACAAATTAGAGAACTCGTGTGGGTATTAGGTGGTACAGCCGCAGTGGGATTTTTCATTTATAGATATGTATAAAATAAAAATGAGTGAGTTAAATAAAAAACAAAGAGAACAGCTTTCAGGTTTGTTTTACAGCCCTAAAGGTTATTGGAAAGGTGAGGGTGCTGTCACGCATTTGCATAAAAAAACGGGGGTTGATAAACAAAAAGTTAGATCTTGGTTAAAAAAACAAGCCGTTTGGCAAATTTATTTACCACCTCCCTCATATGTACCCAGGCCGACGGCAATGTCGAGTGATTGGTTAGAACCAAATTACGTACATCAGTTAGATATATTATACTTACCCTGGGATCTAGTTAAACAAAAAACGTTTAAATACGCGTTGACGGTCATAGACGTGGCGAGTCGGTATAAAGAGACTGAACCCATAACTTCTAAAGTTGCCGGTCAAGTGAAAGACGCGATTATTAAAATTTACAAGCGTTCGCCTTTTACGTGGCCTAAATTAGCACAAATCGATGCTGGAACAGAATTTAAAGGAGATTTTAAAAAGTTGTTTCAGTCTCATGGCGTAGAGATCAGCGTAGGTGTGCCGGGTGTGCATCGATCGCAAGGAGTGGTTGAAAGATTTAACCGAACCTTAGCCGAAAGATTATTCGGTCATCAATACGTGCAAGAAATGCTTGATCCGCAGGCGAGAAACGTCGAATGGGTGGTGAGGTTGCCCCAGGTTATAAAATCCCTCAATGAAGAAACAACACGATTGATTCGAGATTCAAAAGATAAAGAAATCACTCCTACGCAAGCGATCAAGTTAAAACGGGTTAAACAATTACCCTCATCACCACAAAAAACAAACGTTAGTGATCTTCCGACTAATGTTTTAGTTCGTTATTTATATCAACCAGGGGAACAAGAAGGAGGTACGGTGAGGAGGGCTACCGATCCCATATGGAGCGTTAACATGTATCAAATTGAAAAAAGAACGAGTCAATTTAAAATCATGAGTGGTAAAAAAGTTACTACAGGTCCTACGCTTTATTACTTAAAAGACGGACCCAAACGATCGTTTGTGAAAGAAGAACTTCAAATCGTTCCAGATGACACCGAATTGCCAGAATCTTGATATTTAATTTTTTTATTGCCAAATGCTAAAGTATTGATTCCATCGGATAAAATATATCTTTTTCCATCATAAGGACTCAATGAAGTTTTGGTTTTCACTTGCGTATAAATTTGATGTTTGTTAGATTGAATTATATTCATTTGATGTTCTTGAGATTTTTTATTTTGTAAACAATTATAAAAATTTTCAAAGTTAATATTTTTTTCAGTCACGGTTTTTGTTATACCTTTAATTTTTTTAACCTCTTTATCATCTTGTATTAAGATCACATACATTTTTGATCTTAAACAAATGGCTTGTTTTACTACTTGGCCACCGTATTCATCTTTCATTTTTCCAATTACTTTTTTGTTTTTAGGGTCAAATAAAGGGTGAGTGGGTGAATAATTAGATAGATCGTAAAGTTCTGAGTCTCGTTTAATATCCTCGTAAACATCGTCGGTTTTAACGATCAATAATAAACTATCGGTATCGGTATACATGAGATTTATGTTATCGTTATATTTTTTCTTTAAGTGATTGTAATAAAAGTCGTACATAAAAGATTTGCTTAAATCTAATATACTCACTCCACAATAGATGGGTTTATTTAAATACGTTTTTTCTTTGTACCTTTCAAAGAAACCTATATTAGAATCTGTAAATTTAGTTGATGTTTTATAATTAGATTTGGATGCTAGTTTTAATATTTTTTTTATCGATAAATCGCTATCATCGTCTATAATAATATTTCCATCTATTCTATTTCGAACATTTTCCATTGTTTTACCAAAAACGGAATTGTTCATGAGTTTAAAAAAATCTTTTTCAAAATCTGATTTGGCTATTTTTCTGAGTTGTGTATTTTTATCGATGTAAGACCGCATCCACGGTTTTTGCTTAAATCGTAAAACACGATGTACGCGTGTGAGTTTTAATCCTAGTTGTAAATACAGTTTTAACGTTTTATAATGAATGACATATTTTTTACGAGGTCCTAAATGAGCGATGAGTCTGTCATCTCGCGAAGCTTTTTCTCCGCTAGATAACAATTCTTTTTGATAAGGGCTCAACCATTCAGCCGATACGGTTATGTTCTCTGGGGCTAAGGGTAAGTCGTTGTGTAAGTCGTGAAGCTCTTTAGGATAGTCTAGATCTACTTCCAACATAAATCCGTAGTCGTTGTCATCGGCTAAACCTAAAATATGATCGACCGTAAAGTTAGCGACTTGGTAATCGGTTAACCATTTAAAATCGGCGTAGGGTAACGATTGACTCATTGCCCAACCGTATAAATTGTTCGCATCTAAATAAAGTAAATAAGAAGATTCTTTTTCAGGATCGTAATCTTTTAAATATTTATTGTTGGCTTTGTGATGCCTACAACTACCCACGCTAGAATAACCACCTCTTTTACCTTTTTCAAAAAATAAATATTGTTCGATATCGGTTAAAAGTTCTAATTCTATTTTAGAATGCAGCAACAAAGCATCCCAAGACAATCCCGGTGCCGTGAGATATTTCGCTGGATCTAAACGATAGGTTTTCTTACAAGTGGTTCTAAAGTTTTGAAACACATCGGCGAGTAATAACGTATCCGTGGTCACGTATAAGTCGTGATAATCACCTAGAGTTTTACAGTTGAAAGTTTTCCAAACCAACTCCGCGTGAGTATATTCTTCTCGCGTAATACCTTTGAGTTTTATCTTACTATAAAACTTTTCAATGGGTGGTAATTGAGTTTCTTTAAATCTATCAAAGGAATCCATATATTCGTATGGATAACACCCCTTTTTTAATAAAAGATCAACATCATCCGTATTATAATCTTTAAAATGTTTTCTAAATAAATGAAATGCGTCTTTAGGACAAGCAGCGACTAATTTTTCTAAGGAAGAGTTCATAAAATTTAACGAATCTATAAAACGGAGTTGACCTATACTAATACTTATGTATTTTTCCGAGTTTTGAGGAATACAAAATATATTATCGAATACGTTTTTTTCCTTTTGATAATAATTTAATATACTTAAAACCTCTTTTAGTTTATCGATTTTAACATTTATTTTTTCATCGATTATTTTTAGTTTTTGATTAATTAGTTTTATTTTTTCTCTATTACAACGTTCGCTTTTGTTTGCTTTTTGGTTAATTTTTATATTAAGTTTCTTATCGAATGTAATTCCGTATTTTTCTTCAAACGTTTTTATTTTTGAATTATCACCTTTTCTTATATTTCGACGAAACTCGTAAAAAATTTCACGTTTTTCTTTTATGTATCTAATTTTTTTGCGGAGTTTTATTTCTTGCGTTTCGAGTTTTTCTTTATACACTTCGATTTTGTCTATACGCGTTTTGATTTTTTCTATACACGTTTCACGTTTTTTTATTTTATTATTTAACGTTTCGACGCAAGCGCTTACCCCCTGCATGATCAAATGACCGTCGTAATTTTTAAAATTGTGAAAAATAACCGGTATTTGTGTTCGATTTGTTATTTTAAGTTTTAGGTTACAATGTGCATGTGCAACTCCTCTAAATTTACCCGTGATGTGGCAGTGATCTCTAACTTTTCTAAATTTATTAATTTTTTTACCGCATTCTAAACACAAAAAATCTGTATAACCTTTACTGTTTGTGACCGCGTTTTCTTCTTTTTCGGATTTGGTTTTGGGTTCACGAGGTATCTCACAATTACAATATAAAACGCTAGTTTGATATATTTCCTTTTCACAAATCCAACACTCGTTACTCATCATTAATGATTCGTCGATCTCTTCAATCGGTATAGGATTATTAAATATTTGATTAATTTTACGTTGTTCTTTTAACAATGAATTAATTAAATGCTCGCTAGCGTTACACCCTCTATAGGTTTTTTGCTTCATTAGTTTTCCATCAAATCTTACCACAACATAAGAATAACCGCTGGGTTTATGAACGCTCAACTTTTGAGTTTTTTTCATCTTTTCTACATTGTATTTTTCTAAAATACATTCAAAATCCGCGTAAATCACAAACGGTGCATCTTGAAAATTTTTAAAGTTTTTAAATTTTAAAATATTTTTATCTTCTTCTGGAAGGATGACTCTTGAAGGATGAACGGTTAATCCTTGACATATTTCATCGTGAATTTTTAATTTTTGCGGTGTATAAAAATGCGATAGACATCTGTAACAAAAATATAATTTATGCCCATCTTTACATGTACCATTGCTGAATAGGGCCGAAAAATTCTTAATCCAACCATAGTGACTTTTTATTATTTTTTCTCCTTCTTCTTCTACCTCTCTAGTAAATAATAATAGATTTATGTGAATGTCGTTTGTTTCTTTAGAGATATGTAATGGATAAGGAAATTCTTCTTTTTCATCATTACAATCTAACCCAAACACGTTAATATTTAAATTATTTTGTTTTTCTATTTTAGAAATCTGCTTTAAGGGTGTTGGAAAATCTATACCGGTAAAGTCTAACCCATCATTTAACTTATAAGTACTGACTCTTTCATCGTGAATTCTGTATTTCGGGTTATTTTTTTTCTTTTCTTTGATTTCATCCTTGTATAACCCTAACGCAGATCTGATAGCCCATCTAATGCATTGATCGTCGTCATTTTGTACGCTAACAACAGCCTTTTTATGTTTAATAAATGGCGTAAGTTCAATATATGAACTACCAGAAACATTGGTATATTTAATAAAGTTCATATAAAACGCTAATATTTTATTTAAAGTTAAACCCGAGGGTCCAAAATCTTTTGATTCCACTACATTTATTAGCTCGAACAAAATGCTATTAACCTTTTCATTTATTTCATCTTCCCTTAAAATAATATGTTGTTCGGTTCGAAAAGTAAAATCATGTAATGTTTCATCCAAAACTTCAACTTTTATATATTCGAGTTTTATCCTAAATTCAAGCTTAAATTGACCTTTTTTTCTAAAGATCTTTGTTACTTCTTTAATCATATTTTTATGCTGATGTTTAAAAAATGTATTTAGATCGGAATATTGTCTTTGAAGAATTATTTCTAAATTTATAAGATTACCACGAAAAGATCTCACTTCTCTCCAGTTTGTCGCTTCACGAATTTCCTCCGATGATAAATTTTCTTTAATCGTTTTGATATAATCTCGTTTTATTACTTGTCCTCTTTGACCCGTTGGAACAACATTGAGGTTATATTTTCTAGCTAATTCTCTAAGTTCTTGATTATCTTTCTTTATTAAATTTTTAAATTGATTTGTAAACGTTTTAATTGCTTTGATATATTCACGTCTAGTGTGATCGAGCTTTTTAGATAAATCTAACCTAATATTATTATCTTGAACATAATTTTTTAATTTTAAATAATCCCATCTTTTATACCCACGCGGGGTTGGTTGTCTGCGTGTAATAGCATTAATATATTCACTTTTAGTAAAATCCGTTTCTGGATCTTCTATTGGAATTTTGGTTTCTTCAACAAAATGTTTTAAGTTATCTTTTGTCCAATGGCTAAACCCCTTTGCAATAATTGGCCTAGCCATCTGCTCTGTCGTTTGCTGATTCGTTGTTTGATCAGTCATTATCCTTTTATTATAATATAAAATAATATTATTTAATTTTTTCATTTTTTCCGATTTTTTTTATTATGCCCAGCCCAGACTTGAACATCGAAAGCTCAATTGGGCAAGCATTGGGATTCTCTCCCTACTCGTGGGTGTATTTTTGGCATTGGACTGCATCCCGCCCCTTCTTAAGCTCCGCCCACACATTGACACAATTAATTTAACAGCGTTTCGTGAAATAGTTTGTGCTTATAAAATTTATTCTGTTACATATATTCACTCACAAAAATAAAATGAATGTATAATTTTACGTGGAAAATCTATTTTTTATCTTGCATTTGTTTTAGAATCATGATTGTTCTTGGCGAACAATTAAACAGAATATTGAAGATTAGCGGACGAGCCTGCTATTTCATCAGTCACTGACCGTCAAGATGGCGCACGAACCCATGCTGAATCCACATTTGGCCAAACAAGATCTAGATATTCTCGTAAGTTACACATTTTTCGTGTGAAATTTTAGATGGAATGCTTCTTAGGGGTATTGAAGGGCATTATGGGGGGTTGTTCGGCCTGCTGGATTGGGAAGCGGTTGTGATTTTATGTTGACTTTTCTTGAACGAAAATGCAATTTGGTGGAAGTGGAACATATTGCATGATTGAACACGCATACTGCATAGGCCTAGTTACAGTGTTTAGTGTAGTTTTAAGTCATGTAAGTTTGGGCCATCTATTCATAGCTTCGATTAAAACATTATTAGGAAATGAAACCACTTTTGTAAAGTAACTCACCTAAATAAGTTGGTGGTGGTGTCCTGCTGAATTATTAGCAATACTAGAAAGGTTGGATTTGTGGAAAGAGTGCATGGCTTTGCCTTTGAATATTTGAGGGAAATAATGCAACATTTCACAGAAGAAACGATCTTTTGAAAATTGGACCATCAAGCTTGTGCAAAGCAAAAGCCAGACATTTTGCTATGTCTACCAAAATGACTGCCAAATGTATCGACAAAAGAATGTTGTCAACCAAGTTCCTAAAAGACCCAAACTTACTATTTCTTTGTTTTTCTTAGTTGTAAGGGTAATACTAATCGTAACCGTAACCGAAAAACAGATGGGTAACCGGTTACAAAATTATTCATAAACTTACAGCCCTACATTACATCAGCTTGAAAACCGCTCCATCTCTTCTCAGATTGCAGGGATGAAATGCAGCATATTAAATCGTACTCACGATCATTCCGTTTGATAAAAAGTGATGTTTGACGACCAAAACAAATGAGCGTCGGCCATTTTGGTGTGGCTCTCCGCCACACTCACGTGACATCATGTCTGTTCCTAATTAAAATTTGCTTACTATACGGATGTTCAATATGTAGATGATTTTGCCTTTGCATCGCATTCTTTAATTCTAGATCGTCTGCATAATATGCATATTTGAAGATATACAATCCACCTAGTCAGTTCATTTTAAAGTCTTCTAAACATGTAAACTGCCTAAGTGCTAGTAATTACAACCAGCAGTGTTGCATTGTCATGCAAACTACCATCGTGGTGACGTATTGTTTCCACCACAAATTTTCAATTTTTGCCGTCCTCGTCATCAGGAAATTCCTTCCCTGTAACATTCAGAATTTAACAGTGGATTATCTGCAGTCATTTGCTTTGTCATGTTTTGTTGGCATTTTATTAGCCAGTCTTATTTCATCTTGAGAACTTTTTGGTCATTCACTGTTTTAATCTTTCTCTTTTTTTTTGTGGTTTACAGGATGCGTCCAAATTAAACCCATTGTCACCAGAAGTCATAAGTCGTCAAGCAACTATAAATATCGGTGAGTCATTTCTTTGGAGCCTCTGTGGTTGTTTAAATCACACTGGGCCTATATTTGATGCATTAGCTCAAAGATGCAGTATCCTGTTTATGATATTCATTGAAAAGTGAACAAGGAAAATTGACTGGTGAGGGATTTGAACCAGCGACCTCCAGAATACCGTACTTGGGATTCGAACCAGTGACCGAGGTCGCTTTTATGATTTTTGTGATTATTTTACCTCTTAAATAGCTTCTACTCCTCAAAAATGATACTTTTGACTTTCAGCAAATGTTCATGGGTCCACTCCTTAAAAGCCTAGATTGAAAAAAATTTGTGCAACATTTTAGTGTAAAAATGCAATTTTCTTACGCGCTTCTTGCAAACTTGAAAACAGTCCATCTTATTGGACCAGTGCGGTATTCCGGAGGTCGCTGGTAAATTTGTCTTTGTTCACTTTTCAATGACCTAAAATTCGATCCGTTTTTATTTGATGATTATAATATTTTGTTGATGATTCATTCTTCTGAGCTTTTTCATTTGGTAAACTAGGAACCATTGGCCATGTGGCTCATGGAAAGTCAACAGTTGTCAAGGCTATCTCAGGAGTGCAGACTGTCCGCTTCAAGAATGAACTGATCAGAAACATCACCATCAAGCTGGGATACGCCAATGCTAAGGTACAGTTTCATCCAGGGGTTTGTTTCACCAAACTCATCGTAACTTACTATGATGCATTGCAACTTACGATGGGTTATCCTTCATAACTCGAGTTTTGATCGATCGTAGGGCTTTGTGAAATCAACCTAAGATCACATGTGGTTCCTTAAATGCTCACTTCTTGGGTTTCTTAGAAGCCACAGAGATGATGGTGTTGGGTTTGAATTTCATAAAGGTGATAGATTCAGTTTGCCTCGGTGGCCAGGCATTGCCTTGGTGCCCTGGTCATTGCCTTGGTGCCCCTGGTCATTGCCTTGGTGCCCTGGTCATTGCCTCAATGCCCCTGGTCATTGCCTTGGTGGCCCTGGTCATTGCCTTGGTGCCCCTTGTCATTGCCTTGGTGCCCCTGGTCATTGCCTTGGTGCCCCTGGTCATTGCCTTGGTGTCCCTGGTCATTGCCTCAATGCCCCTGGTCATTGCCTTGGTGGCCCTTGTCATTGCCTTGGTGCCCCTGGTCATTGCCTTGGTGCCCAGACCACCCATTAACGTATGCAGTAATGAGTTTATGGAATGAGAAGTGACCTTGTGAATAGATAAAGTGTTTGTCCTTCATTATGAAACATAAATTGATTGAATTGAAATGTCTTCATTACTATGAAACAGATCTACAAATGTGACAATCATGCCTGCCCCCGGCCTGGATGTTACCGGTCAGCTGGTAGTAATAAGGAGGACGTCTTCCTATGTGACAGAACCGGCTGCAACGGCAAATTCAGACTCCTAAGGTAAGAACCCTTAGATCATTCAATCCCATTGTAACCCTTAAAGGTACAGTACAGGATTGGTAGCACACCAAAACAGAAATGTTCACAGATTTACGTATAACTTTTAAGATATGAAGATGGTGCTGGTAAAAACGTACCGTTAAAATATTTCTGTCTGAAAAGGTGTAATTATCCAGAAATTAGTCAAACAAAGACCCAAAACAGTTTTGATCTCGGCGTAAGATCAAAACCATTCTTTATGTTTTATAAGAAAAATTGAGTTGGGTTTTTGCAATTTGTCCAAAATCTTCCCAGATGTGTTATTTTGTGTACATGCTGGATAAGACAAAGTGTTAGTGCTGTTCTGTGACCTTTACCAATCATATATCATACCTTTAAGAGTCTCTTGGCATTGTGATCTTATAACTCGCTTGTGTGGTTTGCTAAGTTGTTTGCTTAAAGGTACTATCATACTTTGTTAACAACCAAAACAGAAATGTTAATAGATTTGCGTATAACTTACAGGGTATAAAGATGGACCTGGTACAAACATACTAGTAACCAAAATTTTCTGCCTGAAATGCTGTATTTATCCAGAAATGAAATCAAAACCTCACAATTACAATTAACTCATTTTTCCCCACAGGCATGTATCATTTGTTGACTGTCCCGGTCACGACATTCTCATGGCTACTATGTTGAACGGTGCAGCCGTGATGGATGCTGCCTTACTGCTCATCGGTATGTACCTAAACTATAAGACCTTGACTTTGTTCCAGCAAATTTAATTCCAAGCCTGGAATTTAACGGAGGCCACGGAGGCCATGGCCTTCGTTGCCCTGGTTCTTGGCCTTCGTGCCCCTTCAAATGTATCCATAGACATTATGATTTTCCAATGGAAGTACCCCTTGCAATGGATAAGGGGCCTTGGCCCTTTCAGAACCAAATTCCAGGCCTGGAATTCTATACAATGCTAGATTTGTTTAGCCATTGTTCAAATCATAAATAGGCTGAAATATACTGAGCTACAAAAGGAATGCGAACGTTGGGTCCATTCAATTTATTGTCATGTTTAAACATTTCATTGTGGCTGTTTAAATTAATCGGCTTCAACTAAATTTGGTACAAAGTTTTTGACTTGAGTGTCACTCTTATTGTAATAAGCGAAAAGTGCCTTAAATGACAATGAAATGGTCCCATCGTCCCGTGGTGGAGAGACTAGAACTAAGTAAGGCTTGTGGAGACACCTTGTATACACTTAGGAAGGTGTGTGGTCCTGAGAAGGACCGTTGAGAGAGAATATCTCAACGTTTCGGCCAGTGTGCTCTGGCTGTCCTCAGGAGAGAGAGAGGTTTGACCCTATAATTCAATGATAATGCATTTTGGGGAATTACCAGTGTAGTACCATGGCTTGATGAACAATGTTGTACCCTGAGTGTGTCTGTGGAAGGCTTTAACCTCCTTGCCTCTCCTTGTTCCTCTTCCCACCAGCCGGCAACGAGTCCTGCCCCCAGCCCCAGACCTCAGAGCATCTGGCTGCTATCGAGATCATGAAGCTCAAGCACATTCTGATCCTACAGAACAAGATTGACCTGGTCAAGGAGACACAGGCCAGGGAACAGTACGATCAGATCCTCCGATTTGTGCAAGGTACGACCGCCAAGTCACGATAATGATATTTGTATTATCCCTCAGAGGACCTTTCGCATGTGACCCTCTTTAGGGTGCTTTCTCAAAGCTCGGCTCCGGCTCCGGCTTTAGCTCTTGCTCCATTTCGTGAATCCATTCTAAAATTACGGGCATCAAAAAGGAGACTTTTGATTGCTTTTCGGAAGTAGATTCTCTGATTTGAAAAAGAAAACAGAGATTCAGCTTCAGTGAAAAAACAGCAACCTATATTTTCAGTAAATGGATTACAGAGACGAAGTCGGAGCCGGATTTGAGCTTTGAGAAAGGCCCCTGTATTGGTGGTACTGGTATTTTTTCTCTTAGCAGCTACATGCTGTTAGGCTTTTTTTCCAGTTTCCAAATGGATAGCAGGTGCTAAGGTTTTGTTCTGTGCATCTTCATGCTTGTACAGGGACAGTTGCTGAGGGAGCACCTGTCATTCCTATCTCAGCCCAGCTGAAGTACAACATTGAAGTCATCTGTGAGTACATCACCAAGAAAATCCCTATTCCTATGAGGGACTTCACATCGGAGCCAAGACTTATCGGTGAGTGGACTCCAGGACCTTGGCCTGTCTATTCCATGTTCCTTAGTACACCCTAAACCCAACCACCAGATCACCATCCCCCGCCTAATGCCATGTTCCAATTGTCTGGCTGTGGCTGCTGACTACGGCTGTGGCTGCATCTGCGTCTTCGAACTGGATTCAACCAGTAGAATCGGGACACGCCTTTTGCCCACTTAGGCACGCCTCAATACACAATTTGAATCCATGATTACAAGCACAGGAACGCTGAGGTCGGCCCGGCCACAATGAAGTTGCCTTCCTTTGTGGTTTGGTATTCGTGATATTGCGGCTGCAGCCACAGTCAAAGCCAGACAATTTGGATGCGGCAACAAAATGGTCGTGCTGCCAATTGCCGCAGCCACAGTCATTTGGGACACAACCTTACTCCCAAACCCTTACCCTGATCCCATCCGTAATCCTTACCTCTCAACCTCATTCCCAAACGCCTATCCCCAACCCCACAACCAACCCCTGACCCCAGCACCCATCCTCAACCCCATCCCCATTAGGCCATGCTACATTACTAACAAGACGCCCAACACTTTTGTTTTGTTTCCATCGCTGCAGTGATTCGATCCTTCGATGTCAACAAACCTGGAAGTGAGGTGAAAGACCTGAAAGGGGGCGTGGCTGGTGGCAGTATACTTAGGGGGGTGCTACGTGTAAGTTACTCATCCTTGTGCTAATGTGGTAATCCAACAAATCGTTGCTTGTTGTACCCTCGTGTACCCTTTGTAAGTTTGGCACCAGTTGCAACAGGGAGATTAAATTAATTGTTACACTCACATAATGTGGTTGACAGAGTCCTAATGCCTTTTCCAAACCTCGGCTCTGGCTCAGACTCAGTCTTCGTCTCTGTCATCCACGTGCTGAAAATGTAGGCTATGGATTTTAATTGGAGCTGAAACTCTGTTTTCTTTTTCAAACCAGAGAATCTACTTCCGAGCCTCAGCCAAAAGCCTCTATTTTGATACCCGTTATTTTAAAAGGTATTAAAAAATTGAGCCAGAGCCGGAGCCTGAGCCAAGATTTGGAAAAGGCCCCTGTAGGCCTATGTTTTGAGAAGGAAGGTAGTGCTAACTTACAATGACATACAAAACCCCTACCCTCTGTGATGCAAATTTCTTTCCAACATTTTGTCTGCCACGTAGGTGGGCCAAGAGATTGAGGTCCGACCGGGCATCGTATCCAAAGACAACGAAGGGAAGCTGCAGTGTCGACCCATCTTCTCCAAGATCATCTCCCTCTTTGCTGAGAAGAACGACCTCCAGTTTGCCGTTCCCGGTGGACTCATAGGTGAGTCGTTGGGTGCCGTGGTCTGGCGTGTCATACTCATGATCTTGTGCTCAATCTATACAGATTGTTACTTGCCAGATACTGTGCGTATTATTATTATTAATACTGGACTTTAGTTGCCCACAAAAACAGTTTTATTCTTTTATTTTTATTTTTTAAAAATCAGCATCCATTCTGTTTATTTGTATTGATGGATTGATTGATTGATTGTTTTGATGCCAGGTGTTGGAACTAAGATTGATCCCACCCTGTGTCGAGCTGATCGTCTGGTTGGTCAGGTCCTGGGAGCTGTTGGAGCCCTACCGGACATCTACACCGAGTTGGAAATCTCCTACTTCCTTCTGAGACGACTTCTAGGCGTCCGGACCGAAGGAGACAAGAAAGGTGCCAAGGTAAGGAACATAATCGGCAACCTGGGTTCGATTTCACCAAACTCATCGTAACTTACTATCAATCGTAGGACTTATGATGTATTGCAACCATATGTACGAAACGATTGGTTTCTATCCTATTTAAATTAGAGTTACGATCGATCGTAGGGCTTTGTGATATCAACCCCTGTTGTCTTTTGGTGAGGCACCGTGCTCACCGCTCTACAATCCTCAAGAAATTGGCAGTTTGGCTTTCATCAGATGCTCAAATTCAGCTCTAATGGGCGACTTTGGAGAACTGGTCTTAAAGTCAACAGCACACGCACACGCAATTGTGAGCATGCGTGCCTTGTTTTGCGCCTGCGCTGTTGTGCGTGCATGCCCTGTTGACTTGAAGACCGGTTCTCAAAAGTCTCCCATTGTAAATCACAGCCAAGATTCTATAGGATTTTGATAAAAGTGCAAAGCTAAACTTGAGCTGCAGAATAAAATAAAAGTCATAAAAATGGACCCTTGGGATTCAACAGAATTTGGGTTTTTATAAGAATTGTATCTTTTGCATTGGATTTAGGTGGGCCTGATGCATTTCTATCCTAGCAGGATTTTATCGAAGGCTAGCCTGACGCGTTTTGATCCTAGCAGGATCTTTATCCTGCTAGAATCGAAACACGCCATGCCCTCCTAACTCCAAGCATTTTATATATTTCAGGTCATTATTTTGGCTGATGAGCAGTTTGCAGCAGTTTATTACTTGTATTCATTGTATCTTCTAATTGTGTTCACAATAATGGAAGCTGGCTGTTTATTGTCTCCTGTCTGACAGGTACAAAAACTGAGCAAGGGTGAGGTACTCATGGTCAACATCGGCTCACTCTCCACCGGTGGTCGTGTCCTGGCGGTCAAGGCTGATTTGGCCAAAATTGTGTTGACCAATCCCGTGTGCACGGAGATTGGAGAGAAGATTGCACTCAGCCGCCGTGTGGAGAAACATTGGAGGTGAGAAACAATTGACTCAATTTTCCGATTTTTTGAATTGTACAATTTATTTTCAAGTCTCCTTTGATGATATTCACTTATCTTCTGTGTTACTGCATTGGATTGTGCTGTGGGTCTACACACAGTGCATAAATGACTATCTAGCTATAACACAGACAGTCATTTTCAATTTTTTTTGGCATTCACCATTTGCATCTCTGTGTTCAAGTAAACGCCAAGCACTTGCAGTCAGAACCTTACCAGGGTCCAACTTCATGGAGCTGTCAAGCACAAAAAAATTTCTTAGCACAAAACGTCTTGCTCAATAAAACAAACCACCATTAAACAATTCCTTTTGATATTCATGGTCAGCGAACAACAGCCAAAGAACAATCACAAGTGATAATACAACACATTTGGTTATTAATCCAGTTTTTATTAATCATCAAATATCCACAAGGGAAACTGACTGAATTTAAAGTCATTGAAAAGTGAACAAAGAAAAATTGACTGGAGCGGGATTCGAATCGGCGACCTGAACGGTATTCAGGAGGTCGCCCGTTCAAATCCCTCTCCAGTCAATTTTTCTTAGTTCACTTGTCAATGACTGTTTTTATTAAGACAAATTTCATGGTTAGCAAATTTTTGTGCTAAGCAGGGATGAAATTGGCCCTAGTTCCCGAAAGAGTCGGTTTACATTGTATTTCCTTTATAGACGTCTTTCATTTTATAAACTCCATGCACTAAAAGATTTTTGTGTGCATCTTGTTATGAAACTCTTCTGCAGGTTGATTGGATGGGGACAGATCCGGAAAGGAAATACAATCAAGCCAACAGAATCATGAAGAGATGCCAAGTACGTCTACATATGAACCCTCATGTCACCTGTTCTAAATTAATTTAATGGTGGGGTCGGGTGGGGGGGGGTTAGTCACTTTTGAAATTGTTTAAGACTTGTCTCACCAGCTGCCATCTTGGTCTTGATCTCTAGAAGATTGGCAGTTAAGGGCGGCATAAAATGAAACTCAAAACAAGGGTCCTTAGAGTGAATTGTTAGGCCTACCTTACCGTGAATACTCAGTTTTGTTTTATTGTCAGGATGAGAACAGTCTCTCGGTCAATGCGTTCTGGTTCAAATTTTCCCCCTATACAGTAATCCGAAGACAACATAAAGACGCTTGGTGGCGCCACACAGATTGCAACACTGCGGTGGTGTCAGTATAATAATTTTCCACATTGCCAAATCATCTTTTATTGAAATCTGGGAAGCCGGAAAGCTAATCATGAGCAAAAGACCGGCGGGGAAATCCAGGAGATGTTGTCCGTGCCAAATATTCATCCAAGCTCTTGTTCCTTTCAGAAAAAAAATTGCGCAATATACCGAGCTAGAGTTGTAATGCATGTAGACCGAAAAACACCACCGTAGTTTGTTTTTTTTATCAAAAGAGGGCGCCATTTAAAAGTTGTGTTCGGATTACAGTATATACAATCCTGCTTTCACTATTGGTATTAACACTGCTTGTATTTGTATATCAAAATGCACCTCAGTGCTCCTTCACTTATGTACATTATATTTCATTCAGTTATTGTCCTAATATGACTCCAAATGTAGCGTAGTTTTTAAAAGCATCTTCAAGAATACTTATAAAAAAAAGCCCATTATGTGAATGTATTGCTTTACCATTGGTGATAAACAGGCACCGCTGTATGTTAAAAAGGTGCTACCAATGTTTCATACTGGGACACAGCATTGTCTAGGCTTGTTCCTTGCCCTACTTAAGTTTCTTACAGCAACTTCTGGAAACAATCTTTTCTAAAAGTGACAGCTGCAAGTTAGTGGCAATTTTTGCGTTATTATTTTTGTTGTGAATTTTGATCAGAGCTCCCAAAATGCCTTTTGTTGAATATTTTTTTCTTGTGGAGTGATATCAACCAGTGGAGTTGAGTGTTGTCCAGTGTTGTCTTTGGCTGGCAATGGGCTATGCAGAACAGTCCACTGAGAGGGTGTGGATTCCACAAACAGTAGACACCAACAGGTTGATTATCATCAACAGTGTTGATATCAACCAATAGTGTGGACTGTGGACCATGATAAGTTGATATCAATCAATAGTGTGGACTTTGGAGAATGATACGTTGATATCAACCAATAGTGCGGCCTGTGGACCATGATAAGTTGATATCAACCAATAGTTTGGACTGTGGAACATAAGTTGATGTCAACCAAAAGTGTGGACTATGATAACATGGTCCTCGGAGAGTGCTGGTTCCACTAATAGTCCTTCAACCAACAAGTAAACAATGGTAAAATATATCAATGTCCCTCTGTTGAGTTTTACAGATAAATCTGTCCATATTAAGTATTATTTTGTCCTTTTTTAGACCATAACAGAACGGAAACAGTTAAAACAAGATGTTCAATCGACTGAGTGTAAACATAGGTAATGTTTTTAAAATAACAAACCAACATGTCCTTTAAAAGAAAGTTGAAAACCAAATGAAAATACAATAAATGTAAACACATTTGAAAACTTACAACGTAAAGTGTGATTTGAATTTCTTTTTCTGTGATATGAAGAAGTTGGTGTTGAAATTACTTGTGTGATATGAAGAAGTTGGTGTTGAAATTACTTGTGATGAATATGTACGGTATGTTGTTACAAAGCTCACACTTATGCTGAGGGCTCAAACCTCACCTAAAGTGCTTTTAAAAACTAGACTACACCATTTGTTTTGTGTCTGATACTGAGGGACACGTTTATGTAACTAACTGCTAGTTTCCCCCGGAACTGCTTCATTGAATTTGTGAAAATTAGTTTCGGGAAAGGATGGAATTTGATTGTCATAATACCAGTTGTACAATATACATGAACAGTTAAAAGAAAAGTATAATCATCAAATAACCACAGGTTCGAATCCCGCTCCATTTTTCTTTGTTCATTTTTCAAAGAAAGAAAAAAAAACGGAATACACATATATGTGACATGATCAAGGGGAATGAGTCACATGTCGACCTTAGTCAAATTTTAGTTTTATATACAGTGTTAAAGAGGGCAATTAGAGCTTTCATAAACTGAAAACCACATGTTAATATGACTTTTTGTTCCGAAGTTACGTAAAATTATGCAAATGAAGACGAAAACTACAGTTCTGAGAAAAACGCCTTTAAAGTTTTGGTTTATTTTGGGGGAAAAACGCTTTTTAATGATTCCAAGATATGCAAGGCTTCAGAAAATCACATTTTTAAGCAACTTTTGATGCAGTTCTGTAAAATTAAGTTAACACATGTGATAAATAAGGATTTAAACAACAAAATTATTCAGTAATCCCAAAACTTGAAAAAACCACCCCTCACACTAAAATAACCGTTATCTCCATTCGGGATTCCACGACATGTGACTCATTCCCCTTGATCATGTCACATATTGTGACATGTAATGCACACAACATTGTGAATAGTGCTTACACAATATCACCATGTTTCGTCCAAATGCAAATGTTAAATTTAATTCACAGAAAAACAAAATAATACACAGAAAATTGTTTGCATACTTGAGATATATTACCCAGATTTTTCCGGGTACAATAATGCTACAGGGCAACAATTCCAAAGATCCATACACTTAATTATTCTTTACTTGTTAACCAAACTTAAGACCACAAGGATTAAAG
This sequence comes from Astropecten irregularis, assembly GCA_963971285.1. NCBI lineage: Eukaryota > Metazoa > Echinodermata > Asteroidea > Paxillosida > Astropectinidae > Astropecten > Astropecten irregularis. The sequence goes on along the minus strand of OZ020249.1, from coordinate 19,799,553 downwards.
AATAGAATGTTTTACCCATTAAAGGTAGTATCATACTTTGGTAAGAGACCAAAACAGAAATGTTCACAGATTAACGTATAACTTTCAGGGTATGAAGATGATGCTAGTAGAAACCTACCGTTAAAATTTGTTCCGCTTGAAATGGTGTATTTATCCAGAAATTAGTAACACAACGACCGAAAATCTTTTTGATCTTTTAAAAGATCAAAAATAAAAGAGAAAAGACTTAAGAAATACTGTGGCTGTTTTTCACTGTTTTCTCAAAAAGTGTGCAACATATGAAGCTGCAATTTTCACAGATGACTGTTATTGTATCTGTCTTGATATTTTTGCCCATGAATCTGTATTTCTTTGATAAAAACCAAAGTATGATATTACCTTTAAAATTTTTCCTAGTAGAAAAAGTGTTGGGGCCATACATGTAAATACTATTCACCATTACAAAAGAAACGGTCTCTTTATACCAAATCCCTGAACAAAAATAACATTAGGTAGGTAGGGATTCTAGGAAAATAAGTTTACTTTAAGATTTTCATTTGCTACACAGTTTGTTTTGTTTTGCTTTGTACTATGTTGTGCAATGTGAAACTTTTAGAGCCAATTATAGCAAAAAGTGCTAGTATTATATTGATATGCAATATATCAAGTATTATGATTGCAAAAATTCCCTTGTCATATGACATTCCCTTTTCTGCTACGCCATCATGTATCTGAGATTTCTCAAATATCGTCTGTCTCTTGTAGATTAGAGCAAGCCTCATTGTCATATGACATTCCCTTGTCTGCTACACCATCATGCATCCGAGATTTCTTCTTATACACGCTGCTCCTAGAGCAAGGAGAAAATAATGTGGAGTCAGTCATATTTGTCCAAGTGATAGTTGTCACGTATGTTGATAATAAAGAGATGTGGCGATTTTTTTTTTTGAGCCAAGTCCTGAGATTGTAGTGAGATTGACCCTGAACTTGGGTTGGGACCAGTGAGCCTAGTCTTGGTCCAACACGTTGTTTATGTGCGAGTCCCTCCTAACCTTTACCGACCCACACACGAACAAAGTGGATCATTCCACCACCCGACAAAATGGCATAGACGCTTGGGGGACCAGAACGATGCAACAACGTCTTGAACCAAGACTACAGTGATCTTGGCACTTGGTGGGTGCTTCAACCTTGCAAGAGCAATTGAATTAGGGTAAGATCAGCCTGTGTGAAGGACCACAAA